>OY757262.1:7231365-7309481 GCA_963584085.1 Pyrausta aurata | reverse complement strand
TTTGTTTGTTTGATTGTAATGAATAGGCTCATAAACTACTGGACCGATTTTGAAAATTCTTTCACCATTCGAAAGCTACATTATCCACGAGTAATATAGGATATATTTAATTTTGAACAAAAATAGGGTTCCGTAAGATATTAGGGTTTTTCGGACACAAGGTGTAAAAAATCAACCAAAACAGTTACTTATTTTGCGTACCCTGCCTAAACTATTAAAGATAGAACCATAAAATGTTCTAAGTAATTGTAGATCTTATAAATATCTACAAAAAAGTCCGCGACATACAATACCTATCTATGTCGGGTGAGGCACAAGAACCATTTTTTTATTGAAAAATCTTGATTATTTTTTGGACTACATTTAAACGCGTTTATTTTACTCATGCTATTAATCCTTATCAAAATTAATTATTTCATCACTAAGTACAGTTAATGTAAATAATATTTGGTCTTTAAATGATTAAAATTGGACGTTTGGTTCTGAAGTTATAGCGATATTAAATTGGACGTTTGGTTCTGAAGTTATAGCGAAATTAAAATACATATTACGATTTCTGCTGCACGGCCGGCCCGTTGCGAAGTAGGCTTTACCAAGGCCCGGTGAGCGTGTGGGAGGGGGGGAGTTTAGATCTATGAGTAAGGTACCCGCGCGGCGCGATTTTCAGTAAAAATTTCTTTCGCACTCACGATAAACAAATCCCTGGGCCAATTATTCAAATTAGTAGGAATTTATTTACGAAAAGAATGTTTTACGCATGGGGTCGGGGCTCCCGAGCATCAGTATATTTTGTTACCAGAAAATAATGTAACGTCAAATGTTGTGTATAGAGAAGCTCTACAATAATAGCTTAAGTTTTCTATCCTAAAACAACGGGTTGCACTCCGGGACTTAACAACTAACACCCACAGAAAGAAAATCTGTTCAGCCTGCGGATAGTGACTGATTCGTCGAAGTTAGTGTCGGTGTCTGTGAATTGACATGGGAATCATTTGTTTGCTGACCGTGTCTTTCCTGGGTAGCCTTTTTGCAGCGATAACCGACATTCACGCGGGCGGAGCCGCGGGCGACCGCTAGTTGTAAAATAAAGTATGAGATAGGGGTTTCACAACAGGCTCTAAGATGTCACTTTGATAATTCTTTGCTTTCACCTTGACGCCTTGTTGACAGAAATGGAGCGGAGTGACACCTTCATACGAAACTCCCCACCATACCATCACACTTGCTGGATGATGAGTACGCGAGACATTCCGTGCTGAAGCTGGGACATCCTTGCTACTTTTGGCAAAGACTTTATTGTTTTGTCGGTTGAACTTTTCTTCGACAGTAAAAATTTTCTCATCGGTGAACAGTATCTTCCTCGCATCGTGTCTACTAAGCAGTAATGGACAACGTTCGCGTCGCAATTTACGAAGCCGATCGTTTAAAAAGTGAACTTTTCTACGGCTATACGCCTTTACCTTAAGATCATATTTTAGTATTCTGTTGACTGAAACGCGCGAAATATTAGTCTGCAGAGCAATTTTTTCTGAGTGCGACATGGATTTCGGCGAAGTCGCTCTCGGATGATTTTGATGTTCGCAGGCGTCCTTACAGAGCGTGGCCGACCACTCCTTTGGCGATCTTGCAAGGAACTTGTCTCCTTGTATCGTTTGATAGTGTAATACACGAAGTTACGGCTTACGCCAAAAGTTTTCACCTCACGGAAAATCTCCATTGGTTTTTTTCCCACCTTAAATAGCGATATCACGGTCGCACGCAATTCTTTGGTCCCCTCCATCACGATAAAATTGACAGAAATAATTTTGAAAGTCAAAGGTATTAAAAGTAAACATTCCAAATTCAAAATTGGAAAAAGAATTAAATAGCAGCCAGTAATATTTAATTTATTTTTTTAACTACAAAGTTTGTTTCAAAACTTATGAACACACGAGGTACTATGAATAATTATGATACGAGTAAATATTTATTGAGTTGACGTTATTTCCGTTAGTCATTGCGCATCTTTTTTATTTATTTTAATGTTACGTATCGTTTATTATTAAGTCAACTATTTAGATGGTATTATCCTTACAGCTCGGCCATCCTGCTAGAGCAAGTCCCTCTGCGCATAATATATTATTATTAATATAGTGAAAGTAAGAAAGAAAGAAAGAAAATGAATTTATTAATTTAGGACATCACAAACACACACACATTCGAACCAGTTCACAAAAAAAAAAAACACACAATCACATGATCAAAGACATATTACAAAACAACAAAAAAAAACAATCAAAAAACAAAAACAGACAAAAAAAACAACCATGCAGTGCGTGCCGTCACATCACCGACATACGGCACACCGTGTGCCGTATGTCGGTGATGTCCAAATCAAGAGGACCTCACTCAGCATAAGCTAGGTCCCCGGGAGTGGCGCTGGTTTTCAGTGGACCCTTGCTGAGTGAGGTACACGGAAAATGGCGCCAACATCACGTCTACAATGAAGGATAAACATACATACTATTATACTAAATCAGAAATACAAGTGAGTTGAACATAAATATACCTACATATATGAATACACAAATATAATAGTCAATGTGATGCGAATCCCGAACAACAATAACAACATCGTTGGGCTGTGATTTATCATCATTCCGCGCATAGCGTGCCATCGTTGAGTTTCAGTACCCTATCTAACTAAAGAAATCGGCGATCTTAAATAATAGAATTCATAATAATATTTTGGAAAATGTCAGTTTTGTGGAAATAAAAACAATAAAATAAAGTGGAATCAATGCTGAGATAGAAAAATGCAATGTAAGTACTATTTTATTAATTTATCAGGTAAACAATTATAATAATACTAAATGACCCGGTGAACTTCGTACCACTTACTTAGATTTATGTAAAATGTAGTTAAAACTTAAGCCGAACAAAACGAATTAATATGACAAAACTACAGAAAATTCAAGTAAAGCACAAATTGATATAAAAACGGAAATTCGTCACTTCCAAAGGACACGGTCGACCCGCCATACATTGCTTGCCCCAAAAGTAAAAATCCATGCGTCAAGACCAAAACTAATTTTATGGGTTCGTTTCTTCGCCTTTTAAAATAATATAGCGGGCGCCGGCTTATAGCGGGGTTTTCACATGAAACGAAATAAAATGTGTGAGGTCAATCTCTTGCACACTATTAGAACAGGTCTTTCTAGATCATAGCGCCATCTGTGTCGAAAAACCGCCATCTAGGCCACCAAAACTAAAACATAGAAAACTGCCCCGCTAGGGTGCGTAACGCGTGAAAATTACGGTGACGCAAACAATAGCCAACGAAAAGAAGTTTCTTGTCACAGTTTTTTTTTCAAGTTTTAGGAAGAGGTTAGTAGGTTTAAAGGTTAGTACCTATGGGAGGTGTTATATCTACGGAGATGAGTGAAACGCACGACTACTTGTTTAGCACTGTTTTATTATAAAGGCGCTCGCAGTGTGGTGACGCAGCACACACTTAACTATACGTAGGTATATACTATCCCTCCACCCTTAAATCTAGGAAATACTTTGATATTAACAAAATACTGATTTAGAAGAACTTCTTATAATCTACTCGCGGTATATTTCGCAACTCCATAGTAGGCAAGCCCTGACCCCTGACCGGGGTGCTGACTTCTGGCGGGGAAGGAGCTAGATCATCTGTTCCCGAGTCGGGTACAGGTGACTCATTAATGGTTGGATTAGATTCTAATTCACACACTTCCCCGGCCGTTCCATCCCTCTCTCTCTCATCAGGTGCACAATCTGTATTAGTCACAGGAATATCATCGAGCACAATGTCATAGGATAATGAAGCTCTTGCCTTGTTATTTGGGGTGTAGGCAATTATTTGATTTTTGTGGCGTACAGTTTCTTTATTTGTATGCAGGTCCCTTACTTTGTATAAAATGTTTCCCAGTGGTTTAATGATTATTCCTTGAGTCCATTTGAATTTATTTTTGTTGATGTAACTTTTAAATCTAATTAATTGTCCACAGTCAAAGTTTTTCCTATTTACACCGCCATGATAATTAGCCTGTAAGCACTGATTGTGTCGCACCAGGTTAGTCAGGTCACTATGCGCGGGCGAAGACGATGATGGGTTCAATAAATCTAATCTAGATCGAAGTTGTCTGCCGTATAATAGCATTGCGGGTGATCGCCGAGTGGTTGTATGCATCGAGTTACGGTAATCAAACAAATACTTAAGTAACTTATTACGCGTATCAGAAAAGTTGCGGCCTGACAAAATCGCGCTTTTTATTCCTTTTTTAATAACTTTCACATATGTTTCAGCCTGGCCATTGCTCGCCGGGTGATAAGGAGGTGTAGTTTTATGGACAATACCATTCAGTTCACAGAATTTTTTAAATTCTTCGGAAGTAAATGACGTGCCGTTATCAGTCACTATAGTTTGAGGTATTCCAAATCGAGACATGTATTCGTATAGTTTATTAACAAGGGCTGATGCAGTTATATTGTTTTTCATATTGAAACATTCGACCCATTTAGTAAAAGCGTCAATAATGACCAAATACATCTGATTCTGTATGGGACCCAAGAAATCCATGTGGATTCTATGAAATGGTTCACTTGGATACGGCCATGAAACTAATTTAGATCGAGGAGGAGACGCACGTAAAACCGTACTACATTGACTACAAATTTTTATTAGGTTTTCGATAGCCTGGTCTACGCCTGGAAACCAAAATTTGGAACGTGCCTCAGCTTTGGCCTTAACGATCCCTAAATGTGATCTATGTAATTCAGAAACTACTTTCTGTTGTAATGCTTTGGGAATAATAACCTTATGACCACGCATCAGAACGTTATTTTCAATACTTAATTGAAATCTGCACAGAAAATAAGGCTTTAGCACGTCATCATTTATTTTCGGTGGCCAGCCAGCTCTGACGTACTTCATCACTATATTTAGTGTCGCATCATTTTTAGTTTCGTTCTGTAGCTGGTCTATCGTAACTGGTAGTGAACCTTCCACTACAAAATTAATATACGAGGCAGGATCTTGTTGCGCGGGCGCCGGCACCGCGCGACTGATAAGACAGCGACCGGACCTACCTGCTGCATTGCTCTCGCTCGTGTAACACAAGTTATCGCGGCATTCGGCAATACCTGTCTCACTACTTAAGCTCCGCCTACTAGGCTCTGAAAGCAAGACCGCTCGAGACAAAAAGTCTGCACTGTTATCAGCGCTGCGAACATATTCAATAACGTAATTATAGCTAGAAAGAAATAAGGCATACCTTTGGAGACGGTTGGCAGATATTTCAGGAATGCCGTTGTACGGCCCAAATATTGACACTAAGGGCTTGTGATCGGTTCTTAGAATAAACGGTTGAGACCTACCATATAAAAACTGGTGAAACCGTTTTACACCAAATATAATTGCAGTTGCTTCTTTCTGTATTTGAGCGTAATTCTTTTCGGCTGGGTTTAAGGTTCTAGAAGCGTATGAGATTGGCCTTTCCAGCCCATCGGGTCCTACTTGCGATAATATCGCCCCTAACCCGTTTGGTGATGCATCCACTGTCAAAATCGTTTTAGCATTAATATTAAAGTGAGTCAGAACTTTTTCTGAAGCTAAAATGTTTTTTATTTTTATAAATGCTTGCTCGTGCTCGGAAGTCCAAGACCATGTCGTTCCCTTTTTTAAAAGATCATAGAGCGGTGACAGGGTACTAGAAGCGTTCTGAACGAAACTTCGGTAGTAATTAACTAAGCCCAAAAATGACTGAAGTTCACTTAAATTTTTAGGCCTTTGAGCTTCGACTATTGCTTTTACTTTTTCCGGAGATTTTTTGATACCATTTTTATCAATTATGTAGCCTAAGTATGTGATTTCATTTTTAAAAAATTCACATTTATCTTTCTTCAAGATTAACCCGGAATCTTTAAAAATCTGAAGTACCTTTTTAAGCCTTTCCATATGAACAGATCTATTTTCCCCGGTAATCAGCACATCATCTAAGAAACAAAGCACCCCCTCCAAACCTAAAATGCTCTCCATTGCCCTTTGAAAAATGGCTGATGCTGAAGACAACCCAAACACTAGCCTTCTGTACTTAAATAATCCTTTATGTGTGTTTATGCAGGTAATATTCGCATCGTCAATTATTTCTAATTGATTGTATGCTGAAGATAAATCAAGCTTGGAAAAGTGCATACCACCATGTAATTTAGTGAATAACTCTTGTACTGTTGGCAGTGGATATGTTTCCAACACCAGCTGCTTATTAATTGTTCGAGAGTAATCGGCACAGATCCGGACTGAACCGTCTCGTTTCAACACTGGGACTATCGGCGATGCGTACTCGGAACACTGAATGGATTCAATAACACCCAAATTTATTAATCTATTTAATTCCTTATCAATCTTATCTTTGAGAGAAAACGGTACTGGACGCGCTTTTACAAAGATAGGTTTAGCCCCTTCTTTTAATTGCAATTTAACTTTGTATTTATTAAAACACCCTAGACGATCTTGGAATACCTCTGAGAAATTATCAAGAAGTGCCTGCAAGTCAGTGTCTTTTGAGGACAGATTACAAAAGTTGATCGGTGCTAACTCGAGCTTAAATAAACTAATGAAATCGCGACCTAATAGCGGTGGGCCGCCATTGTCTATTACATACACGTCGAGCATTTTAGTCACCCCTGAGTACGACACTGGCAACTTTGCAATGCCTAAACTTTTAATAGCGCTTCCCGTATAACTGGTAAGATTTTTTTTACACGGCGATAGCGAAATTGAGCTAAACAAAGTCTTATACAATTTATTTGATATGGCCGTAACAGATGAACCACTGTCGATCTCAAATTTTAATTGTATCCCATTGACTGTCACTATTTGATACATCGGTGCTCCGTCATATGAACGAATATTAAAAACATACCATCGTCTTCACCCTCGCTCACCGCACCTGGAGGTCAACTACGAAAAACGAAATGCGATACGCAATCCCGAAACGAAGCTTCAACGATACGACAGTGTTTGGCTTACTACGAAACCCTTTCGGATCGAAGTGGTTCAATCGCAACCACAGACAATATTTCGGAGCGGTATCGTGAACGAATGATAGGGTTGTTTTTTATCTGACTATTTCCAAAAACCGATAATCTTAATAAAATTAATAATTCCGTACCTTGATAGAAAGCTAATGTTTAAATAATAGTTTATTTGACATTCCTAATGCTAAACTGATTGATTTTGAATTGATAAATGCCAATAAATGCATCTATCAATGACTTTTATTTGGCAAATGTTGGCTCAAAAGCCAGTATCCCAAACCTACAAATAACGACTTGTCTATGGGCTGTCATCCTTACTAATCTGTGCTGTCATCTGTTTTTATAAAGAAAGATTGTTTATTGTTGTTCTTTATTTTCGCAAAAATGAACACAAACTAAGTTTAATCAGTGTTTGTAAATTGCCGTTTACGTGGTAACTGTGTAATTGCAACAATCGCACAAGTTATCCAAGTATGTGAACCAAAAACCATCAAAAATAGTACGACACATCTTCATAAGAAGACCTGAAGATTATGAGGTCATAAAGACCCACAGCACGTCACAAAAGGGGTGAGGATCGTCTCCCTGGACGTGAAGGATTAGCATGGCCCTGCTGATGAATAAACAAGATGCTCAATGCAACTAAAAGTTACCTCATAAACATAACCTAAACTAGGTAACCTAATAGTGGAAAAAGTTGCTTTTTGTACATAAAGTATGAAAACATAACATACATATAATATTGGTAAGTAAACGTTAATAACAATGTATTGTCTTCTTGTTTAAGATGTTAGACAAATACATTTTTTACTAATTAGTATTTGTTGAATGAGCGTAATGGTTTAGCTGAAAATGCTCAGATTGAGTTTTTACTTATTATTTATTAGTTACTTCCATGTACAACCATCAAAGTAAATGTAAATACAAGTGATTGACATACTGTTTATCATTACTGAAGTATAACCTGCATTTTATGTTTCTAAAATAAGTAATTAATTTTAACTTTCAGGGCGTTATGTGGAATCACAATGAGTCAGTGTCAGTGCTACAAACTTCAGACAGAAAACATACTAAGGAAAGTTACTAAGAAGCACTATGCTAACCCAGGCTCTTCTGATATGTGTTGAACATTTTGGAATCAAGTTTAATTATTATATCATTTTATAATTCTAATAAAGACTGTGGTAGTTACATTAATATATTGTATTAGAGTTGACCAGTGGTTATGGACTGGCAGCAACAACACACTAGATATATTTTGAACTTAATGTAATTGTACTTGGCTGATTTGTATTTTGTATTGGAAATAAAGGCAATTTTGATTGAAAATTATTAATTTATTGTCATTTTAATAACAGTTCCATTATAAATAATCAAGTTTATTGGTCTTAGGTCTGCTAGGTACAAACTTCATCCTGGACTCTTTCTTAAGGTACGCTAAACTTGAACGACCCAAGTCAAGCTGTGCCGCTTCCATGTAGGCATATTCTCTCATTTGTGAATGAATCTTGTGAACTTAATTGAAGTCTAGCAGTGCCACACACACACACTCATATGTTCAGCAAGTCTTAGACTATGTAAATAAAATAAATAAATGTATTTGAACGACACTTCGACAGAACTTTTTTATTTCTTTCTATTTGTGGCTCAAACTTGTGAACCTAATTGAAGTCTAGCAGTGACACACACATGTTATGCAAGTGTTGGACTATGTAAATAAAATAAATAAAAAAATGTCTTTGAACGGCACTTTGACTGAACTTTCTTTAGTTAGGCATATTTCTTTCTATTTGTGATTCAAACTTGTGAACCTAATTGAAGTTTAGCAGTGACACACATGTTATGCAAGTGTTGGACTATGTCTTGGCACGGCCTTTGACTAAACTTCCTTTAGTTAGGTGTGGATAGAACACTACTTGTGTTCAATCTTGTAAGCTTAATTGAAGTCAAGCAGTGACACACACATGATAAGCAAGTATTTGAACTATGTTTTGGCACAACACTTTGATCCTTTAGTAGGCATATACTCTCCAATTTGTGCTTCAATATTGTAAGTTTCATGAAGAACTAACATCATCATAGTCAGGAACATTTTAACAACATTTTGTGAAAATTATCCAATCTCTCTTCTACTTTTCTTGATACTTTCTTCTAAAATTGCTTCTTCAATGAGGAGAAAATACATAACAAGCATAATTTCATTGTTTTTTGGATAAAGTACTCTGAAACGATACGTGTAGAGTTATCGTATAATTTGAGGTTAATTTCCGAAACTCATTACGTCAAAATACGATCTATCGCCTGTCAGTCGCGGTTTTGTAGTAGCATTTTTCGATGAATACGTCAAAGAATGAGCTTCGTTTCCGATGACGGATCCGAAGTGTTACATAGTAAGCAATTCGTAAAACGATAATCGTATTGACGGATTTCGTTTTTCGTAGTTGACCTTCTGACTCCACGTAATTGAGTTGTTTACACATTTTGCGTAGATGTCCTTTTGTGTTGCACTTTTTACACCTGTAGCCAGCAAATCTACATTCGCTCGCTTTATGATTTTTCCTACCACACACTGAGCACTTTTCACTTATTTTGTCGTTAGATTTCGATTTATTCGCGATCTTGAACACTGTGTCTCCTCCGGTCCCCACTGACGAGCTCGCCGCTGCCGTGCGTGCGCAGCGCACGCTCTCCGCCAAATCGACTGCTGATGATAAAGTCAGCTTCTCGATCTCCATTGCAAAGAGTTTTTCCCGTTCCGGACCTTGAACCATGCCCATCACGAATTTGTCTAACAACACTTCTTCGAGGTTTTTGAAATTACAGTGTGCCGCTAAACCTCTTACTCGGGCTGCCCACTGCGTATGCGTCTCGCCGGCTTGCTGCACCGCCATGTAGAAATAATGCCGCTCTGCAAAACCACATCTCTTAGGTGTGAAATGTTGATCTAAAACGTTAATAATTTCGCTGTACTCCACCTCACTTAAAGATCTGGGTAATACTAGGTTACTGGCAAGCTGGTAAGAGTTTTCGCTGAGTGCACTTAGTAAGATGGCGCGCCTTTTCACTCCTCCTTTGTCCGTGGATTCATCAATTCCATTTGCAATGTACCACTGCTGTAATCGACTCCTGTACGTGATCCAGTCTTGCTGTTGATGATCGAAACTCGAAAGAATGCCGAAATTCATAGATACTGAGGACATTTTATGGTTTCTTGTATTTTTTTTTATCAAACGCGGGTATTTTACGGACCGTCGCCACTGTTATATCTACGGAGATGAGTGAAACGCACGACTACTTGTTTAGCACTGTTTTATTATAAAGGCGCTCGCAGTGTGGTGACGCAGCACACACTTAACTATACGTAGGTATATACTAGGAGGCAAACGTCATTTTCCTTCTTAAAATAGCGATTGCGAGCGCTTACTTATTTAACTAACTGCCAGTTCTATGACACAGTATGACACAATAATATGCCATTTCGTTAAGCGGTCGTCAGTTTGCTAATAAGTGCTCGAAACCGCTAATTTCTGCCAAACACAACAATTGTTGGGGACAGGAAATTGTATTCAATTGTTGTCCTATTTTTTTTGTAGATTTATATGCCGCTAGATAAAAGCAAAGTAAATTAACAATATTGTATTAAAAATTCAATATATTTTTTGAAAAATGATATAGTCAAGTCTCTTAATGCTTTTCTTTAATCAAACATAAAACGACTCTGGGGCACGATACGACCGTGTCACTTAAAAAGTAAGTTTTTTAAATGATCGAACCTGGCTGGTTCCTAACAGCACACCAGGTTCGCCTCCTCCGTCCGATTTCCATGATCCAAATGTCTATCTCTAAAATATCTATTTAATATAGATGACCCGGTGAACTACGTATCACTTCGTGTTGGGGCGGCCTAATAGTAGTTTTGTAATCTGGCAATACTGTCAGTGTCACTGTCACCTAACTTTTGAAGAAAAGATTGTTGAAATGTAAAAACAGAACTTATAGTGAACTTATAGTTTAACTCCTTAAAATGCATTGTCCCTTTTGTAATAAGTGGATGGAACGGCAGAACAAAAATAATAACTGTCCAGGTTGTAATAAAATACTACTAAGATGTGACGAATGCTACATCATAATCGGTAACATTCTGTTGCCAGTACTAAAATATACTAAAAAAAATTAAATTATACCAAAAATCTAATTAAATCATTAATTTTATTGCATTTGATAATTATAACAAAAAAATAACAAATATTCAAATTCCACCATTAGCAACGACGACAAATAAAAAACAACATATTTAGAGCAAATATATATGACTGAGTCGTGCCATATTTTATCCTAGTGAGAGCCTAGGATAAAATATGGCATGAACAATAAAATAAAATATGGCAAAAACAATAAAGTGTAAAAATATTGAAAAGAAAGTCCCCGTGGAACATATTTATTAATTTGAATTCATTATCTTTGGGCAATATTAGATATACTCTTACTAATCTGTGGGCAATATCGAGTCAATCTGTCATTGTTGATCATTTTGTGTCAAGTTGATCATTTTGAGCCAAATCTGACATTAAATTGAGTGAATGGTTAGAAATTGACATGTCTCGTTATCGTTGTGGATAAATTTGTCCAATGTGGTTGGCATGTTAGGGAATATGATAAAATAGCATAGATCGATTAATTTTGTCATGTCGATCGAAAGTAATAGTGTGTCATGCATGTTAGGCCTACTGGAGTCTTATTACAATGTTGGCAGTATTTGCAGAACGTATACCTGCCTGTCATTAATTTGGTAAGATTGGCACCCGTCAAACATGTCAAACAACGTCAAACATAACCCATTCATTATTTTTATATTTTGAAATTTAAATACATGATGTTATGAGCAAAGTTGATATTATGTTGTCGATTCAAAAGTCTTGTTTTAATGCGTTCTTCAATTCGAGTGGAACCGAGACTACAAATACCGTCAAATGTTTGACAGAAAGTAAGTGGTCAACTTTTATAAGGGAAAATGGAATTGTCGTTTTACTCTATCTTTCTCGCAATTTTTCCTTATTTGCTCACCGTTTAGACCTACCCTGGCCTACGACAAACATTTTAAAACCAAAATCAGCTCAATCGGCCCAGCCGTTCTGGAGTTTTAATCAGACTAACGAACATCAATTCATTTTTATTTATATAGATAGATTATAATAGCTATATATCACCCCTGTTTTAGGTACGTCGTGTTATGCCATGGTACCGGTTCTGTCTACCCCCATTTGCAGCCGCGTCCAGCACTGCGAGGAAATGCGTGTTTGGATTTACTAATACCGTTGTTCACCTACTTCCTTTCTCTCGATGTCTAGACATTTATGGTTCGTTATTTACCGTTTGTCTTTTGAATGCTAAGTAAATGTTCTCTGTAGGCTTTTTTAAACGTAGTACTGGTTTTTTCTAGGCACCTTAATGGAGGCGGAAGATCGTTCCAGCACTTGGACGCGGCGAACTTGAAGCATCCTTTGAATGCCACGGTTCGATGCGGCGGCAGGACCAGGGAAAAACTGAAGCGGCGTGTTCTGTGCAACTGCACATTGCGCCGCCACTCCAGCCTCTCCACTAGATAAGTTGGAAAGTTATTCTTTAGTGTATAGAATTATCTTACTAAAACGCTTATAAATTATGCAATTATTTTTTTGACAGCATTTGCATACAACATTATTAATACCTAATAACATTTCATAATACCTAGACAATTTAGTGAACAAACAAGACGATAGTCTTACAAATCAATTACAAATCGTATAACTTAAAACTAAAAATTTTGGCATACATTCTTAAAGATGAAACAATAAAATATGACACTGTGAGTGTTAAGAAACCTTCTAAACCATTTGGCTTACATGTCTGACGATTATATTATTGTGTTTTACCTAATATACATATTTGACGGATTTATTTAAAAAGTAATATATTTTCCATTTACATACCTACTATCCTACTAATATTATAAACGGGAAAGTTTGTGAGGATGGATGTGTGTTTGTTACTTCTTCACGCAAAAACTACTGAATTGTTTTTGATAAAACTTGACAAAAATATAATACATTGGAATAACATATTGGCTATATTTCATAAGGATATACATTTTCATAGTGAAGATACGACGATGAATGTTAATGAACTCGGAAAAATATGTAATTTTCGAGCTATTTTTGCGTACGCTGCAAAAACTGTAAGAGTTATATCAATTTAATGTATGGAACAAATGTTTGCCTTAAAAAGTTGTACAGAAAAGTCCGCGACAGCATATACCTATCTTTTAAGGTTTGATCTCTATTACCTTTATTATAGTAATAAAAAATGATTTACGGCAATGCATTACTTTTCATGGTATTTTCCTAAACATATTATTAATCCTTATACAAATAAATACTTTATTCGTCACAAGTATTCAATTTTAATCATGTTTGCTCTTGAAACCATTGAATTCCAACAATTATGTTAGGAGATCTCTTAGTGTTAAAATACCATGCGTGCAACGCCGGCGTGTGTTGATGGATTCAATAATAGGGATGCTATTTTTTTCCTATAGTAGTTGACTTTTAAAAACGCCCTTATCACCCTAAGACCACTGTTGTTCATTGTCTGCTTAGTTAGACTAGGTACATAACAAAGGAAATACAAGAACCCGCTCCCGGGCAGCAGGATTCATACGGCGAGACAATTGCATTATTTTATGGAAATATGCAGGAAGCTTTTAATCAATGAGTCGCTCAAATTAAAAACCATGGACCCGTATCAGTTGTAACAAAACTGAGTACATAGAGCGTAACTTTTGGCAATGCGGGTTTGAGCTGCAACACATTATTTTAAAACACCTCACTGCTTTACTTATGTGAACCGCCTTAAATATATCAAGTCGATGATAACAACGAACGCTTAGGTATATTGAAAATGATGTTAGCCATCCCACAAATACCGCCTGATTTTAATAGAAGTCACCAGGCATCTTCTGCGATCCTTAAAAGCTATTTAAACTAAGAGAGGAGGTGTCAACGTCGGTAAAGCCGGGTATGATATAATGGCGTTGAATTTTTTACTTCTAAGAATAAGCTTATGAGCAACAAAATAAAGACCAACGAGAGATAAAAATGCCCAGATAGTCATATAATTCACAAAGAGTCTATCATGAGATTGCTCAAAGTTGCCCCTTTTGTAGTAAAAGTTAAAACAAGTCGCTGGCAATGGGTCAGCGATAAATAATGGGTACTACGTACGAAGAACCACGGCGTCAGTGACCTGCATTACAGCGGCATATCGTAGACACAGCACTGAAAGCATTCGCACCAGGAGCACACAACCTAGCTACACAAAATTTTAACATAGGTACAAAATCGTTATACTGGTAGGTCCACACCACCTGCTACCCTGGGTAACCTGGGAGCAGCTTTTCTATCATCATCATCCTTATTATTACTAAACGGGACAGAAGACCACCCTGGTCAACGAATGAGCTGTTTTACAGCAGAACACATCTGGGTAGCGCATAAGGACTGAAAATGATGAGTTAACTTAAAATAACACGACACGCGACACGTTTGGTGCAGTTGTTAGCGCTCCTGACCACTGAACCAGCGGTCGCGGGTTCGTATCCCTGCTTGTTACAATTGTAGTAAATAATCTTCACAAAATTATCAGGGCGGTCTCTAGTGAACGGTTGTTTACTAACTACCCTTTTATCCCGCACTTAGTCAGTATAATATTTATCTTCTCTTCACAGTATTATAATTTAAATTGATTTATTTTATTTTAATGAAGTTAAAGTATTTTTTTTAATACTCATTTTCGACCGAATAAATGTCCGCTTGTAGGCTCAACGGGACAAAACTCCCTTTTTTTAAAATGCCGTCGTAGGCTCAACGGGACAAAAGTCCCTTTTTTTTATAGTATTTTTAAACTGTATTATAAGACGGTTCTGTTATGTTCACTCAATGTGCCTATTATTTTACCGTTTAAGCAAACTCGGCCGCGTATTTTCCAGTAGTCCAAAGCCGTAACTTGTCAAAGGTAAAATTACAAAAAAATGTTAAAGTCAAGTGTCAATTATGACGTCATCGTTTCGAAATTTTTGAAAAAAAGTAATTAATTAAAAATTTAAAGGAAAGTCCTCGTTTGAATGTTTTATCATACGTAAATTGATCCAATCTAACTATTAAATCACTAAAAACAATACGTCATCGATCTACTTTTCAAATTAAAAATCTACAAAGTATCTACAAAGTTGCAATTTTTTCATGTCAGCATTTTTACGATGTTATCGTCTCATATGTTTATGTAGGTAGAATAAATTTGAACAAGCTACACACACTTACAAAGCTTCATTCATTAGCTACGATAAAAACACGATACTTGAGCCGACCCGCTTACATCAACAAGTCGTTAAGTTGACATGTTTACGACTGGGGCCCGGCGCGCAGCGGGTGACGTAATCGGAGATGCTACAATGGCGTTTTTTGTTCGCCGCGCGGGACTACAAGCGGAGTGTAAAATTGCAAGTGAATAAATAAGGCTTTATTATCATCATTATAACGGTTAACCCTCATTGTTAGCTAACATAGTCGTTAACAGTTCTGCATAATCTTCGCGACAAGGAATTGATTCAACTTCATTTTCCACTTATTCCATGCGTAGAGGACTGTACTGAGGCCTTGGTACCAAGATTTCGTAATACCAGTGAGTCTAGGAAGACAAAAGTGAACGATTTCTTTTTCCTTCCAACCATAGATCTCAGTACACTCCTCCACCTTAATAAGAAATTTAAGAATAGTCTGGTCTTTTGAAGCAGGGTAAAATTCGGGAACCGCGTCATATCTTTTGAATCATCCAAAAACTCATCTAACACACTGATTGCCAGGTTTATTACTTAGGCTTGATTTGACTTGGTGCCTTATTTTACTGACGCGAGGGAGACAAGAAAACAACCCCTTTTTTACCAACAAGGTGGTAATTGTCATCAGAATCACTACTATGGAGGCGTTTCTTATTGCCCTCGTATCTGTAACGTTTATCCTTTGAATCCGCTGGAGCAACGCTCTCGTCTTGAACTTTCGTACATCCTACGGCGCTTACATCACTTAAGCAGCATTCGCTTACATTATGATAATCAGCGGTATCGCTTTGAATAGTTACCCATAGAACATTGCCTCCGAGACTCCCCGCCACTATGGCGTTGTCTCGTCGACTCCCTGCTCGGTGTCGTCGTAAATAGTTACCCATTGAGCATTGCCGCCGAGACTCCCCGCCATTATGGCGTTGCCTCGGACAACTCCCTGCTCGGTATTGCCGTAAAGATAGTTGCACATCGAATTTACAACAAAATTAAAACAATTAGAAACATGAATAACATTAATATATATAAATCTAGATTCTAAACATATGTACTTGATAAATGTTTTTAAGTCTTAATGATTTGTTTTTGAAGAATAGATTTTTGACTGTATTATTCGAATTTAATTTTTGTAATCGATTGACTGTACCTTGAGTATATGGACTTGTATTTTTATCGTTGTTCACCCTTTTGCTATAGAGGTAGGACACCGCCAGTAACTTTATTTGTGTTCCACAATGAAGATTTAAATGATTACCTATATGAAAAGAAATGCATATAACAAGAGTATAGCTTTGTGTAACTTGCAATCCGAAGAACTAAAAACACTTCAAGGGCCAATATTTAAGAGGAAACTAACTGGCTTCTGGACAAACGATTTTATAGTTATAATGAACTAGCTTTTGCCCGCGACTTCGTTCGCGTGGACTTCAGGTTCATCCCGTCTAGTCTAGTAATAAGTAAGAAATACGGTAACTTAGCACTGCAGAGCCCTAAATTGTAGCCTATATCGATGGTTATAATGTCAAAGGGCTTAAAGGACAAATCGCCACTTTTCAGGAGAGCCGCTAATCAAAAAATGTAGAAAAACTAACATAACTTTTTTGTTTTTAAAGCTATCGGTCTCGATTAAAGGACATTTATTCTATTTATCCAAGCCGAACCGTATGCGACCGCTTTATTTATTCTAGATAGCGTAGTTTTTGAGATAGATGTCCCTTAAGAATCGTATTTTGAACATTCTGACCTTTACGCAAATATTTTTTTTGAGATAGTTGTCAACTATGGCTTATAGGACTGCTTTAAAGTAGCGGTAGTATTAAAGGAAGATATTTTTAAAAATTGTTCTATAAGCAAAAATGATTTTTGAAAATATCCTTAATAAATGAAAGTTGGTTCTTTAAGATGGAATTTCAACTGAAAATATTTTTTAACTAACAAACATTTAGTCCTTTAAACTGTTTTTGCTTTGAAAAAGTATTGATTATTGAGAAGTTTTGTGATGCTGAATATAATAGAAAAACATCATTATCGTGTACTGTACTTTACTTTCTTCGGTTCGAGTATCAGTTAAATAAAATATCATACTTTAAATAAGATTTTTATGTGATGTATGTATTAGAATGTAAATAAATAAAATAATCTGTGTTTTAGAAAATTTGTTTTATTCATTAAAAAAGATAAAAAATGTGAATTCTTTCATAATTTTGACATGCACGTATGCATCAAAGCAATCAAATCCAACAAACTTAAAATAAAAACTGTAGGTACCAACTACAAACATAAATTTTAAAAGTTTTGTTTTAAATAACCATTAATCTTGTTCTTTAAATAATAATGTAACACTGCTTATTTATAGCATAAACTAATGACAACAATAGCAATATTTTTATTTTAACAAAATCCAATTAAATCAACAAGTCGCCTTTGACATGGAATGTATTGTATGTAAGTAAACATATTTTTTTCAGTTCTTGTGTACCTACTACATGATTATACTCATAACAAATGCACTATTAAATAATTAAGTCTTCTTTTGCTCATAGCCACAAACATAATTAAAATATCTTAGGAATGAACTAAATAGGAACATTTCTGCAAAATCGTCTAATTAAAAACACACCAACAAATCAATTACAATAGGTAGATCAATCGATCGTCAGTAACTTAACTATACCAATTAAACTTCTCGCCACTCATCCTATTGACTCAATCTTTTTTTATTATTAGAAAACGAAATAACTACATAGAATGTTATAATAATTTGAGAAATATCGTCACTAAAGATTCTTTAGTAATGTCACAGATATCAGAATGTAGCTGAATGTAAACTTAATTAGTCTCGTCATCAATATCATCTATTTCTTCCTCTTCATCTGTTTCAGGAAGTTGGTCTCGTGTGGTTTTAGAAGTTGGCAAACTCAGATATTCTTTATGGTATCGTTTGGGAATCGTTCCATTGTTGCAAAGTTTACGTAAATCATTGTATTTTGCTTCTGATATATCAATTTGCTTTGTGTAAAGAGGTAGCAACTCGATATTTTCGTAACTATTAATTTCTTCGGTTTTAGATTTTGTTTTATTCTTTCCTTTTTCTTTACCCTTCTTCGATGGGATACTCTTAAAAATTTCTATTTTATGTGTTTCAGCACTATCTTTCATAGAGTATTTTATTTCAATATTCTTCAAATCTTTCTTCTTCAACGTAATTACTCTTACTTTTCTCAAATCTTTTATAGGATCACCTCGAAAGGCTTTTGCTGCTAAATCATTCCAATTGATTATGTCAGAATATTTAATAGTGTCAACTTTATATGGAAAGGGACTTTTGCGAGCTGCTTCGATATAAGTCGGCCACTGTGAAGGACTCCATACTATTAATCTTTTAACTTCCCTCTCAATTATAGCATGCATTGAGTCTACAGGCATATAAGAATGTCCAGGGAGTAGATAATTAATTTGTATCACTTGGATACTCTCTGATATTGTTAAGAAGTGGTGGAGAGCTGATATGACCACTTTATTTTTATTTTGACCTGAACAAGCGTCGCAATAAAGCAACACGTTTTTCTTTTTTCGCATATCAACATCTTGTAAATATTTAACTATACATGTCGCCACTTCATTACTTCCTCTTTTAGCGTCAGATTCGCCCCATAAATAGCAAAACCCATTCTGAGTTTGACTTTCATAAAAGGTCAGATTGTACATACTGTACTTTCTCGAATAATAGAGTAGCATTGATTCTCCATAGGGAGTATTGAGGACCTTCTGAAGATCAAAACTTGTGGTTACAGTATCATTACATTGCAAATTTTGATGAAATTTAAATCGATTATAGGATGCTTTCTTTTCTTCAATATGTATTTTTAAATTTTCTTGTTCAGTTATTGTTAAAACTTGCTCATTTTCGGCTTTTATGCATTGAATACATTTATCTTTTTTTGGGACATGAAATGACAGATTATATTCTTCATTAAATATTTTTCTAAATATTATTTCACTAACTCTTTCAATACCCTCTTCTTTACAGTTTTCAGAATAAAGTCTGTATAAATTTGAGATGTTCTTGAAGTCTTGAGGTAAATAAAGTCTTTGACTCTGACTTCTGCAATAATGAGAACTAACAGCTGGTAGTTTTTCTATATATTCTCTAGCATAATTTTTTGACTCTTCACTATATTTTATTACTCCATTAAAAGTCCGTTGATCTGGCAGTGCAAATCCCTCAACTTGATGATCATTCGTATATTGCAGTAATTTTTGAGAAACGTCAAGAGTGTTTATCAAAAATTTTTGACATACTTTTCGTAATCCTTCACCTTCGTTTATAAAATACTCTATAGTCTTATTTCTTCTACTAATACTTTGTTTCGTTTTCTTTCTTTTTACGTCAGATATTTTTGAATGCATTACAATCCAATCACGCTGATGCTGTTGGTCTAAACTCCAATAAAAATCGAAAATACCCTTTCGTCGATCATCAGGTATGTTATAACATCCTCTTGCACATGTACCAGACTTACAAGGATTAGCTTTCATTGATTTTTCCTCTACAAGTTTTCCTCCTCTACCTCTATAACTCTTTCCACTTCTTTTAGATTCTTTTTGCATTTTTCGTTTATTTGTGCGATGAACTTTCTTTCTAGATATTTCTTGATTGTTTTTCTGTGTTGATTTTTCATTACACTTTTTCTTTTGTTTCTTGACTTTCTTTTTTTTAGGCTGACTGGAGAAAGATATTTCTGACTCGCAGGGAGACCAGCATTCGGAACTGCCTGGAGAAAAATCATCGTTATCTGATATAAAATCAATGCAAGAATTTTTAAACAATGCTGCTGTCCTCATCAATTTTTGTTTCTTTTCAAGAGTATAGTCTTTCTTTAGGGTGCTCGACGATGTTCCTGCATTTTCAGATAAATTACTGACATTGTCATGTTGAGTAAGTTCACCCAGGTTTTCGTCAACATGAACGTTATTAAAATAAATGCCTAGGTCAGATTCATTTATAAGATCAAGACTTTCCTGATTTAAGTTAAAATCATTTTGTATTGTAACACCATCGAGAAATGTTTCATAGTCATGATCTTTTTCAGGTTGGGCCGCGATCATGTTCTGATTTGTCTCATTTTGCAAGGTTGTATCGTTTTCGCTGTTAAGGGACCGAGTCTCGAAACTGTCTTTGTCCAGAAGTTTATTCGTAGGGTTAATGGTAACAACATCTTCTGAAAAACTTTCTATATTATCTTTATTTGCGTGGCCCTGAAGCTCTAAATTGTTCACAGGCATTTCAGCTTTACCTTCTAGGGCTTTATTGTCTTCTGAAGGTTGGTTATCCGTAGAGTTTACGTCAGGAGTAACATTAAGCGTAGAAGTCTCAGTTTCGTTTACATTTATACTTCTTCCAGCCGACGTTTTCAAATGTATATTCTTGTCTAGGACTGCAGAATTTTCGCCCTCGAAAGGACGAGTCTCAACATTTTCTGTTGCATTTTGTTCCGCCAAGTGATTTTCTATGCCAACGGGAGAATAAGTTTGGATTCCATCATTAGTTTCAGGTGTGGCCGCAACTTCGTTAAAGTTTTCGTACAGTACGATTGTTCTAATTACTTGATCGTCCAGAAGGGTTTTGTCGTCTTTTTTAGATTTAAGTCTACCAGGAGAGTGTGCGCCAGGAATGAAAAAATAAGGATGAGCTTCAGAGTGAGTATTATTATTATCTACAATAGACCTATCTGTATCTAACTCTATTTCTCCTTCAATAGAGAGAGTGCAAGATTCAATTATTGTTTTTCTATCAGGTTTATTATTTTGTTCAATAGAAACAACGTTTAATGACGTTGTTATGACTAAAGAAGATTGTAGCCCTGTAGATTCATTGTTAGATTGACTATCAAGAATACTACAACTTTCATCTGAAGTGAAGGACGTATCATAATTATTTTTCATCTCTCCTGTTCGGAAAATAGCACTTTCCTGTGTAGATAGCCGGGTGGAAAATAGCTTATCCATCCCTAGGGTGGAAAGTAATTTAGTTTTAATTGGCATCGTATAGAGTCAAGGCATGCAGTCAAAGCTTGGATCAAAGATAATTGAGTCACATCATATTATAAAAATAATAAACATTTCTGCTTAGCTATACATTGAAAAACATGTTTACTATGATCGTTGATTTAAAAATATTCAATCGATTCAATCTATAATTAAAATATACATTTAGTAATCTGTGATTAAAATATTCGGCTTCCCGCCATAATACCAAGACGACACTTTTTTTTTTTACATTGTCAGTGTCATTTTTTCTTTTTGAACTCTATGCCTACTTTTTTAAATTTTGACAATTATTATCTGTGGGGAAAATTCGATCGATATTTTTTACAAGGATTTTAATTTTTTCGTATCGTCTGCTTTTTCGTACTGTTTTCATGTATTCGTGTCGTTATTCTTTCTAATCATGTTAGATGTTTGGAGAACTGTAAATTAACTGTCTTTTTGTGCAAAAACTTGAGTTTTCCTTTCTCGCTGTACTACATAATACCTGACCATTACATCTACAACCACTATTGTAAATTTAATGTTTTTCCTCACAGTCGAAATGAAAAATAGTATGTTTAACTCGGGTGAAAGCACCATTTCACTCTCGAATTATTGGCGCTCTCACTTCGTTCGAGCGCCAGAAACATCTCGAGTGAAATGGGTCGCTTTCTCCCCTTGTATAACAATCTACTATTTCATCTCTCCTGTTCGGAAAATAGCACTGTTAACGCACAACGCCCTCTACGCACGCCGGCTCGAACTAACTACCGTGTCATCGAGCGTGCGTGCGATCGATAAGTTCAAGAGCGATATACGCAACGCATTTAGTTCAACAAACCACCCAGAGATGGCGCTGAGGAGGCACATCCCGGGCAGGAGGAAGGATCATCAGCGAGCGGGGAGCGACGCGTCAAGACCTCACACTTCGGCTTTCTCACTCGATACAATCGCACGCAATATTTCTGTTAACTTATTTGTAACCTTTCTAACGTCGTAATAAACCTAGTATTTTATATGGAATAAACCACTCATTGAAGAGCACCTATCCATCAAACCCTAGAAGAGAGGACTTTAGGCAGGAGGCTGATTAGGTCAACATAGAATCACGAACATTTTGGTCCTTCGAGCCGGATCACCAGAAGACCAGCAAAGGTTTGACCGATCAATCCCTCCCATCCTCCCTATTCATTTTCATTTAACTAATATCGTGCTTATTCATTTCTAGATTCCGTGATTTACCGTGACTTGCAACTACCTTTACGATTCGTCCATCCTGTTTCTAGAAGCTTCGAGAAAAACCGTGAGTACCCGATTCCATTGTACCCACATCCACACACAATGACAAAAAAGAGGCATTCGTTAGCTGATTTAGATGATAAAGACGATTTAATTAAAATTGCAGTTAAAAAACTACAACTATTTCATTTCCAACACCTATGGGTTGGCTGGAAGAGATCTCTTTTAGGGATAAGCCCACCTTTGTTCACATTATGACTTCTTGTATTTTCTGTACATCTTTTAAGTGCAATAAAGAATATAATAATAAAAACGGGGTGTTGTGAAGTCTAAGCTCACTATATTTATTAAATTCTTAAACGAGTTAGAATCGTTAGATAAAGTTACAGAGATTCAGATAGAGGAATTAAGGTCACGCTTTAATAAAGCAGAACCTTTATTAGAGCAGTTTTCAGAAATACAAGACGAAATCGACATTCATATCTCTGAAAATTTGTTGGAAAGAGAATTAAAGGAAAGACAATCTTTTGAGGATCAATATTATGCAACTGTGGCTAAATCTAAGTGTAAATTAAATGAGTTTTCACCAAAGCAGGGTCAATCTTGCTCACAAAGTAAAATTAAATTGCCAACGATTTCCCTGCCAGCCTTTGACGGTTCTTATGACCACTGGCTTGAGTTTCGTGATACATATTTATCACTAATTCATAACTCTAAAGACATAGACAATATACAGAAATTTCATTATTTGCGTTCGGCCTTAACCGGAAACGCTTTGCAGATTATTAAATCGTTAGAGTTTTCATCTGATAACTATGTCACTGCCTGGGATTTATTGGAAAATAGGTACAACAATAATAGATTACTTGTCCATAATCATGTTAAGGCTTTATTTTCCGCACAGACAATTAGTAAAGAATCGGCCCCGCAGCTTAGGAAACTCTTAGACACAATTCTCAAAAACATAAGAGCACTCAAGTCTTTAGGCGAACCAACAGATTCGTGGGATACATTAATCATTTACATAATAGTTTCGAAACTTGATTCTTCTACTGAACGCGAGTGGGAGTTACATAAAAGTACCCTCAACAATTCAACAAAAGGGGAAAAAATATCATTGGCTGATTTGACTAAGTTTCTAAAAGATCGAGCTGATGTATTAGAAACAATTAACGTAACCCATTGTCAGAACAGACCCACTGAGCCAAAAAAGCAGTCGTTGTCGAATAATTCGTCATTTTCAAAGACACATAGTCATGTTGCGGGTACATCGCAAAATCATAATAATTCAAATAAAGCTTTAAATTCTAAACGTTCTCGCTCATGCACTATGTGCAATTCAAATCATCCTATTTATGCATGTGAAATGTTCCTCAATTTGTCCATTAATGATAAATTGAAACACATTGAACAAAAGAAGCTTTGTCATAATTGCCTACGTGCCGGCTATGTAGCAACAAGTTGCTGGTTCGGGTCATGCAAAAGGTGCAATTTAAAACATAATACTTTAATTCACGTCGATAGTGATGGAGTCGACGCTGGTGCATCAACATCTTCAGCAGTCGCACACCTTGCTCAATCAGTTTCACAAAACAGTAATAATCAGTCGAAGGGCTCACAAGCATTTCATGCCACAGCCCTCACAGCCAATTCGCTTTATGATAGTGTAGACAACAATCAGCTGGAACAATCAATTCTAGAACCAGTTTTGTTGTCGACAGCTTTAGTAGAAATCGCAGATGAATATAATAATTATCACACTGTTAAAGCTTTACTCGATAACGGTAGTCAACACTGCTTTATTTCAAAGGGTTTGTGTAATACGCTAGACATACCACTCATACAGTCCACTGTTCAAATCACAGGTGTAGGCAGTACAATCACACAGTCTACACACACCTGCGAAATCCAGTTGAAGTCTAAGACTAGTGCATACATAACGCGCTTTAATTGCCTAGTTCTGCCTCGCATTACGGCTCAACCATTATCTTTAGATTTCGCACATAATATTCAAGTTCCAGATAATATACAGTTAGCTGACCCTAATTTCTTTTCGCCGGTAGGAATTGATTTGTTAATCGGAGCAAATAAATTCTGGGAATTGTTAAATGAAGGTCTTATTCGATTGCCAAGTGGTCCAGTTTTACAAAACACAAAATTAGGCTGGATCATTTCAGGCGCGTTACATAATAAAAACTTGTGCATCAATCAAGTTCAATGTAATTTTACTCAAGTAATAGACACACAGTTAAAACAGTTTTGGGAACTGGAAGAGATTCCTCACGTGTCTAAGTCCACCAAAGAGGACAACGCGTGCGAAAATCTCTTTTCAAATACAACAATACGCGACGATACGGGTAGATTTTCTGTACGCATACCTATGAAGGAATCACCTGATTTATTAGGCGAAACATTTACTTTAGCAGAGAACCGGTTTCTCGCACTGGAACGCAAATTACAACGAAGCGCGCCAGAATATAAGAAATTGTATTGCGATTTCATGTCCGAGTACATAGGCCTGGGGCACATGACTCGCATAGATAATTATTCGACACCTCATTTTTTTTTACCACATCATGGTGTTTTCAGAGAGCACAGTTCAACCACAAAACTTCGTGTGGTATTTGATGCAAGTGCTAAGTCTAGTTCGGGAGTTTCATTTAACGATATCCAGGAAATAGGTCCTCCATTACAAAACGATATATTTTCAATACTTTTACGATTGCGTCAATTTCAATATGTTGCATGTGCAGATATCGAGAAAATGTATCGTCAGATTTTAATTCAACCCGATCAGCGACATCTGCAATTAATTCTTTAGAGAAGCGATCCCTCGGACAAACTCGAAGTTTATCAATTAAATACTGTCACCTACGGGACGGCGTCTGCGCCCTACCTTAGTATGCGATGCCTCAAACAACTTGCATTGGAATGCAACGATGACGTAATCGCTCGCGTTATCAATGAAGACTTTTACGTTGACGATTTAATTGTGGGTCATGAGGATAAGCAAACATTAATTGACATTTGTAACGCAGTCTCACGTGTTTTAGATTCGGGTTGTTTCCGACTACGAAAATGGATATTTAACTTCAACCTTTCACATTCCAATTCCGATAACACGTTCAAACAGTTAGCACTCGGAGATAATTGTCAAACTAAAACACTCGGATTAGGATTTTTAACAAAGTCGGATGAATTATTTTTCACTTCTAAATGTGACTCGAACGTGACTCACGCCACTAAGCGCAATATTCTGTCAGTAATATCACAGATATACGATCCGCTAGGTTTGTTATCACCCACAATTATTATTGCCAAAATTATTCTGCAAAAATTGTGGTTATATAAACTTGGCTGGGACGATCCCATACCTCATTCAATTTTATTAACATGGCAAAACTTTATAAATAACCTTAAACATTTAAATGAATTACGCATTCCACGTCATGTCAAATGCGAACAGCCGCAACGCACTGAGTTACACATATTTTCAGATGCGTCACAAGATGCCTACGGTGCCTGCGCTTATGTACGTAGCATTAGGTATAACACGTCGAACGAACCCGAAGTCACCGTTAGGTTATTGTGTGCGAAATCTAAAGTGGCTCCAGTGAAACCTGTAAGCATACCAAGGTTAGAACTGTGTGGTGCGAGACTATACAAGAAAATAATTAATTCACTCAGATTGAACTTTGATAATATACATTTTTGGACAGACTCAACTATCGTGATTGGCTGGCTTAAAATGTCTCCACGAAATTTAAAAACGTTTGTGCAGAACCGAGTAGTTGAAATAAACGAATTAACAGACAACTCTCAATGGTTTCATATCGCAGGTAAACAGAACCCAGCCGATTTATTGTCTCGCGGTACACAAATAGAGGAACTAAACTCATCAAACTTGTGGTGGCACGGGCCATCTTTTCTGAGCGAATCAGATGTTGTTTCGAGTGACAATGTCATTAATGATATTGAATGTGACAATTTGCCTGATACTAAGTGTGACATCAACAATCACTATGCTAACTTAATCCAGTTTAGGTAAATTTCCGTTCGATCGATTTTCTTGTTTTACTCGAATGCAGCGTGCTGCTGCTTATATGTTACGGTTCATACATAATACACGCACAAAAATAATAAATGAACGTAGGTCAGGGCCACTTTCAGTCGAGGAAATAAACAATGCGAACTTAATTTTAACGAAAATTGCACAGTCGGAGTCTCTCCCTAAAATTCATCATGCATTAATAAATAACAAATCAATAACCTGTCCGCGTAATATATCAGGTCTTAACATATTTATGGATGAGAATGAATTAATTCGAGTAGGCGGGAGATTAAACAATTCAGCTACATTTTCTTACAACAAAAAACATCAAATTTTATTGTGTTCCAAACACATATTTACACGTCTTTTATTTCGTCAACATAAGGTTCTTTGCCATGCGGGACCCCAATTATTATTATACACGATAAGAGAAACTTGGTGGCCGCTGCGGGGACGCGACTTAGCACGAAACACTGTACACAAATGTGTAAAATGTTTGCGTTTGAAAGGTAAATCTTTTAAAATGCTTATGGGTAATTTACCACGCGAGCGAATAGAAGAAAGTTATCCATTTATTCGCTGCGGAGTGGATTATGCTGGACCAGTGTACATTTTGAACCGCAAGGGAAGAGGGGCTAAATTGGACAAGGCTTATATTTGTTTATTCGTTTGTTTCATCACGAGAGCAATACATTTAGAATTAGTCACAGAGCTAACTAGTAAGGCATATTTATTGGCTTTAAAAAGATTTGTCCTGCCTTCGTCTCTGAGATTTAATTGACCATGTAGTAGGCCCTGCTACGCGTCCATTCACTCGCACACAGGTTTAGCGCAAGAAAGAGAAGGTAAAAAACTAGTATCCCTCCCTCCTTCCTGCGCCTCACAGCACTGCCAGCCGCCTGTCGCTCATTCGTGTCCGTGCGCGCGCGCCGTTCCGACGCACGCAGTAACCACAGCAAAAAGAAAAAACCGTTAAGTTTTTTTATTTTCGTGCTAAACGAAAGTTACCTTATTGTGATATTCATACTGAAAAAGTAAATTGTGAACGTGAACTGAAGTTAAACGCATAACCCAGCGTGGCTGCTACATGCATGCCTTACGCTTCGCGGCCGAGCTTTTACGAGATACTAGCCAGTCCGCATTTTAACGCTCCGAATCAATACGCGATATTGATCTGTAGCAATTTTTTGGCCGAGCTGGCACGTGATGCCAGCCAGTCCTAATTATCTTGAATCGAGACGTATGGTATGCGTTGCTTTCAATAAGCCTACCCTTATTTTCATTGCGTTTCGACAAATGAAAAAAGTGAACTAATGGGGCCACAAAGCCATTTCATTAAAAATGTAAGCAGCGCTGACGACGCGCCATCAGGGCCTCTCAGTGTGAAGCGTTCCTCGCCCACACTCATCAAGCCCCAACAGGCATCATAGTGTGTCGTGCCTGTGCCAACGCGACGCCATGCGCCGTGAATTGCTTGTTTGTTACGGTGAACTACCGTCCAACAATCCTAGCGCTTCAACGTCTCGCGCTCGAAATCAGAATCCGACCAAATAAAGGTAAGGTCTTTTTTCATTAAAGCTAGCTAAGCTTGAAGCCGTACTACGTGTCACGGGCTACCGTATTCCATTCGTGGTAAAACCACGACCGAACACTTGACTCAGTCAATCTTTTGACATAGATTGGAATTGAGTTTAATGTGAGCTTTTACACTTACAAACAAAAGGAGCAATATATATGTTTTACTAAGTACTTTTTTGTAAGCACCGAAAAACAATAGTGGCAGCAGATTTATTTCAAATCTAATAAATTTATATTTATTTTGTACATTTTTACCTGAAATTGTAAAAATGAAAGACTTAAGAGCACTATAACTGCCTAGACTGATAAACATAAGTACGTATAGTGCCACCTGCGATGCGGTGTACGCTCCTTATTTTTTTCCCCAAAGCTCTAAAAACGGTACTATACACATCGATACTACATAGCTCACAATATTATGGTCCTATGTCTGCAATTGATTACAACTCTTTTTTATTTATTTCTGGCTAATGGCTATAAAACTTGTCTTGCTAGACAATGCTATGGAAAACATAACATCGCTTATTAAATTAAATATTTAACATTACTTAAATATCGAAGTTTACGGATTGTATAAAAAGAAGACAATTATTTTTTTTTAAGTAAGCAAGTTCTTACTTACATTTCTGATTTCTACTCAATGCATATGGTTGGGTCCATATAAGAATTATGTAAATCTGATTTTATTTATAGCTCACAATTTAAATAGCTATGCTAATAAAATTGAGCTTTGCTCATTAACTGGCATTTGTATGATTCTGAATGGTGGAATATTTACAGTAGGTACTTATTCAGTCTTGAGATCCAACTAAGATTTGTTTCACTCCTCAGTTAATAATTCGGTACAGCTTAGATTTTATTAACCGACGTAACAACAACCAGCTGGAAAGCGTAATGTGTTTTTGGTTTATACCAATGAGTTTTCTTGTTAAATTGCGAAATCAATATAGCACTACCGTCATATTCGATTTAAATAGGTAGACGGTAATTAATTGTTTTAGATGCTATTTTATTTTTCGAAAAATATGGTATGATATGCACTAAACTTTTCATGTATGCTTCTTAGATTAAATCGTCGCAAAGTTCGGCACTTAATGTGAAGTCTGAAAAACTAAATAAAGATCTGTGTCCATTATCTTCAGAAAAGGCGATGCCTGAGCCACCGCCAACAAAAAATTGTGACAACCATAGGTCAACTTGAATTGACTTTAGTTTTTTATGGGCTTGTTTTTTTTCTCACCATTTACCACCACAAACACCACCGAAGAATAATTCAAACATAGAATGACCTATTGTTTGAAGTACTATTATTATTCTTTATATTTTTTGGCTATATTTATTCCACTTTTTACACACCTACGTTAAAGGTTGGATAAATAAAAGACATGGTCATTATTGTACAAATTACAAAAATCGATCTTTTTAAAACAAAAGGCAGCAACGCAGCATCAAACCTAAATTGCACTACAAGCATCTAATTTGAGTTATTGGGAATATGAACTATGCATATTTTTCCCACTATATTCTGTGATTTAAGAATTAACTTTATCGAGTAAATATCTTCTCTCATCATCAGTTTTTTTTCCAACTAATCACATACACCCACTCCACAACCATCTCCCCAGCAAAGCCACTATGATATTAGGAAACCATTCATATGGAAACATTGCTGCATTAACTATAAAACAGATTATTTTATTTTATAAATTGTATCGTTTAATTGATGTTTAAAAGTATTGAATATACTATGTTAAATAAATTTTCAAAGAAAATCTTGTCTTAATATTCACCAATTACTTAGGTATGGTGAAACAATTGCCGACCACAAAATAATAACCAATCATGGTCTGCCAAGTTTTAACATATTTTTTGCAAATGTTATTTTTTACGCTCGTTCTTATACTCTTGCGCCGTAAGACGTCGAGTAGTTCGACGATTTATTTATAAAACCTGAAAGTAATTTATTTATTACAAAGAATAATGCTTGAATCTTTTTATTTATCATTTATATTTGAGGGTGTTTTAATATGTATGAAACCAGTGTTCCCTGGTGACATCGATCTATGACATACTTGTTGTAACACGACATATTCATTTACTTTTGGACTTCTTGTCACAATAGGTACCCTAATTTTGAATCATCAAGATTTATTTTACACTGCTCATAATATTGAAACAAGTCTCATCTGAAGCCAAATAAGACACAAATACATTGGCGGCACAATAATTGCGGAAATGCACATTGCCATTACCCCCAAAAAAGAAGAATAAGTCACAAATATTTGTCAAACTCATAGAAAATATAAACTTAAATAAAAATAAAGTATCTCATCAAAACCAAATCGATAAGATAGGATCGCATTTTTTTTTTAAATGTAACCCTCAGTAATTCAGACATATTTTATCCAGTCAATATTTATGAGTATTTTTTTTCCGACTACGCGCCGACTATCGAATACTCGGCGAACATTCCTGTGCTGGAAGTCTGAAGCGTCATGTTTGATATTTCGCGTAGATAATTTCAATATTTTGATTTTCTACTCTATCTAATATCCTTCTAACTTACATAGCTAAATCTTTAGTAAATCTAAAAAAAAAAAAATTTAAGCTTGATTAAAACATTATTCTCAATCAGTAAATACACGAAAATACCAATTTTGTCTCAGCTTTTTTCGAGCGCCAACTGGTGTTTTTTACAAGGAACTATGTCGAGACTTCCGCGCCTGGTTGATAAGTAAATATTAGGCAAACGTCGGGTTAGGTGGTACCAAAACTTCTATCGGAGAAATCGTTTGCGCTCGTATGACCTTATAAAGCCACAACACCCCCAGAGGTCGTTTCCAAGCTTCTTTAGAAAAAAATTAAATCACTCAATCATTACCTACTTCCTTAATGCTTTCAAGTTTTGATAACGATAATATTTCAAATTCATTGAAATATCGTATTCTTATTGTAACCCAGAAAATAATAATAGCGTTGATATACACCGATGAATACATCTAAAATCTTAAATACCCACAAATGAACCAACTATTTTTTTTTACCAATCATCTTACACTTATTACAACAAAACATTTTCTTTAGAATTCAAAATTCGAATAATAAGTATTTTGTTTTCGGTATACGGCTGAATATATTTCAAACAGCCGCATAAATACATAAATACCCAATACTTAAAAGTAATCGAATATCATGCGTGCATTTTTTACAAATCATATGATTGTAAAATACGTTAAAACTGCAAGACAAAGAGACTCTCCAATACGCCCGTTAAGTGCATTAAAAATGATAGGGCGCTGGATGAGAAGTATTTCTGTATGTAGCTTTCGCAATCCGTCTCAACAATACGTATTTCGTATTTATTTGCAATTTTTATAACAGACCAAAAAAAAAGGGAACTAAGAAATTTTCGTCCTATTTCAGTTAAGATTACTAGAATTATTATTGTATTTACATATTCTTGGAGTTTAACATTAATAAAATACATATATATATATATATATATATATATATATATATATATATATATATATATATATATAATATAAAAAAACTAATAAATATCTTCTTTCTTTCCCATAAAAGAAATTACTTATCAATTATCATGCACCCATAACAATAGTGCATAATGCCAAACATGGTAACATAAAACATTTTTGTTATTTAAATGATCATTTTAATAATCAAAGATTACTAACTATAGAGGTGTCAACTTGTTTCTGTAACAACATTGATTTACTCCGAACATCTACATGGTCAATTAAATCTCAGAGACGAAGGCAGGACAATTGGATGATCAAACGAACTTACCTGTAAGTGAAGTTCGATCCAAATTGTCCTGACTTCGTCGAAGAGATTTAAGTTCCCACCCTTCCCAATTCCCATAGGTACGTGTATTTTCTGCAAAAATTGTTGCCACCCGTACCATAAATCAATGTTGTACATCTGGAACATCGGTCTCCTTGCTCTGAAATGAATGAGCGACAGGCGGCTGGCAGTGCTGTGAGGCGCAGGAAGGAGGGAGGGATACTAGTTTTTTACCTTCTCTTTCTTGCGCTAAACCTGTGTGCGAGTGAATGGACGCGTAGCAGGGCCTACTACATGGTCAATTAAATCTCTTCGACGAAGTCAGGACAATTTGGATCGAACTTCACTTACAGGTAAGTTCGTTTGATCATCCAATTATTTCTCGCAGGGGAAAACCTTTTGAAATATTCTCAGATAATGGGAAAACATTTGTGGGAGCTTTAAAGGAATTTTCAAAAATTCTAGATAATAATAGTGATATTTTGGATTTCACAACAAACAATAATATTCGATTCAAGTTTATACCTAGTTACACGCCTCAATGGGGGGGGATATGGGAAAAAGGAATCGGGTCATGTAAATTTCATTTACGACGCGTAGTAGGAAATTCTAATTTTACATACGAGGAATTAAGCACGGCATTAATCCAAATTGAAGCCATTCTTAACTCCCGACCGATGACACCCATGTCCACAGATCCTAACGACCTTTCCCCACTTACCCCAGCTCACTTCTTGATTGGTCGGCCTCTGACTGCGCCGGCGTCCGATGACCTAACGAGATCGATCACAAGCCGCCTCCCTCGATATGACCGAGTTGAGCAGTGCCGTCAGCACTTTTGGCAACGGTGGTCAAAGGAGTACATTTCGGAGTTGCAGACGAGAACCAAATGGCAGACCAATCAAGACACTTTAATACCTTACACATTGGTTTTAGTCAAGGACGACAACTTGCCGCCACTTCAGTGGAGACTTGGGCGGGTGCTGCAGACAACCATGGGCAAGGACGGCATCGCACGAGTCGCCATCATCAAAACAGCGGCAGGTGACATACAACGCTCATATCAAAAACTTTGCCCAATCCTGTCTTCAGACCAAGCTTCAACCATTGAAGATGAAGATAAAGTCAAGATTACATAATTGGAAATATCAAGAATTTCCAAGGCCGGGGGCATGTTAACGCACAACGCCCTCTACGCACGCCGGCTCAAACTAACTACCGTGTCATCGAGCGTGCGTGCGATCGATAAGTTCAAGAGCGATATACGCAACGCATTTAGTTCAACAAACCACCCAGAGATGGCGCTGAGGAGGCACATCCCGGGCAGGAGGAAGGATCATCAGCGAGCGGGGAGCGACGCGTCAAGACCTCACACTTCGGCTTTCTCACTCGATACAATCGCACGCAATATTTCTGTTAACTTATTTGTAACCTTTCTAACGTCGTAATAAACCTAGTATTTTATATGGAATAAACCACTCATTGAAGAGCACCTATCCATCAAACCCTAGAAGAGAGGACTTTAGGCAGGAGGCTGATTAGGTCAACATAGAATCACGAACAAGCACTTTCCTGTGTAGATAGCCGGGTGGAAAATAGCTTATCCATCCCTAGGGTGGAAAGTAATTTAGTTTTAATTGGCATGGTATAGAGTCAAGGCATGCAGTCAAAGCTTGGATCAAAGATAATTGAGTCACATCATATTATAAAAATTATAAACATTTTGCTTAGCTATACATTGAAAAACATGTTTATTATGATCGTTGATATAAAAAATATTCAATTGATTCAATCTATAATTAAAAAATACATTTACTAATCTGTGATTAAAATATTCGGCTTCCCGCCATAATACCAAGAAGACACTTTTTTTTTACATTTTCAGTGTCATTTCTTCTTTTTGAACTCTATGCCTACTTTTTTAAATTTTGACAATTACTTATTATCTGTGGGGAAAATTTGATCGATATTTTTTACAAGGATTTTAATTATTTCGTATCGTCTGCTTTTTCGTACTGTTTTCATGTATTCATGTCGTTATTCTTTCTAATCATGTTAGATGTTTGGAGGACTGTAAATTAACTGTCTTTTTGTGCAAGAACTTGAGTTTTGCTTTCTCGCTGTACTACATAATACCTGACCATGACATCTACAACCACTTTTATAAATTTAATGTTTTTCCTCACAGTCGAAATGAAAAATAGTATGTTTAACTCGGGTGAAAGCACCATTTCACTCTCGAATTATTGGCGCTCTCACTTCGTTCGAGCGCCAGAAACATCTCGAGTGAAATGGGTCGCTTTCTCCCCTTGTATAACAATCTACTATTGCTTCGTTTTTTCTGGCAATATATTTTGGTGATAACTATTGTGGCGTAATTCACGAAAACAATTATTTTCTTGCTGTTTTCTGTGAAATAAAAAATATTAAATATGAGACAAAACCTCATCAGATGACAGATGTTAAAGTTAGCAGAAACACACACCCAGCCGCATTCAAGTTCGGAAATTCTGTTTAAAAAATTCATCTGACACAGGTCCAAACCAGAACCACTCATGAAAAAGAGTATTTTTATATTTAACTCAACCTATTAATTAAACTTATTTTGGCAATTAAAAAGAATACCCTAAATTGATAATGAAAAAAAAACTAAATTGAATAATAATTGCAAATGTCTGATCTCCTTTAAGCTTGATCAGCTTTGTAGTTTTAGTCATTTATTTTTTTATTAGTGATTAACTTTCGCTGTTATATTTATTACGATATTTATTACTAACCTTGACATCTTCGGTGATTCATTTCTACAAGCCTTTTTCGAATGAATTGGAGAACTGCCATTCGCTGTCTTACGTTTATTTCTAAAATAAAATATTACGTATTAAATTAAAATAAAGCAGTATGTTACTTTAATAAAATTAAATAGTTATTTTTTAAAATGTCATAAGGATCAATAAATACCTATAGCAATTCGTTTCTTGACTGTCCATTATTGAAAATTCCTGATCAGATCCATCTTCAGCTTCAGTCCTTGTCATGAGTTCATCTCTAACATAAAAAAAAGTATAAATTAATGAAAAAGTCCCTCAGAAAACCCAATGCAATAGTATCTTTATTTGTTGAAAAGGTTAAAGGACAGTTAGCTTCTGTAATGATTTTAATTTTACCTTAAAGGACACCAATTCCATAAAACAGTGATAGTCACTCTAATGTAAATGTCTTATAAGATAATACCATGTTGAGAATGCCCTTTAAGCCTTAATCAAAAAATTATAATTAAAAAAGGATTAAGCTAACTACGGTTAAATGTAATATTAGGTATACACAACTAATTAAAGTACAGTCATAATCTACATCTACACTAATATTATAAAGAGGAAAACTTTGTTTGTTTGTTTGTTTGATTGTAATGAATAGGCTCATAAACTACTGGACCGATTTTGAAAATTCTTTCACCATTCGAAAGCTACATTATCCACGAGTAATATAGGATATTTTTTATATTTATATTATAAAGAGGAAAACTTTGTTTGTTTCATTGTAATGAATAGGCTCATAAACTACTGGACCGATTTTGAAAATTCTTTCACCATTCGAAAGCTACATTATCCACGAGTAATATAGGATATATTTAATTTTGAACAAAAATAGGGTTCCGTAAGATATTAGGGTTTTTCGGACACAAGGTGTAAAAAATCAACCAAAACAGTTACTTATTTTGCGTACCCTGCCTAAACTATTAAAGATAGAACCATAAAATGTTCTAAGTAATTGTAGATCTTATAAATATCTACAAAAAAGTCCGCGACATACTATACCTATCTATGTCGGGTGAGGCACAAGAACCATTTTTTTTATTGAAAAATCTTGATTATTTTTTGGACTACATTTAAACGCGTTTATTTTACTCATGCTATTAATCCTTATCAAAATTAATTATTTCATCACTAAGTACAGTTAATGTAAATAATATTTGGTCTTTAAATGATTAAAATTGGACGTTTGGTTCTGAAGTTATAGCGATATTAAATTGGACGTTTGGTTCTGAAGTTATAGCGAAATTAAAATACATATTACGATTTCTGCTGCACGGCCGGCCCGTTGCGAAGTAGGCTTTACCAAGGCCCGGTGAGCGTGTGGGAGGGGGAGTTTAGATCTTTGAGTAAGGTACCCGCGCGGCGCGATTTTCAGTAAAAATTTCTTTCGCACTCACGATAAACAAATCCCTGGGCCAAACATTCAAATTAGTAGGAATTTATTTACGAAAAGAATGTTTTACGCATGAGGTCGGGGCTCCCGAGCATCAGTATATTTTGTTACCAGAAAATAATGTAACGTCAAATGTTGTGTATAGAGAAGCTCTACAATAATAGCTTAAGTTTTCTATCCTAAAACAACGGGTTGCACTCCGGGACTTAACAACTAACACCCACAGAAAGAAAATCTGTTCAGCCTGCGGATAGTGACTGCTTCGTCGAAGTTAGTGTCGGTGTCTGTGAATTGATATGGGAATCATTTGTTTGCTGACGGTAACCGACATCCACGCGGGCGGAGCCGCGGGCGACCGCTAGTAATATATAAATTACTTACCTTAACATAATACTTCTTCAAGTTTCAATGTTTTTTGTGGCTGTTCTTCTTTTTGCGAGAGGATCAAGGGATTTTTTTCTTCTATTCATTGCTTTATCCTCACGAAATAAAAACACGAACTCCTCAATATGTAAGTACTTAATTAAAATGTATAGTAACATCAACAAACACCTTAATGTATACAAACACTGCGCATGACCTTGTCGACTGTCGCGTAGGTAAACATTCGTTCGACTGGCGGTCGGGCGCGCGCAGTTTGTTTACTTACAAACGGACTGCTAAGTTGCGTGCGAAAAAGCGCGGGGTGGTGCAAACTTTTAAGCGGGAATTTCAAAGGTGAATGATTGAAGTAATACGTTAAAGATGTCGCGCGTAACTTGTATTGATATACGTGATGTTCAGGTTAGAAACATAGCTGATCTGTTAATATCAAGTTGAGTTTTATTATTGTTGAAAATATTTAAATGATGCATCAATTGAAATTCTTTCTAAATTAATCTTATTCTTCAATTTATCACCCGAATGATAACCGTTGCATTTGTCTTAAAGTACATTTGGTAATATTAAGTTAGTCTTAAATGTTGTATAAAAAATTACAAAGGAAACATGCTAGGGTTATGTATCAGGTTGACAAACAAATGTCCTTTAAGCTTAACAGGCGTGTCTTAAAATTATGTGTGTGTAGGCTGTAAAAGCTATATTGGAACTATTGCTCTGTCCTTTAAGAAAGTATGTTGTTTAAGTTAGTACTATAAGATGTTTAACCATCAAACCAAGGCTTATATTACCAAAAATGCAAAAATGGCTGATTTTTTTCCCTTGACTATCTTGCTCAATATGGGGAATAGAAGAACCTTATATATACCAATCGATAGAGCTCAAAATACTCAATAAAACTGCATTAAAAAGTCATTTTTGCCAAAATGTCCTTTAAGCCCTTTGACATTATAACCATCGATATGTTATTCTGATGTATAAGCTATATTGTGGTAAAGTTTCATTCAAATCCATTCAGTAGTTTTTACGTGAAAGAGTAACAAACATCCATACATCCATACTTACAAACTTTCGCCTTTATAATAGTAGTAGGATATTCTAACTGGCGACAACAGACAAATATTTAATTTAATTTAAAATACGTACTATTATCCATAAATAATGTAACTTAATCAAAACGATTTCAATTGACATCAATAAAATATTATGTATATGTTTTGTAATAACTGAAAAATTGAATTTTGCACGTCTGCGAGCAGACTGAACACATGTGCTACTTACTTTCAAATGTCACCATTAATTTCTGTGTTATTGGCAAATAAACGCTTGAGTTTGAGTTTACGAGCATTGCCATCGAGACTCCCCGCCATTACAGCGTGGCCTCGAAGACTCCCTGCTCGTGATTTACATGCACACGTGAATGCCCTGAATTACGATGATCCCGAGGGCAATAGCTAAAGTAGTTGCGGCTTTGCCTACCTTTCAGGCTCCCTCACTACGGCAAACGGGTTGAATGCAGCGACATTTGCTCACGATTGTCACCTGGGTTACCTCCGCAAGCGCCGCCATTAGCCTCGTTACCGCTGACATCGACTTTGCGCGCAGTGGATTCGTCCATTTCATGTACATAGAAGGCATTATGTACTGATATTACAAATTTACATTAAAACAAAACAAGACTTACTCTGCACATCATATAATAGAACACACATGACGTTTCCCAGGGAAGAATATCAGGTCAATTTTTTATTTATTTAAATAAATGATTAGGCCAAAGCCATTTATCATCCCATAACACCGATTATAGCTCAATAGTAATTGAATGTAAAGAAGTCGAATCCAAATATGAAAAATATACATTACAGTACTATCAACGACATTATCTCCCGTCTTAATAATAACAACTTGATAGTTGTTCTTGCGAAATCATAATAATGAATACTAGTCGATGCATCGCTGTACTGACATAAAATCTACCACCAGAGTATAACAAAATCGAAAAGGCAGCTCCTACAAAATTTCTTTGATTACCTATATTACTATTACGGCTCTCACGTGGAGAGCACATAAAGTAGGGCAATTAAGTCTAAAACTGACCAAATTACCTATTTACTGCTTGAAGCTTGACTGCGTATCACGGATAAGCTTCCACGACTTTCAGATGTAGCATTATTTTTTTGGGCAACTCTCGACCGATATCGACAAAATCTTACTTATTGTTCGTTTTTGAAGGGTCAGTTTTCCTTTATTGAATCCTGAACTATTTAAACAGAATGAAGCATAAATAATCGTAGTCCGAGACGAAGGGATCGGCTGTTTAAACCTGAAGCCCACACTTCATTAATTAATAACCATTTATTTATATATATTTATATTTATTCCAGAGGAAATCAAGTGACCTCAATATATTTAACCTTGCTATTGTTTGACTATGAAATCATTATTGTGCAATTGACTAGATAGTAGTTAACTTTTATTATCTGTACTCCGGTAGGCAAGACATAAGTACAACGATACATATTTTCTGCATGTAAATTTATGACGCATGTCTAACAAATATAATTCTTTACCTTTATATAATACTAGCTATTGCCCGCGACTTCGTCCGCGTGGAATAGTGACTTCTTTCTCCCGTTTTTTACACATTTACCACTATATCTTTGCTCCTATTGGTCGTAGCGTGATGTTATATAGCCTATAGCCTTCCTCGATAACTGGACTATCCAACACAAAAAGAATTATTCAATTCGAACCAGTAGTTTCGGAGATTAGCGCGTTCAAACAAACAAACAAACAAACTCTTCAGCTTTATAATATTAGTATAGATTGATAGTTGCTTTCGTACGTCAGGAATTATGATTTACGTACGCAAAAACACTAATTTGTTGATCTACGACAGAAGCAGAATACGTGCATGATACTTGACTACACGTACTCGTAGTATTAATGGGAAAAAATTAATCAATTTAGCCGAATAATTGTAATGGCTTATTACCTGTAATAGTTTGCGGCGAAGGAGTTTTAAAATACACCCTGCTCCTTAACGTTATGACCAATACCAATGTGAATTTCTAAGAAGATTGCAGAAATACTTTACGATTGTTAGGATTAAAAGGGATGTCTTTATGAAGGTTATTTTGAGCAAATTAACAATGTCTGTCTTGTTGTTTGTTTTATTCTAAATTAATCAAAGAATGTTAAAATATGCACTGTACATTGATGCCATGATCGATACAAATACGTATTGCTGATTAAACTCTCAAAATGCCTTACGATTGTGAGGATAAGAAGAGACGACGTGTTCTCAAGGGTAGTCCCAAGTACCATGTGCGGTACGGTTTTATTTAATAGTAGTTTTATTTATTAGTAGTTTTAAGAGAAAAAATAATAATTTAGCAAAATGCAGTATCACTAATAGAAAAAGTCCGCAACCAAGGAACTTTAAAATACGCATTGGTCATCGAGTCTGTGATCAATGCAGCCGTATATTGTTGGTCAGATAGCAAAAATACTTCGTGATCGCATAGGTATAATGGATGTCTCATTATGGTAATCCCAATATGTGCATATGTGATAGCTCAATGAGCAGCTTTTCCCCATCATTCCATGTCTCTCACTAGACGGCATTAGTGCAGTATTTAGAAACCTTTCCTCATTTTATTTTTGTAGGCACTCAAAGTGAAATATTTTGAATTACGTTTGTAAACCTTAAGATTTAATCAAGATACTTAATATTTTGTCATTTTTAAAGTCCACGCTTTACTATGAGGACACTATATTTTTGTTTTACTTTGAATTACTTACTTTAGCGAAAAACAAAGACACTATGATATATTTCCTAGTTACTCCGGCGCCAGCTCAAGAAAACTGCTCATTGCCGTGATAAAATTTAAAACGGTACAAGTTCAAAAGGTTTTGTATCTTAGTTCCGTTAAAACCTTGTTGAAACTATTATTATCCAATAAAACAAAATAATTTATATCGTCTGAACTCCTTACATTGATTTGAGAAAAAAAATGCTTAAAAACAGTGTTGAACTTATGTGGGCGGGATAAGCAAGCAGACATTAAGACTGCTCACCTATCCCACTTCTGAACTGTAGGAGTTCACAGTTATTTTAAGGAATGAAACGACTATTCTCATTTTAACAAACATTTATTAATTTATCACACTGTTTTCAAGCCTTTTGGCCGTTTTATAAACATATTTCACAAAGAAGCAACATTGGAAAATAATAACTGACCTGTACTTGCTCCAGCAGAATATTACCATTATTGAACGCTGGTTTTCGCACTGACTTTGTTTAGACGTCCGCTCGGCACGAGAGCTGAGTAAAGACTGCCCCGTCTTGCGATTGAGCGCGTCACCATGAGTGAATGAAATGAACGAATGAACTAGTCTATGAATAATTATGATAAATATTTATTGAGTTGACGTTATTTCCGTTAGTCATTGCGCATCTTATTTATTTATTTTAATGTTACGTATCGTTTATTATTAAGTCAACTATTTAGATGGTATTATCCTTACAATTGCTTAATAGGTAATATCGTAAAACTCTTTTTAACATATTTTTGCACATAATAATTTCCCTAACATGTAGTGGGCTTGCCTTAGTAATAATAACCGATGAGTGATGGACAGAATAAGTGATGCTGTCTTGTGCTGTTTTCCTGCGCTTTTTTGCTCGTATTATCAATGAATTTAATGCTCGTATTATCAACCAATCTGCTTAGCCTTGTGATTCCAGGTGCTATCTGAGTATCTTCTTCACGGCAGCCTAATGAGTATTTTGTTTTGGTATCCGTATTATTGGACGTTTATTGCTCTACTTCAGTTACAATAACAATAATGCACAGAGAGCAGAAAGAAAACATTATATCCTAATATTTTGCAGTTAAATCTAGCTTTTCAGATATCTTCTGTTAATAAGATCATTAATGCTAGTCAACGCCATAGCTGCCGTGAAAGTAATGATTACGTTTAAAATATCTAATTTGATACCTATGATATTATGCTAACGCAAACAAACTATCTAGGTTTTAATTAGACATCAAAGAGCACTTTTTTTTTCTTGTCTTCAGTATTTAAAATGAAACGACCAATAAACCATTATTTAATTTGGTTTCGTAATGTCATTAGACTAAATCTCGATTGTAAAGGCGAAAATTAATTTCGTATAAACTTATTAATGAAATCCATGATATAAAATTGTAACAAGGAAAAAAAGCAGACGTACGTGACGTACGGTTTTTAAAGTGCGGTATGATGTTAAAAGTGTATGAAGAGAGTTTTACCAAATTTTTTAAGTTTTTTTAAAAAAATATCGTCAGTTGCAGGCTCAATTGGGGTTACTGACAAAACACAATTTCTCAGGAGCAGCGATTGAAGTTTTTTTTCGTCAAAAATTGAACATAACTTTTTTCCTACTTAATATTTTCTCAATATGTTTTCACAGAAATGCTTAGAATTCAACGCGGATTTAACTAAAATATAAATAATGTTCCAATAAACCTTATTTAAGGAAATAAATTTCAGTTACACCAAAAAAATTTTGTACTCTTGATAGTTACACTAACTTTACATAATATTTTTTGAAAGAACTTAGGACAAATTGGTGTAAGTGTGCTCAAAAATTAAAATCGTTAAATACATTTTGGTGCACTGGCTGGTTTTTATGTACTTAATTGCTTTATAATTTGGGTAAAAGTATTAAAATCAAGGGAATTACTGAAAAAACATCCTGTTGCCATTTACACTAGTTTGTTTATTTTACTATAGTTCTAAGAAAAACGTAGGATTATTTGAATAAAACACTATTATTTTAATAGAAAAAACTATCATTTATTGAGAACTAACAAAAAAGTTATAAGCTTCTGGAATTTGCTTTGGTAATCTATGAAAATAAAAACAAAAACTTCTTAATAGAAATGAACTTTCAGATGTTTTCTGACAAATAATTAAAGAACAACTTTATCGAATCTTCTTAAGATAAATCTATAGCTACGTCAGAAGACGAAGAGTCTTCTTCGTCACTTTGGTTTAGTGTGTCTCGCACATTTGCAGCATAAGGTAGATTCATGAAATCTCCGTGAAACCTGCTAGGAATAACACCATCATCGCATATTTTTTTCAAATCCTTATACTTTATTTGTGATATTTGCAGTCTTTTTTTATAAAGCGGTTTCAAATTCTGGAATGTTTTTTTCAGTCTTGTTTCAAACGTATCTGCAGTCGAATTTGACGCTTCATTAGTTGTCTTTTTTCCTTCTCCCTTTTTCTTGCCTTTTCCTTTTCCCTTTCCTTTTCCCTTTGTTATATCTTTTCCATTTGAATCTAATTTGATTTCACAGGTAATTGCATCAGGTTTCATGGAATGTTTAGTTTTGATAGATTGTACGTCTTTTTTCTTCATCGTAGCAATCCTGATCTTTGACACATGTAAGTTTTTTGTGCTAGTCGGAAAACATTCTTGCGTTAGTGGGTCCCAGTCAATAAAATCATCGTGTTCAAGAGTAAATACCTTATATGGACATGGATTTTTACGAGCTGACTCTATGTAGCTAGGCCATTGTGTAGGGCTCCAAACTACCAATTTCCGCACTTCACGCTCTATGACCGAATGCATGCTATCTACAGGCATGTAACTATGCCCCGGAAGGAGGTAATTAATTTGAATGGTTTCAATATTTTTAGAAACTGTTAAAAACCCTTTGAAAATAGAAAGAATGGTTTTATTGCGATTCTGGCCGCTACAACAATCGCAATAAAATATGACTTTTTTTATTCCTCTATCATCAACGTTTAGCAAATATTTATAAATACAAGTACCTATTTCTTTGGCACCTCGTTTTCCATTGCATTCACCCCATGTGTAGCAAAAACCATTCCGAGTTGAACATTCATACACTGTAAAGTTGTACACAGTGTATTTCCTACTGTAGTATAGTAAAATGTTATCACCATGGGGTGTGTTTAAAACTTTCTGTAAGTCAAAGCTTGATACTATAGTGTCCTTGTCTATTAAATGCAATTTTTGATGACATTCAAATCTTTCATATGTTGCGTCTTTTTCTTCGATATGAGCTTTGATAGTTTCGGAATCTTCCTTGTTTTTTGTCTGATTAAGATTGTTTTCGGTTTTGGTACAAAATTTGCATTTATCTTTTTTCGGGACGTGGATGGAAATATTATCGTATTCTGATTTGAAAAGATCTTTAAACTTCCGCTCACCTAGATAGTCTTCCAGTTTTTCTTTACAAAATTTTTGATACAAACGATAAACGTTAGTGACATTTTTGTATTCTTGTGGTAAATATAGTTTGTTTGTGTTTTTGCGACAATAATGTGAGGGAAGGAATGGAAGAGACTCGATGTATCTCCGAGCTGAAGCTATAACAGTCTCATTATACTTTGGGTGTGTGGAATTCTTCCGCTTTTCTTCTCCAGAAAGCCCTTCCATAGAATTACTTAAAGTGTAAAGTAAAAAATTCTGTCCAATATCTAAGGTTTTAAGAATAAATTTTTGACACACTTGTCTTCTTCCTTCATCTTCATTTATGTAGTACTCGTAAGTAAATTTTCTTTTACTATCAATCACGTCTTTTTTCGGTCTATTAACAGGAACTCTTAAAGCACATTGTACAATCCAATCTTTTTTTCTTTGATTACTTAAATTCCAGTAGTAATCGAAAATCTTCTGTCGCCTTTCATCTGTTATTTCAGAACAATTTCGAGGACATTTTTGTGGCTCACACGGGTTTGGTTGTAATTTCTTGGCTTCCTTGAGTTTTCCTGAAATAGTTTCATAACTGTCACCTTTTTCTCGTTTCATTCTTCTGATCTTTCTTTTATTTTCTGTTTTAATTTTCTGAAATTGTATATTCTCTTTTTGTGTCTCGCATTTCTTTTTCTTCTTTAGCGATTTCCTTCTTTTTTTTCCTCCTTTTTTAGGTTCTGTTTCATCTTTACAGTCTAATGACGATAAGTCGCTTTCTTTTCCTGACCACAGTTCAGAGCTTTCAGTTGAACAATCTTCACTGTCGGAAAAAAACTTAAAACATTCTTCATCTGACATAAAATCAACATGTTCTTTTTTCAATTTAGGGGGATTCTCTGGACATTTTTTTTTACGTGCCTTTTTGTTTTTATTTTTAGGTGAAAGTGCGCATTTATTTACATTACTATTAGAGGAGGCAGGTAGGTCTAACGCCATTATATTTGTGGAAGAAGAAGCAACTTGGCTTGAATCCGCGATATCAGCACGGAAAATTTCAGGTACTATATCCCGTACTGTATTATTTGCGGAGGACAATGCAGGTAAGTTCAAATCCGTAGTGTCTTCACAAGGTATTGCAGGTACGACGTCTAACAATGTAATATCTTCACATGGAGATGCAGGTAAGTTCAAATCCATAGTCTCTTCACAAGAAATTGCAGATACGACGACCAACACTGGAATATCCTCACAGGTAGATGCAGGTAAGTGTAAATCTGTAGTCTCTTCACAAGGAGTTGCAGGTACAACGGCCGACATTGGAATATCCTCGCAGGAGGATGGAGGTAAGTTCAAATCTTTAATGCCTACACATGGAGTTGGAGGTACTACAACCAACACTGGAATGTCTGTAGAGGGAGATGTAGGTAAGTCCAAAGCTGTACTGGTACTGCAGGGAGATATATGTACTGCATTTAAAGTATCGACGTTAGTGCAGGAAGATGCAGGTAAATCCAGAATTGTAACATCTGTGCATGAATTTTCAGGTAGCATGTCTGAATGTACAATATCTGTAGAGTGCGATGCAGGTAAGTCCAAAACCATAACGTCGGTGCGTTGAGATCTGCAGAAGGACGTATTAGGTGTGTTGGAAGTTACAGCGTCTTTGTTGATTATTATTTTGTCATTCTTTTGAGGGTTTATAGATACTTTAGTCCTGCTGGGAAACAAGTCGTGTTTGCCATAATGTTCTACGTTAACATTTGAATAAAGTTCACAGAATTTCCTTTCATTTGTTTGTGCGATCTGAGCACTTATGTTTTCAACAGAAAGTACGTTGATTTTGGCTTTTTTTTTAGGAGGTTCTAGTATGTCACTCTGATCAAGACTATCATTGTGAGAATCATTAAAAAACGAGTGATTCATTTCTAGACATATTGTTGAAGTATTTAGTAAATCGCTGCTGTCACTACTACTATTTAAAACTATAGGTTTTCGTTGTTTCGTTTTTGAAATTTCATTTGAATTAAATGATGTGTCGATGTCTGATTCATTAATATCTTTATCTGTAGCTGACGAGTCTAAGCTATCGATCGATCGATATATTATGTCACGTAAATGTTGGGATCTGAAACCAAAAAGTATTAGTTGAAACAGGAATGACAAGTTCTCTTACTAGTAGAACATTACCTACACTCTTTTTGATTATTTTGATTGAATTGTAAGTTACTTACTTTTGTGACAAAAACGACTTCACGTCTAGTTTTGGGCGCTCAGTATCACTATCTTCAATAACTTCAACTGTCAGATTTTGAGAGCAGTCCTTACAATTTTTCACATATTCGAGTCTGAAAATAATAGTATGTATGAAAATATATATAAAGTTTTATTTACTTGTAACAAATGCTCAGTAAGTTTTTACAGAGCCTAAATAATAGAGCCTAATATAGAAGATGTAATGTTAAGGACCTACAAAACACGTTTTTTATGAAAATCAAGTATTTAACGCTTAACCAAAGTCACTATTAGAGCAAGATCCTGGGGCCGCCAGATATTATTATCTCAGAAATAAAATTGAGAATTTAACTGTTCAAATATCTTAAAACCAGACACAATAAAAATGTTATTGTTACGCGGGCGCGGGAAGGTCTGCACCGCTTGACAAGTTAAGAAAAGTTAGTTATACTTTTACCTAATGTAATCAGTCAGGTATCAAACGAATGCCGAGAGTCGCATAACAATGGAATTTTTATTGTGTCTCGTTTACACATACTTGACGAGTTAAGCACCTGGTACATAGTACCTAAATAGCCAAGCCGAGCTAGCTGGTGTGCATACATTCAAAGTACATATTAACAATATTTAATCCCATAAATATTATTTCTCAGAAAAAGGGTACAGTCTGGCGGCCTTGAGATCTTGAACCATATACCTACTATAATAAATGAAATGCCAATATCGAAATGACGTGAAAAAAATCAATTGCTCTATTCACGTTTACTACTTGATTCCTGTATGAGAGAAATATCAAACTCAAGAAAAACTGCTTTTCACTAAATTTGTCATGTTACAGTAATTTACTTAATAAGTGTACGACTGCTTACTTATGTTTTAAGCATGAAGTATTATCTAACTTAAGTCCACTGTCTTCAACGGTTTCTGCGATTTCCTTTTGAAAACAATCCCCAGAGCCAGAACTTGATGCAGTATTAGATCTAAAAAAATACGTATTTAATTAGTCTTTAAACAGATTTTTAATAATTTTTATGATGATTTATTTTTCGAGATATGACGAAAAAATAAATAAAAATCCCTCTTTTATAGGTAACTAATAACTTTGGTGTATGTTGGTACTACCTATAGTTTGCACTGTTGTACGGAACCATGAACCATGAAAACCATGCTACAATACATTTAGTTTGATACCCATATTGCTATGTTATGAAAATAAAAACCACCCCCTATTTTTAATTTGCGGGCCTTTCAAAATTTATATACCTAGCCTAAGTCACTATTACAATTCTGACGTATTCAACGACACCATGTCAAAAACCATCTAGCTGTTGGAGCTGTAGGGCGTGCCAAAGAAATGGACAAACAGACATACATACATACCTATACTCAAAAAACATTACCCTCCGACTGACGCAGTCAGATAAAAACACATTAACAAACGGTATAAATGTATGTATGTATTTATGTGGACACTTTTTGATAACAACTGAGAGTCACTAATAACTGACCATAGGTACACACAGCCGCACGTCAGACTACCCCACTTTGACCTTGAAGCCGCTTCTATTCCCTACGCAATAAAAGCTGTTTTCGTAGTTCACATGGGTAACCTGACGTACTGCCGTCTGTACCTACCTACTTTGATTGTATTTTATTTTATTTACGTAAACTAGGAAAACAATCATTCAACAATAGTTCAGTATACAAATTAAATAACTTTTAATAAAACACAAACAGGGATGTATGTCCTTTTTTCAATTTAACAAGCTATTTTAATTAATTTCATAAAATAAATAGACTTACTTTTCTATCTTAGACTTCATCCGTATCAAATCCTGTTTTCGCTGCAGTAAACTTTTTAAATTTTCTTCCATTTTTGCACACCGAAACGAACAACTATACCAAAAGACAACACAGTGCCGACTAATGAAACCACTAACGTCAAAAAACCCATGCGCCTATTTGTTAGTAAACAATGTTGTTTGTCTTTTTCACACTTACTGGCGATAAGCATTGCTATTTCGCGCCTCATTTAACCGCCACATTATGATCGGAAACATTTTGCAAAGTAAGGTAAGAGTCAGATTTATTATTTTACTTGTCCTGCAATTTGGTGTAACTGTCACAACATTTCGAGTCAAATTAGTGTAACTGTAGAGACAATTTAAATTATTTCCAAGTAAGTGTATTGTTTAGCTGATACTGTTGGAGTAATAAAGATGTATCTGTCTTAATATTGTTTCCGAGTCATAGCCAATTAGTGTAATTGCAAATCCTTTTCTTTCACATGCCTATTGTACCAAAATTGTTACGGTCATAAAAATACACCAATTTAACCTGTAAAAACTAATAGCATGTCAGTTACAACAAAATTGTAAAGGAAATTTAAAAAGTACATGGCCAAAAAAAGTGATGTAATTGTATTTTACTTGAAGATAGATTTTTTTTTTAAATACCATTCGAAAGAACAGAAAAAACTAAGGAATACTGTATATTTAACTCACTAGACGTAATTTTGTTAGTTACACCAATTGAACCTGCAACTGACGATATATATATTCTCATTTAAATCTTATTGACATAAAAGAAAGCCAAAAGAATGGTAAAAAGCAATAAGTAAAATCTTATTTACATAAAAAAAGCTGTGTTAGTCACACAACGTGTAACTCGAGAATGGGTGGACAGATTTTCATATTTTTTACATTTTTGGATTTTTCTTGGCCCAGAATAGGATATCAACCATACGGGGTGAAATAAAAATTCACTGGGTCCACCTAATGACATGATACTTATATCAGAATACACATAGCTTTTGGCTACTTAAATTAACCAACTGACTACTTATACCACTTTACACATTCCGTGTGAAATCCAAATGATGTGTAAGCTGATTCAACTTTATGAAAACCGAGTAAATTTGAAAATACTTACAGCCAAAATAATCTGCATTAAAAACTGCACTTTTACATTTTGTCGGTTCAGTGATACGAAGTCATCATCATCATCATCATCATTATCAGCCGAAGGACGTCCACTGCTGAACATAGGCCTCTCCCATGGCTTTCCACAACGACCGGTTGTGAGCGGTCTGCATCCAGTGCGATCCTGCGATCTTCACAAGGTCGTCTGTCCATCTTGTCGGCGGACGTCCTACGCTGCGCCTTTATAGTTATAGTTCTTCAATAAGGTTTTGTCTCCTTTTTTGAAAAACGACACCACCACACTCCTGTTCCATGCCTCAGGTGTGATGCCCTCTAGCAGCACGGAATTAAAAAGCTTCTGAAGGACTTTGAGTACCGGTGTTCCACCCGCTTTCAGAAGTTCTGCTGTGATTCCGTCTTCGCCAGGTGCTTTGTTGTTTTTAAGCTGTTTCAGGGCCATCCTAATCTCGTTAAGGCTGATATGAAGTACCAATGAAAAATTACGAGTATTTTTATGGAAGTTGTATCATTGAAACCAATACCAATTTCATAGTGTAAAAGGTTTTAAGCCAAATTATATCAATATACACCAGATAATAAATACTCATTCAATTGTGTAAAGTGATATAACTTAGGGATTATTAAAATATTTAATATAGTATAACAGTAGGGGATTATTGGGCATTCTAAAACAGTTTTTTTACATCATCGATCTCACTGTCGTTCGATCAATAATGTAAAAAAACTTTTTTAGAATGCCCAATAACCAATTCGCAAAACTGTTTCATTATAAGCAAATTGATTCAAATAACAACTGTAAGAGGCTTCCTGTTTTTCAGGACTGGATCCTCGATTCAGTTCCACATCGATTAGATGTAAATTGTTTTACTTAAACAGTGGAAATGGTTTTGATGTTTGTATCATATTAATATAAAAAATCAATAACTGATTGAGGCTTTGTATTTAAACGTAACTAAAAACTCTGTTTCATTTTAAGTAAATACAATTCAAATATAAGATGATACAACTTAAACTGGATGGAGTTTCTTGGCCTCCCAAGACTGGATCTCCGATTAAGTGGCATATCGAATAAATGTAACTTGTTTTACTACAACAGATGGAAATGGTTTTGATGTTTTTAGCATATTAACATAACAATTAAATAACTGATTGAGGCTTTGTTTTTAAACGTAACTAAAATCTCTGTTTCATTGTAAGTAAATAGAATTCAAATATAAGATGATACAACTTAAACTGGGTGGAGCTTCTTAGCCTCCCAAGACTGGATCTCCAATTAAGTGGCACATCGAATTTATTTAAATTTAGGTTTCAAGTTTTAATGTGATAAGTAAAGTAGAAAAAATACAAATCTTATGCTGGTTGGGGTTTCTTGGGTTCCAAGACTGGTTCCCCAAATAATATCTGTGGCATATTTAGCATTTTTGCGGACAGTACTCCAGACACAATATAAATTTTATTGTTATCACGCCTATAGGCGGTCACTGTCCGTGAAAGAGTTAAGTATCGAATACTTTATTTCATTGTGAGCAAATATAATAAGTCAACTTAAACTGGATGGAGCTTCTTGGCCTCCCAAGATTGGATCTCCGATTAAGCAGCGTATCGAATTAATGTAAATTTAGTTTTTGAGTTTTAATGTGTTTAGTAAAGTAAAATGCAAGAACAGACATTAAACTGGCTGAGGCTTCCTGACCTGCAGGACTGGTTCCCCGAAAAATATCTGTCTGTACCATTCAAAAAACATCAATAAGATGGTGCAACTCAATCTGGATGGAGCTTCTTGGCCTCCCAAGACTGGATCTCCGATTAAGTAGCATATCGAGTTGATGTAAATTTGTTTCAAGTTGCAATGGGTTTAGTGCAAGAATAGATATTTAACTGGTTGGGGCTTCCTGGCCTCCAGGACTGGTTCCCCGAAAAATATCTGTCTGTACCATTCAAAAAAACAACTACAAGATGGAACAACTTAAACTGGATGGGGCTTTCTGGTCTCCCAGAACTGGATCCCCGAATAAGTTGCACATCAAGTAGATGTAACATTTCTAATTTGAACGAGAAGGTTTCAATACAAGCATTATATACTGTTTCTGCTAACCTTCAGCTACGTCACGCGTCGCAAATCAAGTCCGTGTGTAAAATAAATATTATGTTCCGTACATCATTTCCATGTTTGAACTAAAATACATATAGTATTGTTAACTTAAACTTTCCGATTCGAGTTATTTTGTTATTTTTTATTGCCCTGACAAAATTAAAGTACAAATGGAGGACTTAATGCATAAAGCATTCTCTACCAATCAACCATTGGGGAAGCAGAAGCGATTGAGGCGGCGTAAAAGAACATAAAAAGCTACATTCATTATATACTCATAATATACATACAAAATACTTAAAAATAAATCTACATAAACATACCTTCATCACTATCTTTTAATATAAATAATAAAGAACAAAACTATTTTTAAAATACAAAGTAATCAAAAGGAAATTTGTCGGAAGAAGATTTTTTTTTTATCCTATGAGAAACAACACTCCTAATAGCTCATAATTTTCCTACGCTACTAAAGGTTTCATACATGTCAAACTGATTTCTAAAACCAATAATATCAATTTACAATAAAATTACATGTTGGGAAATTGCTGAGATTCTATTTTGTTTTCTTTAATAATTAATAACGGAATTTGCAATATCGCAAAACATTAGCAGTGCCCTACTACTGCTAATGTAAAGGTTAGTTCACAAGATCAATTAATATTATTTCAATTACAAATTTATTTTTCATAGTGTTTATTATTATTATTTGTATAATGCTATCTTAAAATACAATGTCCGACTTAATGCCTTAAACATGTTCTTCTAGTTAACTTTGGAGTAGGTAATGCAAATAGTTCAATCAATGAATGTCAATTGTACTTTTTGTTTTATTATTTATCATACCTATAATTACAATGAACAAACAGCAACTTTTGTTTTTAATAATTTTGTACTTAATTTATACGTATTTTTCATCTTTATTATTTCATTTGAGTGTGCAACTATTATACGCATCAAACTCATTTATAGTTGTACATAAAGTTTATCAAGTAAAAAAATCTAACAGAATATATTTTGATAGATTTTCATATAAATAAAATTTAAAAGGAATGTGCACTCATAATTGACATGTGTACACCGAGCTTTATTTTGCAAGCGTTGACAGTCAGCGGATTCTAATATTGACTGCGATGCAGTTTTAAAATATGTTTGGGTAATGTACTAATTTTGCCGAATTTTGTAAAATTCAGAAGTAATAAACTTTATCTAAGTTTATCAATACCTTGATTATTATGAGTTAAAATTAAAGAAATGACTTATAGCAATAACATATACCTACTTTATCAATGTAAAATAATTTACATACCTGAATACTACCTAGAAATACACCATTTTATGATATTTCATCAGAACAATTATTGTTTGTATAAAAATGACATGTAATGCTAATGAACTTATTTATTTTGTATATGTGTTTTTCAATTTTTGTTGATCAGCTGGTCGACAAAATGTGTAACTTAGTTCATTAGTATCATAATTTTTGGACAAGTTCCAATTTAAATGATATAATAAATTGCGCATAAAAAGGTTGATTACTTCTGACAAAATAATTGCTGACTTCTTACTTTTCCGCTATAAAAATTCGAAAAATTTGTGGTACTGCATCAGTTCGCCACACCCGCCACAGTGACTTCTTCTAGTGAGTTATCTTCAGGAGTAAAATCAAGAGGAACATCAACGCTGCCCAAACAATGTTCGTAAGTTTTAATATTTTTCTTACTTAATATTTACTTTGGTAAAATGTTTGTTTTGATATGTGAACCAACGAGGTCTTTGACGTCTATCAACCGAGCAAAATTGCTTGCACCTCACGGCATAGTCGGCCGTTTTTGGGTGGTGCTGCAAGCAATTTTAGTTTGAAAGTGGTTAGGCGGCAGAGACCCAGACCGTAAGTATATTTTTAGCCACGATCGCTAGTAGATGGATAATCATTTCGATCATATTTGCTGATATTTGTCACAAATATCTCCGTGAAAGACACGTTAAAAAGTTAGTTTGACTTCAATGTATTGATGTGGCATTTTTTTCATTGCAGGGCGGAGAGCAAGAAACTTAAAAGGTCTGCAAAGAAAAGCTGTGAAAACCTTTTCTATGATTCCGACGAGGAAGTCATAAGGTAGTTTTCATAATTTTAATTCTCATTTTATGAGATATTAAATTTTCTGTTTAAATAGTTTATTTGTATATTTTTTCATCTTTTCAGCTCTAAGAAACAGTCTAAGCGTCAGAAGACGAAAAAAGAACCACCATCGAGCAACGGCTCAGACTGGTTGTTTGACTCGGAGTCTGATGACGAGTCACCGCCACAACGTACGACGACGCAGGCAGCAAGTAGCAGTCTAACGCGTCGAGTTCCTGGCGGAGTGACGCGTCGGACAGCGCAGCTAGACGGCAACCTGTTGGCTGAACTCCGTCTTTACAACGCAGAGGAAGTACGTGAGTTAACGGGACTGGAGAGGTGTGAAAAGGCGATCGTATTTGTCCGCTTACATGGCGAAGAGGATTCTCCAGAATTTAATACACTAAAAAAGTTTGTTAAATTAGCTAAATCAAAATTTACCGAAGAGGGAGTCTTTTATGCTCAGAAAAAGAAAAAATAATATAACTTTAAGGTATTTTTTTTAATTATGAATATTTAGCTTATTTGACCTTTCACACCTCTTATTACTACCTAGTTTTTATTTAAAAGCCACATCATTATTTGTATTGTTATCAAAGTAAGCAGAATAATCATGCCTAAGACTACTTTTTGTTCAGTTTGCGACGTATCCGTGAAAAACAAAGTTTTTTCTGCCCACTTAAAAAGTATTGCACACAAGAATAATAGTTCAGTCGTTGAAAGCGAATGCATTGAAAAAATTCAAAGCGCTTTTCGCAGTCGCATCGCTTCGTATCGTGTTCGATGTGAGGACAACAGCCAGGACAAGGACCTACCTGCTGTATTTTTATCGCGCCTGCGCTCACGCGTGCATCAATTACTATCAGCACGAATCCAAACTTATTCTAATCTTAAAGTTAACTTTGAGTTATTTTCAGAATTTTTTCAGCATAAGAATAATTTAATTTCTATTAAATCGTTTGCGACTGAAAATATAATTTTACATCAAACCTATAGTTTCGAAGATATGTTTTCAAACGTTATACGCGTGCTATGTAAAAAAATTGAAGAATTTGAAGAACGAGACAGTGGTTGGGCTTATTTGCGAAGTATGTATTTGGAAGTTAATATAAATAAGTACAACCCATTGAGAGCATCAAGCTATATAGATTTACCTAACACTATTAAATGCAAACGTGCATGTGTAAACATACTAAATTCCGATAATTATTGCTTTTTATGGTGTGTTGTAGCAGCCCTTTTTCCTGCAAAAAATAATGCTCATCGAACGTCAGCTTATCCACATTTTCAAAGTGTACTTAACGTAAAAGGTATGACCTTTCCAGTAGGTTTCGAAGACATTAGAATTTTTGAGAAGAATAATACTCGTATAAGTATTAACGTTTATGGTCTTAAACAAAACAGTAAGGTTGTTGGCCCTCTATACAGAAGCGAACTGCGAAAAAAACATCATATAAATTTGCTTTACCTAGAAAATGGAGGTCGTACACATTACTGCCTTATTAAAAATTTTTCTAAATTAATTCGCAGCCAATTAACGAAACATCACTCAAAAATATATTTGTGCGAGAATTGTATGATATTTTTCGATGACAACGATAAATTAGATGCTCATGTTTGTAGTGGCGTAGCAACAATATTACCTAATGAAGGGTCTCAAATAAGATTTGAACATTACGAACGAATGCAAGATATGCCTTTTGTCCTGTACGCAGACTTCGAGTCATTGTTACAACCAATTGAAACCAATATTCCATCAACTTGCACAGTATCGCTGCAAAAACATATACCAGCAGCATTTGCTTATTATGTCGTATGTTCTTATGATAGCTCTCAGAATAAATATGTAACTTATCGAGGACCAGACTGTGTTGAAAAGTTTTTTACAAGTTTGTTAGTTGATTTATCAAATATTTTTAACATTTTGCAGACACCGTTATCAATATCTTTAACAGATAAAGACAAAGTGAACTTTGCTCAAGCTAAAAATTGCTTTTTGTGCGATAAATTATTATTTGACGATAGGATAAAAGATCATTGTCACCTCACTGGGCGGTATCGTGGTGCTGCACATTCTTACTGCAATATAAAATATCGGTTGCCTAAATTTGTTCCAATTTTTTTCCATAATTTATCTGGTTATGATAGTCATCTTTTTATACGTCAATTAGGAGAATTACCAGGTAGAATACAAGTTATCGCAAAAAATAAAGAAAATTATATATCTTTTACAAAATGTTTTCAAATCAATGACAAGGACATAATACCAGTGCGATTTGTAGATTCTTTTAAATTTTTAGGTACTAGCTTAGAAAAACTTGTAGTAAACCTTAACGAAAATGATTTTGTACATCTGTCACGTTTTTTTTCCTTCTGATGAACACTTTAATTTATTGAGACGCAAAGGGGTGTACCCTTATGAATACATGACTACTTGGAGCTCGTACAAAGAAGGGGAACTTCCTTCCCAAAATTGTTTTTTTAGTAAATTACACAATAGTGAAATATCTGATTTAGACTATGAGCATGCAAAAAAAGTTTGGCAAACATTTAAGCTCTTGAACCTTGGAGAATACACTGATTTGTATCTTAAGACAGACGTGCTTTTACTTGCAGACGTTTTCGAAAGTTTCCGTAGGACCTGTAAGGCAAATTATAAATTAGATCCTACATTTTACGTAACTGCACCAAGTTTAAGTTTTGACGCTATGTTATTAAAAACAGGAGTCACCTTAGAATTGATAAATGACTTAGAGATATTAAGAATGATTCAAAAAGGAATTCGCGGTGGTATATGTTTATGTTCCACAAGGTATTCCAAATCTAACAACAAATATTTAAAAACTTACGACTCAACAAAAAATGATAACTTTTTAGTTTATATTGATTGCAATAACCTTTATGAGTATGCAATGTGTGCGTATTTGCCTCATTCAGATTTCAAGTTATTGAATAGCTCGGAAATTACTGGAATTGATTTCGAAAATGTCCCGACAGACGGGGATACAGGTTATATACTAGAGGTTGACTTGGAATACCCTGAACATTTGCATAATGCTCATAACGATTTTCCATTCTGTGTGCAAAAATTTACACCACCAGGTTCTAAAACCTCAAAATTTATTCCAAATTTATACGACAAATATTTTTATGTCATCCATTTTGTTCACCTACAAACATGTCTTAAACATGGGTTATTGTTAAAAAAAATACATAGAGTCATTCAATTTCGACAAAGTCCCTATTTGAAACAGTACATTGACATGAATACTGAATTACGTAAAAAGGCAAAGTCTGCGTTTGAACAAGATTTTTTTAAACTTTTAAATAACAGTATTTTTGGAAAGACACTTGAAGACGTTGAAAAAAGAGTTAATGTTAAGTTAGTCAATAAATGGAGCGATGATAGAAATAAAACAAAGAAAATGTACTGTGCTGAGCAATTAATAGCCCGACCAAACTTTCACAGTACAACAGTTTTTACAGAAAACTTTGTAGCCATTCAAATGAAACCGGAAACCATTACTTTAGATAAACCTATATACACCGTGCTTTTTTAACCGTCTTACAGCCGAAGGCCACTTAAAGTATCCAATAACTACATGTCATTCGTTAAATAAAACTTGGTTATTATTAAGATTTCAAAGCCTAAGACATTAAAGAAGATATCAGCACAATTTAGTACGAAACATCCTGTAACGAGCACTACGCGCGGGTCATTCACTCGGCTGTCTAGCACTACTGACCTTATTTTACTCACGAATAGAAAGGGGCGAGGCGGTGGGCGTCACAAAGGATTGCGCTAGCGCATGATTGGTTAGAGATCCACGTGGACTGTCTTAGATTGGCTACGGTGCGGAACGCGTGGAGGCGGCAAGGTCAAGGAATGCATTGTTGAAAACGTAAACACTATGAACAGGATGATACATTACTACACATTACTATTAGATATTTTTTACACCAAAATTATGTGGAGTGTAATAAAAAATAACATGTCCTAGAGGTTTATTAAGATGGTTACATTACGTGGGCTTCGGGTGTAAGACGGTTAAAAAAGCAAGGTGTATATTGGTTTTTCCGTTTTAGAATTATCTAAAAGTCATATGTTTGATTTTCACTATTCTGTCATGAAACCTTTTTACGAGGAAAAGTTAAAACTTTGTTATACGGATACTGATAGTTTTCTTTATTCTATAGAATGTAAAGACTTTTACAGAAATTTAAACTCACATTTCCTTCAATACTTTGACACTAGTAATTATCCTGTTAATAACATATACAGTATTCCAAGTCAGAATAAAAAGGTACCAGGTCTTTTCAAAGATGAGCTAGGTGGTAATCTTATTTCCGAATTTGTTGGTTTGCGATCAAAGTTATATTGTATCAAAACTACTCAGGAAGAGTATAAAAAAGCAAAAGGAATACAGAAGCAAGTTTTGAGAAATGTACATTTTAAGGATTATTATAGAATATTAAATGAAAATGTTTTTTTGAGAAAGAAAAATATTATATTTAAGTCTCTTAAGCATGAAATATTTACGCAAGAACAGAACAAGATAGCTTTATCTGCGAATGACGATAAACGTATCATTTTAAAAAACCAAATTTCTACTATGTCTTGGGGACACTGTGATACATTATCCTGAATTTCAAATTATTAATTTGTTATTCTCGGTTAGAAATTCTAATTTTTAACTGTATTGAGTACCTATTCGTACCTATAACCATTGTGTAACTTAAATTTAGGTAACTGTTTTGCTGTACTCATCAGATATTTGTAAGTGTGAAATTCGATAACTTATTATACTATTGGGTAGCAATATTTTAAGACGTGGCTTAGTAATTAATTAGGTTATTAGCATTATGGTCCGCTCACACGCAGCGAGTAAATTAGCGATCCGTTTGTTTGTTTCACTCATTTTGTACATAAATGAGCGAGAGCGCGCTCGGTTGCACAACAGCAAACAGCAACAATATTTACTTTACTCGCTACGTGTGAACAGACCATTAGATTCTCTGTGCTCAGCAAATTTTTTTTGTCATGAAAATAAATAATTTTATTGACTAATAAGCATTTTTATTTCTAACTTGTAGAGACCTGATTATATTCAAACAAAACATGCAATAAGGCTGCATATAAATAGCTATTAAACTGTGGTAACTTTTAATTTAGTTTCAATCATTATCAGTAACCTATAGGCAACGGGTGACTTCCTTCAACAGCTATCAAAATGGTAAGTATTCACATTTATCCTAAAAATAATACTGTAATAAATAATAAGTGTGAAATTAATTTTGTTATGATTCAGAAATACTGTGTTATAATCGATTTTGCTCATATTGACTTATTGTTCTTTCAGAATACGCAAACAGTCGACAATTCCTGCAACGCTGATCAGCTATCTTCAAGCTATTTGCAAGATGCGCAAGACCCACTGGCCAATTTTGAGGAAATGTTTCCATCCCTGCAAAGGAGAGTCCGACGAGCTATGCACAATAAAAAGGAGAACCAGAAGAAATCAAAAATTATACATCGTATCAACAAAAACGAGTCGTTTGTGGTAGAAAACAAACCGCAGAATGGACGGAAATTGATACGCATAGAGATCATAGATTTGGAAGCTTCTGGTGATCTTCGTAGTGGCGAAGATGAAAGCGTCGTACGTGCACAGTACGTCGTGACCGAAAACATCGATCCAATACTGGATCAGACAGAAAATGTCATTAACTGCATTTCAAAAAAAGTATGTGGTTACAGCTACGGTTTCTAATTTAATAACTTGTAGTCAAATAACTTAAACATTAATATTCTCAGGTGATTATGCATGACATAATTATTTAGTCATGCATGACCTGCAGAGAAGACATTTATTTTAAATATTTTTCATTTGTGTTTTTGTTAGTATAAAGATTTTGGAATTTTCTTATTAATGATTTATTAAAATATATTTTACAATAAAATTTTGTTTTACTGGTATAAGAAATCCAAAAGCAAAGTGTTTTTACTTGTAATCAATTTTTATTTATCAAAAATCATACAATAACTTTATTTTCAGTACACCATTTCCTTATGATTATTACATTTTTTAACGCACAAATTGTCTTATGAATAAAACAATTATATAATGTCGGATTATCTAAACAATAAAGTTTACAAAGAGTATTTAAATTCGGTGAACCTAAAGAACCTATGTCTACAATATCATTAACGTCATCACATAGAACTTGTATCCATTTAATCTTTTCATCACCTTTTATAAAAATCTTTCTGCCTTTTAGATAAGGCTTAATAATTCTTTGAAATTCTCTATAGTCAACATAACCTTCACTCCACCTGTAGCCTCTGTTTTTTTCGATCCAGCGAACCTGTTTTTTCTCATCAAGAGATAATGAAGTAAATGGATACGGAGGTTTAACTAAAAACGTGTGAGTATGCTCTTTAGAAGCCATGGCAAACTCTTTAACTATAAATTCATTTTTGTCATTTTTGAATCCTTGGAGATCTACAATTATTGGATTGTTATTCATGATAGTTTCTTCACAATATTGCTCAAAGGTTTATACTCAAATACACAATCGTTTAAAATCAAACAATAAGCAGCTGTCTGATCAGGTATTTCTTGATCTGTTTCGATTTCAACCCTCACGTCGATCGATCCCTTTAAGGTTTCGTGCTGTCGCGAACAATCGATAACAAATAAAGGAGCAACGTCTCTGAATTCTTTTATACTCATCAACGGTTCTGACCGACGTCCGTGATACGACTGTTGAAATCTTGTATATTGTTCGTATAATAAAGTAAATTTGTCTTCTGAAAAACTAACATTTAATCCTTCATACGGATAATACGTCGAATTTAAAAATACCCTAACATCACGTACATGACAATGATCAAACTCAGCCATTGACGATAGACCGTTGTTTTTGCGGTTGGTTTGTAAGGCGATTACAACAAACCGTGGTTTCTCTATTTGGGACGAAGTTTTTATAGACCAAGTATGCTTGCGTGTTTTAGGTAGTAACGGATATTCATACAGATCCCAATTACGAAATACTAATGGAATAGCTCGATCTTTCTCTAAATACTTCAGTTAATTTATTCTTTCACGATCAGATACTTTGATGTGTGGCACTCTCCAAATAATTTTACTTATTGTAATATCATCTACAACTTGTCCTGCATTTAACTTGACCGCATTAAGATTCGTATTGCTTCTAAGTAATACTAACTCGTGTTTACAGTTAATGATATTTTTTTCATAATCTTCCGCAAAACCCAATATTTTGTTTAATGGAATGGACACGGAAAATGCTCCCCCACTAACATTATTTGTTCCTTCCGTTGACCAGCCCCAAACTCGAGCGTATTTTGATTCATTCTCGTTTAAGGATAGGTATGATTTTATTGTTGTAGTAACACCTGCATTTTTAATTTCATCAATTTCCACTCCATTCAATTCATATCGAATATCTTGAAAAAGAAATAATGCTGGGTTATTAACGAAATGTACATTCGATACTTTTTCTTTAGTAGCGCTATTGTACAAATTAACTTTTCCCTCGATATACAAACTACTAAGTGAGGGCAGCACGTACAGGTCTTGCTGATTGATAGGGATTCTTATTTCATCATTCTTGTTAAAACTTGTCACGTATGGTTTGTATGAATGATACTCGAAACTTTCAATGCTATTGTCGTATGATGTTTGTTAAGATATATTTAAAATATTCATTTTATTAAGCCGATCAGCTTGAGAAACTCTTTGTTGGTCTTTGTTAGCTTCTTTTTTATCTGAAGGGGTGTGTCTTTGTGAGCTGATCTTTTAGAACTGACTTGAGTACACGATGTAGATGGACTTTTATTAAAATTTATCATTTTTTTCTAAAATGCAAATACAGTTGCACTTCTTCACCTCGTAAATTTATTTCTTTGTTATCAGCGTCTAATAACCTTATATTAATAGCACTTATAGAACTTTGATTAACAGGAAAATAAATCAAGTTCTTAGGTATCTCAATTATTCGATAACCAGGTGGAACATTAGGAACAAATTCATAAATTATATGGCTGGCTTTTCCGTTTACAAATGAACCACTAACTACATCGCATTCGATTCGCACGATGGTTGTTGATAGAATGCTAACAGGATACTGGGAATCCGTACTTATATTTGCATTTATTGTTTCTAATCCAAAACCTAAAATTTTACCCAGTGAAGCACTTTTATTAAAATGAACATCTTTTGAGCAAAAAATCTTGGTTTTCAATGTGTTATTAATGCATGATAGTTTTAATGCAGTGTTTTTTATGTTGCTTTTTAAATAATCGCAAATATCTTGAAGCTCATAAGATCCTTCAGGAATTTCTATTACATCATTTTCACCATAGTAAAACTTATTGTTTCGTTCATCGATATTAGGAATAGAATTGAAAGTTGAGAAATACAAAAGACCGCATTCATATTCTCCTGAGAGTTCCAACGTTGGAGAATGGTTTGTTGTTAAAGAGGCTCCTCTCCCAGTTATAGACACAGTGAAAGACATTTTAGAACTGACACATTTATTCATTTTGTTTATTATATAAATATTTTATCCAATACTTTTTTAAAAAACGTATACACAAATGACCGCAGTTAGTACTGCCGTAAGATTGGTGTCTCACATAATTGTAGTTTATAGGTAAGTTATGCATATATTTCATAAACTCTAAAGGTGGTTTTAAATAACCGAAACTATCATAATATTCTACGTAATTGTTTTGCTTTACAAAGGCTACCCAATGTGTACCAGGATTTATATTGCTATCCAAATTCAATATTCCACACTCTATCTTTTTAGGTTTCAAAGGTAATGTATCTCTCATGTAAACGCCTCGAAAGTAAGGAATATCACTAGCATGTTCTAATATATCGAGGTTTGTGAGCGCACGTCTAGGTAGCCGCTTAATTAGTTTTTTGATGGGTTCAGATATAGACCTGCTCCATTTTTATGAGGCTTAATATATAACCCTTTTCCAAGAGCTACCGCTTCCATCGTTCTGTTGTGTCTCTCAGATTCCTGAAGACTTTTCTGTGCAGCTCTAGAATCATTCACAGCTTTGGCTATACCTGCTGCACCGCCTGCTAGTGAACCTAACGCAGACAATCCCGCAAATATGGGAATAAGTGGTAAAAGACCTCCACACTTTGGAAGAGGAATAAACCGTGGCAATGATATTCCTTTCTTGTTATTAAATAGTTTCTTTGCAGCTGCATAGGCATACTTTATAGCAGATTTGTGGTCTTTTGATTTTAGTTTTTTCAATTGGGACTGTATTTTTTTTATACCTTTCTTAAATGATTTCATACCACTGCCTGCCCTAATTTTTGCCTTCATAGCATTTTTTACTATCCACGAAGCAATTTTTTCTCCTTTACCAGCATCTTTCGATTTCAACCTTCTTTTAGCCATACTTAAAAGTTCTAAGTCAGCTTTGCGTCGAGCTGCGGAATCTTTATTAGTGTAGGCAATATCGTGGTGCATGCAAGCTTTATCCAATTCGTTAACCCCTCGATCGCCTTTTAGAATCCGTTTTTGAAGTTTTGTTCCGGGGCCACAAAATTGGTATCCAGGTAAATGTAACTCAAACGGTAAATGATCTATCAAGCTATTAATAAAACCACCGCCCTCTTTCATTGATAGGCATTTAATGTGAACATAAAATTATTATATGTTATTTATATATCAATTTACATCAGTAATTCACTTGATTTTATCCAACTATTCTCTTGATCACTTAGTCCTAACCATTTTACAAATAGTTTGTTTCCTTTTCTCTTTATTACTTTTTCAATTAGATAATGGTCTGGAAACTTTGTTTTTTGAAGCTCGTATCCGTAAAAAGAGCCTAGAATATTTTGATTGTGTTTGTCTTCTATTTGATATGTTAGGGGACATGTTCGATTAATTTTTACAATGCGAAATATTTCCGTAGACCAATTAGGTGTATAACCTTTATAAAAATCACCTTTATATTTAGTAATACGAACAAAATCACCAACTTGAAAGGATGAACTTTTTCGAACCTTCATATTGTATGGCTTTTGGGTTTTCATAATGTTAGACTTAACTAGATCCTCATTCGATCGATTAACATTGATTGGTTTGAACTTAGTAATGCGGTGCAATGTGTTGTTATAGTGATGCACAACAGAGTTTAAATTATTTTGAAACCACTGATATTGACCGCATAGACTAAATCTCTTGTAAAGATGGGTTTTTATTGTTCTTATAACTCTTTCTACTATGGATGCTTTTTTAACAGAATATGTGGAATAATGGTTTATATTGTTACTTTTCATTAACTGTTTAAATGAATCATTATAAAATTCTGTACCTAAATCTGTTTGTAAATTTTTCGGCTTTCTTTTTGATTCAGATAATATACTATGCATTGCATTCGTAACACATGATTTAGATTTACATTTTAACGGTCTAACCCATACATATTTTGATAAAGTATCTATCACTACTAAAACATACTTATGTCCTTTATTAATGGAAGAAAATTTTTGAAAATCTATAAGATCAGCTTGCCATAAATCATCTATTCCTTTTATGATGGTATGACGACGTGAAAAATTTCTTCTTGCTGCTTTGTGAAGCTCGTTCACTATATCTTGTTTACTCATTCTTAGCAGGTTTGGGTGCTATCATGCGATCGATTTCTTTTTTTGTGTAATACAATGTACTCAAATTATTAGTAGTTAGTTTTTCTAAATTATTAAGGTAATTCTTGATATGGCTTTGAATAGTTTTCAATTCGTTTTGCAGATCCTTGACACAATTGTCTACGTATTCTTTATTCACAGCTTCATCTTCTTTTTCCGGTAATTGTAATCCTTTCAATCGGGATGATTTCAAATCAAAATCACCTACATCCGACCTTACTAATGCGTCAGTAAGAATATCAGTGAATTCAGACAGTCGTAAACGCTTATGAACATGATGACCAAATTTGTCTATGTTCATTACCGTCTTGTTTGCTTCTGTAGCTTAATGATACTGCCCGTTCTTCCCGACGGCAGCTTTATATATTTAATGTCTTTTATGATGCCTGCTTCATGCAGTTCTTCGATTATTGCATAAATTTCATTATGCACTCCAGTGTTACCAGCTGCCCATGATCCAAGTAGCAATTTTAATCTTTCCACTAACTCGTTTGGATCATCCCAATAAACCAAATCTGTATCTTTCTTAACTTCTTTTAAAATATCAATTCCTTCACCTCGCGGGACACTTTCAACACTGCTTGTATGACTTCTAGAGAACTTAAACAACGGTTTGATTACATGCATATATTTAAATCCTTTGTTACTGTTTAATGGTTTGGATGGATCGCAACTACGTTTGTGTGCATTAGTATCCATGAGTATTAATTTATAATTTAGCAAGTCGTCCTCTGTTATAACATCTAAATTTGGTGTTTTTTTATACAACAATTCTTTGATGCCAGGAGTTTTTTTTAAGCTTCGGTTTCCAATTTTCACAATACGATCATCGTCATAAACACGGGTATTGCCGAGCATAACTTTTCCCTTTACATTTCTTACACCATAAGGTATATTTCCTTTCATTACTTCAGAGGACATCGACCACGATAAAGTATCATTGTTAATGCTTGGTGATGACTGAAGAGATTTAAATGAGTTTTCATGATCATCCTGATCCTCACAGGATGATGTGGTGAGGGTGTCGTTAGATGTCTTACAAACATCTGCATTTTCTTCATTATCTGAATTCCTTTCATCGTCAACCGCTGATTTAAAGTAATTTAAATCCTCTGCAGAAGTATTTGACGACTCGCTTTCCGAATGTCTACTTTTTTTAAGTAATTTATTCTGCTCTTCGTTTTCGCCAATTTTATTAGTTAATAATTTAATTGGGTTCATAATAGGTTTAAATATTGTTTCTAGTGCTTTATCATTTCTGTTTCTTAAATCTTTTATCATTTCTACCTTTCTCTTTACAGCAGACGCAGACTTAACGATTTCTTCCTTGAGGTTCCGCTCCATTGTAGAGATTCCACACTGTTTAACTTCTCAAAGTTAACTGATTTGAAGGAATGTATGTAACAGCTATATAAAACTTTAATCCAATACTATAAATGTATCAAATTTCAGTCTGTAACAGCCTTTGTTTCGATCACAATCCTTATTGATGACGAGATAGCTATAATGTTTGCTCCATACAGTTGAACACATTTCTCGAAACTGAGACCACGTCATGTCAGACCCTACATGTTCATCGTAAACATGTCTTAGATTAATATCGTCTTGTTTAAATAATATGATGAGGTTAGCATTATCTCTCACTAACTGCTTAGGTACCTTAGTGTAAGTTTGATTAATATAAAAACAATCAATGTTCTTATGACGACCCATTGCAAAATAATCACGTATATTGTTTTGATTTTCACATGCCACGTCGTCAAATATTATAATAGAATCAGGCAAAGCTTCGTGTGGGCTTAAAATTTCACTATTGTGGCTGTATTTGTTGTAAGATGTGTCTGGAACTTTCTCCAAAACTTTCTCTAAAAAAACATATTTAGGTTGATACAAAGACTTAGAGTACACATATAAGTTGCGAAAACGTGGTCCATCCTGATGTAGCAATAGACTTATTATTAAATTGGTCTTTCCACAATTTGATGGTCCACAAACAATGCTTCGTATAGTATTTGGCAATAAATTTCCATGTCGCCGTTCCTCATTTGTTGTTACAGAACAAATACATTCCAATTCTAAGGATTCTTTTTGTTTCACAAATCGCATTCTGATTTTTTTACTCGACCGTCTTCGTTGAAGGATTTTGACAAAATGATTTAAAGACAGAAGTGTTAATAAATTAAAAACTTGTTTTAAACTTAGCAGTGAAAATTTTCAATACAGAAAATAATAAAGTACAGTGAAATCTAATAATACAGTAAGTATGCGATTGGCAAAGTGGTTATTGGGCATTCTAAAAAAGTTTTTTTACATTTTTGATCGAACGACAGTGAGATCAATGATGTAAAAAAACTGTTTTAGAATGCCCAATAATCCCCTACTTATAACATTTAAAAAATATAATTCACCGTTAAAATAAACATTGATTTTGTAGCTTTCACTTACAAAAACTCCTTTTCAAAAATCTTCGCTAGAAACAAAATAGGAATTTTTTGAAGCTTCAAATGTCATTTCCCAAAAATTACGATTTTCGAGTTATACCCCTTTTCACGGAGACTCCAGAATTATGTTGATGAAAAAAAAGTTAAAAAAATAGCTACAATTTAAAATAGATACTTGGATTTTATTTTTATTACTTGAATGCGGGTACTTACTATTTCTTCGTCCATTGCGAGTGCAGATGAACACTAAAATAACAGATAATAACCAAAAAAACCGGTTAAGTGCGTGTCGGACCCGCGCACTGAGGGTTCCGTGCCACCCTTAACTGAATTCAGGGTCCACTTACTTTCACTTAACGAAAACATCACAATATGTTGCGACAACAAAAATAACTTTGTTTTTCATAGTGTTTGTATGAAAGACAAAGTTATATTTGCGGTTGATAAAAATGTGCAATATCTCAAAAACTACTGGTTCGATCTCCTTCAAACCAATTTTCGTTGCAAGTTTTTGTTGAGATCTACATCATATATTTTTTTCAAAATTTTCACTTTCTTTGTTCAAAAGTTAGAGGGGGGGGGGACGCCCATTTTACCACTTTGGAAGCGTCCATCTCTTAAACCTTACACTTTAAGAAAAAATGGTTTTAGAAACCTCAACATCATTTTAAAAGACCTATCCATAGACACCCCACACGCATAGGTTTGAGTAAAAAAAAATTTTTAGGTTTTAGTTTCATGTATGGGAGCCCCCCCTAAATATTATTTTTTCTTACTTTGTGTATCGGAATCGGAAAGCGGTGAACAAAATACACCTACCTACCAAGTTTCAGCTATGTGATGCTTATAGTTTCAGAATAAAGTGGCTGTGACATACGGACGGACAGACAGACAGACAGACAGACAGACAGACAGACTTGACGAAACTATAAGGGTTCCGTTTTTCCCATTCGGCTACGGAACCCTAACAAATGAAACTAACGGCACATGCGATTGATGTTAACTCGGTTATGAACAAGTGGCAACTGACAATCTGACATGCCAAACGCAAACGACCGGCGGCGAGGGGGCGTGCGGGGGACCCGATCTTCGCTCAACATTCCCGATCATTCAACTCGCAGAAGAATAAGCGTTCTTTTACCATTTTACTCTAATGTATAAGGCTTAATTAATAAATATAATTTGAAACTAAATAATAGGTAAATATGGAAAAATACAAAATGAAACATAATGATATTTTGTAATTTTTAATTTAATAAAACGTTTCAAATGAGTCTGAAACATTTGTAAGTAATATTATTACGCATTTATTTTCAGTATAACGTTTCAACCCTCATGACACATTATGATATTTCGCATTTTTATATCCATAAAAAGTTTCAAATGCAGATGGAACATTTCTCATGAATTAATTTTCGAATTTTTGTTTAGTATAACGTTTTAAACATCAAAATACATTACAAGTTTAACAATTTGATCATGCAATCAATATAAATTGCACTTGTAAAAAGACAACTGTGAACCTGTGACAGACGAGGAATTGAACCCCGTGTCTTACGCAATCCGGGCGTATGCCTATACCACTCGGCCACCGTCACATTAACAGTCCTGTTGAATTTTTGCAAGCGCTTCTTAACGCGTAGGCTGCGTGACATCATCAATGTTGTGAGATTGCTCTCACAATATCTGAAGGAAAATATTTTTACAAATATTTTAACAATCAGTTAAGATGATGAAAGCCAATTTATAGTTTATATATTATTAAGTTTGTATGGTGACAAAACACTATAAAAACAAAAATAAACTATGCAATCAATGTTTCAAATATAATTGAAACTTTTACAACAGTTACTTTAGGTCAAGTTTATTATCTCTATTTTGTTATATTTGTAACGAATGATTATTTGTGCCGCATGCGTGTTGAGGGAAGGCCGGTGGTGATTCCTGCAATTGCCTGCATTGATACTCAACGTGGTAAGTATCGGATGGCCTGGTTGAATGCCTACAATGGCCTCAATTAACGGAAATGTGAAGAAAAACTTTAATCACACAATAATAATTATGGTATGTAATGTAAAGTTGTTGGTTGCGCAATAGTGTAGAACGTTTTAACTAAGACTATAGTTTAGGAGGATTGTACGATTGTTTTATGTCCCAAAAAACCATTGATTTCCTAGTATTATTTAAATTTTGTCTACTAAATAATATAATAACGTTAAAATCCTACTAAAATTCATTTCATTTTACCCAAAACAGTATAATGAAATGCTTAATAATTATTGGTAAATGTTTCATAACAATGTGAATCATTTAAAATTTCTTTTATTTTTACTTTTGTAGGAACATATGTCTTGAATCGTTTACATTTATCGATATCAGTTTTAAATGAAACAACCTAAAAAGCATGAAACGTTGTAAATACCAAGTGTAATAAATCGAATATTTTGTAGAAAGGTTTCAATTTGTATTGAATCATTATTAGAAAGTTTTTTTGAATAAATCTTTTTCAATATAACGTTTCATGCGTCATAACACGTTATATTGTTGGTTAAGTTTGCTTATGAATCATTTTCAAATTTTGAACATGCTCATATTTCATAAAATATAGCCTGTTTTGGATCAGTGTCTTTACTACTAGATAGAAGGTGCCCAGATAGGTGGCCTGAGCATAATAACTCATTTTCGACCAAGGTGTGGGTTGAAACGTTTTTTATAGAACTACGTCCAATTGCAGAGCGCTATCACGCACTGCAAGTAGTAAGGCGGGCGACGGATGGCTAGAGGTGCTTGTGCGAGCGGGACAGGTGGTAGTCCAGCAATAATAAAGTTAGACAAAAATGACCGGTAGCGCGCGACACAATGGATTAGCGATAAGAAACAAGCGGTGTGCGTACGGCTGTTAAGCGAAGCAGAGGTTGCAAACCTAATAGCAGCGGAACAATAGTAAGGCAAGGCAATAACATACGACTTTGAAAGAAAAATAAATTTAGTTTTTATTATAGCGGTATTACTCAAAGAGAAAAATAGATTCATGGAAAGTTTACGAATGACACAACAATCTATACTAGCCGGTTTAAATCTAAGTCCGAATTAATAATAACCACAGGTGAGGTATCATTTTTACGCACGTGATTTTTTCCGAATTTCACCCATATATATCGGAAGTCTTTAGCCTTTAGGGCAGCCTTCGTTCTAGTTAGAAGCTTTTTATGTTCAGGGGTCAGGTGATCGTTCACATAAATGCGTTGCGGGTTATCACTAAAACCGATATCAGACGCCGTTAGGGTTTTGAAAGCTCTTGCGGCAGCTACAAATTCTTCTTGACATAGCGATTAATAAAGCATAGGACTATGCTTTTGTCTTTAGAACCGTGTCGAGGTATTCTGGATATCAAAAATCAAAATAAAAATTCTTTATTTGCCATTAAATAGGGTATATACAAAAGCAGATGTTAAAAGTTACATAATAAGTTAGATACATAATTGACGTTAGATTTAGGAAATGTATAGTTGACCTTCTTGCTAATCGCCTCGACAATTGAAAATAGGTTGAAATGAAATGAAATGAAATGAAATGAAATGAAATATTTATTTGCTCAAAACATGGTTGCAATAGGTGGTAGGTACAGGTACAAAAATAAGTCCTCACATTTTACCAAAAACTATGGCATGCAAATGGTTTATATAATTGTAACATTAAAAATATCATAATTATAGGTCCAATTAAAGTCACATTTAAATCATTAAATTATCATTTCCGAATTTAAATAAAAAGTCAAAATCGTATAAAAATAATTCAAATTAAATAATGTCAAGAATAAATTTGTTGAGTCCTGATCTATTGGATCTTATGTAGGGGTGGAAATGATATACACGAATTACGACAACACTGATTTATTTAACTTGGTTTGCGTGCTTACATAGCGCTCTCGATTTAGGACTGCCTATTTTATGTGGGAAGCGTCGATTGCTCGGCGTCCGTTATCGGGTTACATTGTACGTGTCTATTAACTACTCATACATTTGCGCAGGGTAGCTGTATGTGTGTGCTGTGTCAGCAGCACCCACATTACACCCCCCCTTTAAAAAAAAAATATAGATTTTTTTAACATCCTTTAGCTAAAATTTTTGGAACATAACAGCTTATTAATTTTTAAATTGTACAATTTTTTACAAAGGTTTTTAATTACGTGAACCGATAGAGCCTATTTTTACGCTTGAAATTATACAGAGTTCTCTTATCATACAGCCTATTAATCAATCAATGATCGGTTGACTTCCTTGCTTGTTACAATAACAGCGAACTAGGTACTTACTAATCTAAAAATAGTCACCGATACATTGTGTGTAACGCATTGATTCGGAGAATAACATATAAATAATACAAAGTGACTCTCTTATGGGTCAGCTGTGTTACATATTATGTTATATCTTAACATCTAGATTTCATGTAAAAAGTACACACATGATTTGACATCTATTTACTATATTTTAGTTACATTTTGTTATTTATACTATACCTATTTATTTTTATTTTTTTTGTCAAACTATCCAAATCTTACTTATCATCATAGTAAAATTTTCACTTTAGAATTGATTTAACTAATAATGCACTGTCGCAGCTTGAGGAACTGGACGAGCTGCTGTTTCAGCTAGCTGTGTCCCGCGTCCTTCTTCAATACGCGAAATAACTTGTTTAATTACTTTACCACTAACTTTCTTTCCGGCTTTCCGGCACAACACATAGAGACATGTTACACTGATCACTATTATCACAATCACGGTAATAATACCATATGTTTCTAGCTTTCTTTGTAATTCGGCTTGAGCCTGGTTACCAGCTCCGTTCTGTGCTATGATCACTTCAGCATTCTTTGCTTGTTGTGAGCCCATGTTTACAAAAATAGGCATATGGTGTAATGTGGGTGCTGCTGACACAGCACACACATACAGCTACCCTGCGCAAATGTATGAGTAGTTAATAGACACGTACAATGTAACCCGATAACGGACGCCGAGCAATCGACGCTTCCCACCTAAAATAGGCAGTCCTAAATCGAGAGCGCTATGTAAGCACGCAAACCAAGTTAAATAAATCAGTGTTGTCGTAATTCGTGTATATCATTTCCACCCCTACATAAGATCCAATAGATCAGGACTCAACACTGGTGACCACCCGACGATGAAGATTTGAAGATTGACAATGTAACATGATCCATCGGAATGTCGACGTTCGAGAACCTTCCTGTGCGGTGCGTGCGTGTGAAACATGGGGACGACTCAATTTTGGCAATGTCGGAGCGCGGCACCTCAAAATTGCAGCATCGTGTTAATAATCATCATCATCATCACCAAGTCAACGAAGATACCCGTCTTTAGAAGTCGAAGTCGTACCTCGTGGGAACAGTTACGCAGCTACAACGTGGCACATGCGGCTATTCCCCGAGTACCATGCAGCAGCAGCGCCTTCAACAGTGACGTGGAACAGGTTGAGCAGCCCACAGCCGGTATGGTGCACATTTTCACCGGTGTGACAGAAACTGCAAGATGACCTTCACGGAATTGCGGGCTCTCGAAGGGCACGCAAATAGAAAATCGACGGAGCATACCAGCAGCGTGTTAAAGCTTACCTGGTATGAATAAACGTGAGAGATAAATACTTTCTGACGTCTACTAAAAGCGAAAAGCCACGTAGACAGACGAACGACATATCACGAAAAGCTCAAGAAGTGCAAGACATAGAAGAATATTTTCGCTCGCCATTTCACCATGCAGATCGTTTGGGCATCAGGGACCACGACCATGGAACGGGGCTGGAGCAGAGCAGTTCAAGTACCGCAGCAGACGCCAGGCTATTTAAGGCTCGCCACAGACGCAACGGCTGGAGCAGTGTTCAGTGTTTCCTTCGTATCGTCAAAGAGTGCGGATGTTATATTATTTGTTACGCAGAAGAGCTATTTTTTTTTGTAAAAGAGGTTAAGATGACGCATTTGTTAAATGTTACTTAGGTATAGTAAGGCTGGTATATTAATTTTGTACTACTTATGTAGAAATTGTATGATGATGATTAATGAAATATTGTATTTAATTGGTAAAATATTTTTTTTCGTTGAGGCAACTAAAAGAATTATGAAATGTGTAACACGCAGATAATTTCTTCAGATAATTTCTTTTGTAAAGTCTATTTGTGAATATTTTTGGAAGCAATGTTTAATGATAATTTTTGCAGTTTGTATTTTTGATTCTATGTAATAACGTTTGTAAGTGGACTTAAGTAATGAACTATTTGTATTACAATTAGTAGGTCATGTTGATGTGTAAATTACTTTGTTGCAAGTCGAGCCATCGAACGATGTCGGTAATGTGATACCTACCTGTGATTACTCGGAACGCTCCTTGCATCGTAAGCTTTTTTGTTATCGGACCGTGTGACTGAATTTTGTTTTGTGTAACTTTGATTGGCAAGTTAGTTTTGTACCTATTGTGATTGATTTATTTTAATTTCCATACCCGAATTTTGATTTTCCTTTTTTTTTTAAAAGGGGGGGTATGATGTAGCGGCTTGACGACGCTACAGTTTTGCATCGTGAGCAGTTTCGGGGCTCGCGATGTAAATCAGGCAGTCGTCACCCGCCGCGCTTCCCGACCACTCATATCCATTGTTATAATATGTATTTGGTGCACCAGTAAATTATGTATAACTAGCGGTCCCAGCGAACTTTGTTTCGCCCCGGCCCCGTCCCGCCCCAGCCCCGGCCCCGTTGAACGGGATAAAAATGATCCTATGTCCTTTTCCTGGCTCTAAGCTACCTCCCTGCCAATTTTCAGCTAAATCGGTTCAGCCGTTGGGCAGGGTACGCAAAATAAGTAACTTTTTTGGTTGATGGTTTACACCTTGTGTTCGAAAAACCCTAATATCCGAGGAACCCTATTTTTGTTCAAAATTAAATATAGCCTATATTACTCGTGGATAATGTAGCTTTCGAATGGTGAAAGAATTTTTAAAATCGGTCTAGTAGTTTATGAGCCTATTCAGTACAATCAAACAAACAAACAAAGTTTTCCTCTTTATAATATTAGTGTAGATGAAGATCCAGACATCTCATTTCACCACCACCGCACAGACTCCCCCTTTTCACCAGCATTGCCTCAACAGCCTGTACCCAATAGTGATCGTGTTTATCACGCTCCTCCTCCAAGATCTCAGGATGAACGTGCCTTCCATTCAAAGCCAAACGACTCTTCACAATTCTGACTAGATAGCCCTCCTGTACCTGCCCTTACTTCAGTATCACGCAATTCTCTTGTTCTTTTACCTACGGCCTTAATTCACGTTAAAACTTCGTCTGGATATTACACAGAAGCCCGTGCCTTATTAGATACCGGCGCCCAAGGCTGCCTCCTTACTACAGAGTTTGTTACGGACCAAATGAACTTACCTATCACTCCTTCACATGTGCCCGTTCGTGGAATAGGTAATATATAGTCAGTCCATTCCCATGGAACTGTATCCCTTTCTTTTAAACCTGTCAATTCTACCCTACCTGTGATATCGACTACCGCCATAGTTGTCGACGTGATTGCTGGGTCCCTCCCGGAAGTAGATGTACCTAAAGGTGTTGTTACCCCTACCAAGCATCTACCACTTGCTGACCCCCTGTTCCATAAACCTGGTCCTATAAGTGTACTACTTGGAGCTGACATCATTGGCCGCCTGTTGAAGCCTGAGTTGTTTGTTTTACCTGATGGCCTTATTGCCATATTGACAATCTTTGGGTTCGTCTTGTCAGGCCCTGTTCCTGGACGTCTTTCTGAAATGGAACCTCCTATGACTGGAGTCTCATTGTCCCAAATAGTGGAAAGGTTCTGGAAGATTGAGGAGGCCCCCCAGCTGTCTAATTCAAACCCTTTGGACTTGGAATGTGAGACATTCTTCAAAGCAACCACCACTCGTGAGAATGATGGACGTTTTATGATTAGGCTCCCCTTTTTACAAGATCGTCCACTCCTCGGTGATTCTAAGGCCAATGCCGTTAAACGATTTGGAAGCCTTGAAAGGCGTTTGCAAGATAATCCTCATTTTCGTGAAAAATACATATCCTTTATGCGTGAATATATTGAGTTGAATCGCATGTCCCTTTCGTCATATGATCACACCCGTGAACATTATTTCATTCCCCACCATGGAGTTTTTAAGAGCGCTGGTGGTAAAATACGAGTTGTTTTCGATGGGAGTAGCCCGACATCCAATAAAGTGTCCTTAAATCAATGTTTACACACTGGCCCTAAACTTCAGCGAGATATCTCCCATATCCTTACGAATTTCCGTATGCACGAAGTAGTGTTTGTTGCCGACATTCGTATGATGTTCCGCATGACCTGGGTACACCCCGAGGATAGAAGGTACCAACTGGTACTCTGGCGCGAGGACCCTTCTCATCCTCTCCTCACATACGAGCTTAACACCAATACGTATGGCCTTCGCTCTAGTCCTTATATTGCGATTCGGGTCCTTCTTGAACTCGCAGAACAAGAGCGGTTGAACTTTCCCCGAGCTGCTGAAGTTATTGAAAGGGATATTTACGTTGATGACTGTCTTAGTGGAGCAGCGTGTATTTCTTCTGCACGGGCCTTAAAATCAGAGCTTGAAGGGATCATGGCCGCTGGTGGGTATGAGCTTCGTAAGTGGATATCTAATAGACCCGAACTCTTGGATGATATGCCCCTAGACCATTTACAACTTCCTCACTCAATCGTAGATCAGGGTAATCCGCAGACTATAGCAGTGTTAGGTGTTCAGTACAACCCTGTGAGCGACTCATTTACCTATAAATGTTCCTATGATTCCTGTGATACAGTGATTACAAAGAGAAAGGTATTATCTGTGATTGCCCGAATTTATGATCCCTGTGGCTGGATATCTCCAGTCGTGTTTAAGGCCAAAGAGTTTATCCAACGTTTGTGGCTATCTGGCCTTTCCTGGGATGATCCCCTTACGGAGCCCCTCGCTTTAGAGTGGGCTACCTTTATTCAAGATATGACTAAAATGAGCAAAGTGGCTATTCCTCGTCATATACTTTCTAGCGGTTCCTCCTCCTTATCGCTACATGGTTTTTGCGATGCCTCCGAGTTAGGTTATGCTGCGGCCGTTTATTTACGCGCAGAGTATACGTCTGGTAATTGCTCCGTCCATCTTGTTATGGCCAAGTCAAAGGTTGCACCCGTTAGGACCCGTTTAACAATTCCCAAGTTGGAATTGTTAGGAGCTACCCTCCTCTCTAAATTATTACATCACTTCGCTCTTTGTCTGCAAAGGACGTCTGTGTTGACTTCAATCCATAGTTGGACGGATAGCAAAATTGTTTTGTGTTGGTTGAAAACACCTCCCCACCTTCTTCAGACTTTTGAGGCAAATCGTGTTTCCCAAATTATTAATTCTCCAACATCTAGTCATTGGAGACATATTCCTGGCTATATGAACCCTAGCGACTGTGCATCAAGAGGCATGCCCGTCTCTAAATTGGTAGACCACACTCTTTGGTTTTCTCCTTCGTGGTTGACCGAGTCTCCTAATCAGTGGCCCGTGACTGCGGAACCTACCTCGAATAATGACCTCCCGGGACTACGTTGTTTAGTAGTGTCTGCTGAAGTTTCTCCTCCGGACCCTTCCTTTTTATTAGAGCGGTATAGCTCTTTGAACAAGTTGATAAATGTAACTTGTTACCTAAGGCGGTTTTTATACCCTAAAACTTACTCCTCATTCCTGAGTACTGAAGAGCGTAGAGAATCTCTTATATATTTAGTGAAAATTGTGCAATATACCTGCTTCAGTGATGAACTAGACCGTTTGAAGAGGGGTGATACAATCACCAACTCCCTCAGAAAATTAAGCCTGTTTTTAGATGACAAAGGCTTAATACGAGTGGGTGGCCGTTTACGGCACTCTGACCTTCCTTATGACGCTAGACACCCCCTGCTTCTGCCTAAAAATGGTAATTTCGTGAATATTTTAATCTCCCATTACCATCGTGAAAATGCTCACGCAGGTGCAAATGCCCTTCTGGCTATTTTAAACAGAGAATTCTGGATCCTGTCTGCCCGCCGCGCTATTCAACATGTGATTTTTAAATGCCTTTCTTGTTATCGACTTAAAACGGCTGTCTCCCAGCCTCCTATGGGTGACCTTCCTAAAGACCGTGTCACCGCGGCTAGGCCATTTGATGGTGTAGGCACTGACTTCGCGGGCCCCTTCTACACCAAAGTTCAGGCCTATAGAAATAAAAGGTTGGTTAAGAGTTACCTTTGTGTATTTGTTTGCCTCTCCACCAAGGCAGTCCACCTTGAGGTCGTGTCGGACCTAAGTACCGAAGCCTTTGTTGCCGCCTTTTCCCGATTCGTTTCACGTCGTGGTTTACCTCGCTTTATCCGCTCGGACTGTGGCCGAAATTATATCGGTGCACGTAATTACTTACAGGAGTCCTTCTTGTCTCAAAATCAAGCTACTATTGGTTCCGAGCTTTCCAAGTGCAATATTAACTGGGTTTTCGACCCCCCTGTCTGCCCCCACTGGGGAGGCCTTTTCGAAGCTGCTGTGAAATCGGCAAAATCCCACCTCAAACGCGTGATAGGAGAAACCCCTCTTACCTTTGAGGAATTAACAACTGTTTTTACCAAAATAGAAGCAGTTTTAAACTCGCGGCCTCTGTGTCCACTTTCTCCAGATCCTAACGACGTCGAAGTATTAACGCCCGGACATTTTTTGATAAGTCAGCCTTTAACCGCTTTACCGGAATACCCTTATGAGAATGTTAAGCTTCATCGCCTCACACGGTTTCAGCTGATCCAACAACTTACGCAGCACTTTTGGTCTCGTTGGCATTTAGAGTACTTAAATACCTTACAGGCAAGGAATAAATGGACGTCTTCTTGTAATCCTCCCCAAGTTGGCGAACTAGTTCTAATAAAGGACGACAACCTCCCACCTTTGCAATGGCGCCGTGGTCGCATTGCTCATTTATACCCTGGCCAAGACAAAGTTGTTCGCGTCGTTGATGTGAAAACTCCCACAGGTATCCTTAAGAGATCTGTGACGAAGCTGGTTCGTCTTCCAGTTTAGTATATAACTTTTCCTTTTACCCTTCCTTTCTCTCTCGTAAACACTTAACGTGTTTAGGGCGGGCGATATGTTCATTACAATAATTTGATTGAAACCTGTGTTGCCATCCTAATCTTGCGGCGCGCGCTCCTACGCACATCATTTTGAGTACTTACCTATTTTTTGCTTGTTTGAGAACCCCGTAAAGTAGTTGCTTCCGAGACGTTGTTCCCATGACACTAAACTGACTTACCGGGGCTCAATTTTCGCGTGTGCTTCCCCTTAAACTTATCTGAAGACCTGTGTGACTGTGCCTGTGTCCTCGGTGATCACCTGCAACCTGGAAACCATCTACTGGCGGATAATAGGTGAGTCCTGACAGACAAAACCTCCCTTATATTTTTTGCCTACCACGTTGAATCCACTGCCGATCTCGAACAAACATTAAATTACATAATACATAAACACATTATTTACTTTGCACAAACAAACATACAGCGCGTCAGATAAAATATAATTTTTATGTTAGTAATGCGAGCAAGATAACGGCGCACGAGA
>OY757262.1:7208592-7231165 GCA_963584085.1 Pyrausta aurata | reverse complement strand
TTAGAAATGCCCAGCCTCCAAAACTATACGGTTTGCCTAAAGTACATAAGCGGAATGTGCCCCTGCGACCAATTGTGAGCCAAATAGGCTCACCAACGTACGAACTGGCTAAGCACGTAGCAAAAGTATTGCAACCAATAGTAGGCCGAACGTCGTCTTTTGTCAAAGATTCCCGCCACTTTATTGAAATTCTGCATGATACTAAAGTGGAGATGAATGAGGTGATGGTCAGTTTTGACGTAGAATCGCTCTTCACTAATGTACCAGTAGCGGAGTGCATGGAAGTGGTGAAGGTAAAGTTGCAAGAACATGACATCCCAATGGAATATGCAGCACTTTTACATCATTGCCTGTCAAAGAACTTCTTTGTTTACCGGGGTCAATACTACCTTCAAATAGATGGAGTTGCCATGGGCAGTCCCGTAGCTCCTGTGGTCGCGAATATATGGATGGAGTTTTTTGAAGAAAAAGCTCTTGCCACGGCTACAACGGAGATAAAACTATGGAAGAGGTATGTAGATGACGTATACTGTGTATTGAGGGGTGACAGACAGGATGTGGAGTCTCATTTGGCGTACTTAAATGGCATTCACCCAAAAATGAACTTTACCTTCGAGGTGGAAGAGGACAGAAGTCTAGCGTTTCTGGACGTAATGATCCGTGTACGAAATGATGGATCTCTCAGTCATTCTGTGTACAGGAAACCCACTCACACTGATCGCTATCTCAACGCAAACTCACATCACCATCCTAGACATCTTGATTCAGTGGTGACCTCGCTGACGAACCGTGCTTATGATTTGTGCGATAGCGAAAATCTTAGCAAAGAATTGGAACATGTTCAGCGGGTCCTACTGAGTAATGGATTTAAAGGGCAACTTCCACCTTGACACAAAGTGAGACACCGGAAAGATAGGGTAGATAGACAACCAGTATTTTTGCCATACATAAAAGGAGTGACAGACAAGGTCTCTAATGTTCTAAATAAATTTTCACTAAATACTGTCTTCACTCCATTAAGAAAAGTGGCACAATGTTTAAGATCTCCCAAAGACAGTTTCCCACTACAAAGACCTGGTGTCTACAAAATTGACTGCAGCTGCGGTAGCTCATATATTGGCCAAACTAAACGTTCCATAGCGTGCCGAATGAGTGAACACATAAAAGCGGTCAAAAACAATGACAGACAGAAATCTGCTATTGCTGAACATTTATTAGAATCGGGGCCAAATCACTGGATCGAGTTCCACAACCCTCAGATAATTTCGACAGAACGCCACTACATACCAAGATTGGTTAGGGAAGCGATCGAAATAACTAAATACAAAAATTTCAATCGTGAGGACGGGTTTAAATTGTCAAGTGTCTGGAATCCAGTGGTTCGAATGTGTAAAAACCGTGTAAATTAAAATAGTGCCGTTTCGCGAACAGATACTGTCAGTGTTGTGTGTCGAGAACAGACGCGAGTAAATAGTGAGTTTGTGGACAATGGTACCGGCGGCGAGCGGAATAAACGACTTCGAAGGAGGGTAGACCGATATGTCTGCCAATAACAACCCACCCGCAAGTTCTCTTCAGTTACTCCGTGATCATGGTGCTTGCAACAGTGCCGAAATATCGGAAGCTCATAAATAATAAGGTACATGGTAGCAATCCCGTATCTAACTATTCTAATAATAGAGAAATTACCAGTGTCTTTTTTAATGTTAAGGGATTCTGCACAAGTGGTAGGGTCAGAAATGGTTAAACACTGCGTTTTATATGTATTATCATTTTGTAATGAAAGTATATTATCAAGTGAGGCCATCTTTTAAAATAATAATGTATAAAATATATATATTAGACAATCTATTTATTTATTCTTTAAATAATTAAATGTAATCTACTTGGGCAGGATTATGAGCAATAAACAAAATTGTTATCTTTAGTTCAGAGTCAATATACAATATAGAAGCAATACTAGCCTGACGGCAAGAATAGGTATCCCACGCCGATTGCTTGTAACAATTGCTGAGTTTTGTGTATGTGTGAGTTGGTTTATCTGTATTGTTCATGTAGTATGTAGGAAGTGTATTATGAGTAGTTGTGTGAAATGCAATGCGAAAACAAAATACTGTAATAATAATAAATTAATAATTTGTGCTTAAAATTTCTTAAGTCATTTTGGTTGCGAAAACAAATCTTGTATTTATAAAGTATTGTATTTTTTAATTTAAAACATTTATATCATTGCACTCATAATACTACATATACATACATAATACTTCATTTCAAGGACGAGTATTTAAGTTTTAAAGGAAATATGATTATTTTTAATAAAAACCTGGATGTAACGATGACACTCAATACTTCACTCCCAATAACAAAAGTGAGAAGACGGTTGATCACTACTAAGAATTTTAAAAAGATTACTAAACGTAACAAAGAATTTCTTCGTGCTCTTGGATTTAAAATACAAAATGCTACAAATCACAGATTTACCTCAACATGATAATTCTATCGAAAGTTATGAAATACATACATACAATCCATACAATAATAGCTTTAAAGAAAACGATGAAATCAGAATACCAATTCATCAACAAGATGTGTACCTGCTACCATCAGCAAGCTCTATTTACATCGAAGGATGTGTAAGTGTATTTTCAAAAGATGCTGCTGGAAAAATAACAAAAAAGAGGTTCAATTTGTTAACAACCCGTTTTCATTTTTATTCCAAGACATAAGATATGAATTAAATGGGGTTGAAATTGATCGCATTAAAAATGCTGGCATAACCACTACAATAAAATCATATATTTCTTTGAATGAAGGGGAAAGTAAAGCTACTGCAATGTGGGGGTGGAATGTAAACGGTCGTAAACAAAAAAGTGAGAATTTCAGTGTCATTATTCCGTCAAATAAAATACTAGGCTTTGCCGAAGATTATAATAAAATAATTGTAAATTGTAGACATGAACTTATATTACAACGAAGCAGATCTACTATGAATTGCCTGACAATGGAAACAAGTGATTATTTTGATTTAGATGTAAAAAAATACAATGGCGTGTTCCGCATGTACGAGTTGCTGATCGTGATAGATTATTGTTACTCAAGTTATTAGAAAAAGATCGACCACTGCAACTAGCGTTTCGAAACTGGGATTTATATGAGTATCCAGTATTACCTAAAACAACAAAACATTCTTGGTCTATAAAAACAGCTTCTCAGTTAGAGAAACCGAGATATGTTATAATAGGTTTACAGACAAATAGAAATAATATTGCTACTAACAGCTCTTCTGTATTTGACCATTGTAAAGTGACAAATGTTAAATTGTTTCTAAATTCTCAATATTATCCGTATGACTCACTAAACCTGAAATTTGACAAAGATAAATATATAAATAAATATAAATATATAAATATATTCACATTAAAAAAAAGCACCACTGTTTGTTATTGACTGTTCCCGACAAAATGATTCACTAAAAACCGGTTAAGTGCGTGTCGGACCCGCGCACTGAGGGTTCCGTGCCACCTTTAACTGAATTCAGGGTCCACTTACTTTCACTTAACGAAAACATCACAATATATTGCGACGGCAAAAATAACTTTGTTTTTCATAGTGTTTGTATGAAAGACAAAGTTATATTTGCGGTTGATAAAAATGTGCAATATCTCAAAAACTACTGGTTCGATCTCCTTCAAACCAATTTTCGTTGCAAGTTTTTGTTGAGATCCACATCATATATTTTTTTCAAATTTTTCACTTTCTTATTTCAAAAGTTAGAGGTGGGGGGACGCCCATTTTACCACTTTGGAAGCGTCTATATCTCAAACCTTACACTTTTAGAAAAAATTGTTTTAGAAACCTCTACATCATTTAAAATACCTATCCATAGACACCCCACACGCATAGGTTTGAGTAAAAAAAAATTTTTAGGTTTTAGTTTCATGTATGGGAGCCCCCCTTAAATATTATTTTTTCTTACTTTTTGTATCTGAATCAGAAAGCGGTGAACAAAATACACCTACCAACCAAGTTTCAGCTATGTGATGCTTATAGTTTCAGAATAAAATGGCTGTGACATACGGACGGACAGACAGACAGACAGACAGACAGACACACAGACAGACAGACTTGACGAAACTATAAGGGTTCCGTTTTTTGCCATTCGGCTACGGAACCCTAAAACCGGACCAGTTGACGTTCGGGTAGAAATTGAAAGTTTGGAAGATATACCAGATAACACAACAGCCTACTGTTTGATCATAAACGATCGTCTGTTTGAGTACAGACCGTTAAGTAACATAGTGCGAAAATTATCATGAATGCTATCGTCAATACAAGGTTTTAAAAATGAAAATAATGAGTTTATACCAAAAGAAATAGCAATTCAAAATGCAGAGCGTATCTTTGTAATCTTAATAAAACCACCATACCCGTTTTATAATTTAACTAAAACAGAGCGGTTCCAAGTAAGTTGGATTGAAAGAAACAGAGGAATAACTTGGAATGAAGGATATGTCCCATATTTTAATTATAAGGTTTACATAAGTGATTTTTTTAAAACAAATGTATTTTTACTAAAGGTTCCGAAAAAGTTATTTGGTTAAAAAATATTTTACAAAGTGATAAGGTGTATAACTTAGAAGATAAGAATTGTCCTAGTTTAACGAGATTGTATGAAAATTATACTTCATCATCCGATATTTTTAGATGTTTATATCACAACAAAATATGTGCGTTAAAAAATGTATCTTGTCTTTATAAATGGTGTCTAGAAAATAATATACTTTTCTGATAAACATAATGATCTTTTTTTTGTATTTAATTTGAAACTAACCACCTCTATTTTTTTTTTATTTTATAAAATATGGTAGGTACACCAACAGCATGCAAAGACAACATTAGTAACAAACAAATAATTAAGGTATTATTCTTTAATTAAAGGTATACACATCATTGGCAGGAAAACTACAAAGTTACACTGGTACAAAAACATTATTTTTTTATTAATCAAACTTGCATTTAAGACTGAAATACGCGATTTAATTTTATTTACTGTAAGAAATGAATACTGAAAAGTTAGATATTGAGGTATCTGGATCAGGATCCTGATCCTGATCCAGATACCTCAATATCTGACTACTCACCGTCGTTTACTTATTTCTTGGTCATCTTTTCATTTCATTTCTCGTTAAATTCTTCACGTAATTATTATATTGCGTTGAGTCGTTGTCCTCTGATTGGTCAAGTAGGTAACTGAGATGAACGAAAACTGAAATGTCTTTGAACAGACAGAATGACTTTTAAGGACCGCGCGCAAAATACCGTCACAATCTACACTTCTACACTATATCTACACTAATATTATAAAGAGGAAAACTTTGTTTGTTTGTTTGTTTGTTTGTTTGATTGTAATGAATAGGCTCATAAACTACTAGACCGATTTTAAAAATTCTTTCACCATTCGAAAGCTACATTATCCACGAGTAATATAGGCTATATTTAATTTTTAACAAAAGTAGGGTTCCTCGGATATTAGGGTTTTTCGGACACAAGGTGTAAAAAATCAACCAAAAAAGTTACTTATTTTGCGTACCCTGCCTAACGGCTGAACCGATTGAGCTGAAAATTGGCAGGGAGGAAGCTTAGAGCCAGGAGAAGGACATAGGATCCGTTTTATCCCGTTCAACGGGGCCGGGGCTGGGGCGGGACGGGGCCGGGGCGAAACAAAGTTCGCTGGGACCGCTAGTAATAATATTATAAAGAGGAAAACTTTGTTTGTTTGTTTGTTTGATTGTAATGAATAGGCTCATTAACTACTGGACCGATTTTGAAAATTCTTTCACCATTCGAAAGCTACATTATCCACGAGTAATATAGAATATATTTAATTTTGAACAAAAATAGGGTTCCGTAAGATATTAGGGTTTTTCGGACACAAGGTGTAAAAAATCAACCAAAACAGTTACTTATTTTGCGTACCGTGCCTAAACTATTAAAGATAGAACCATAAAATATTCTAAGTAATTGTAGATCTTATAAATATCTACAAAAAAGTCAGCGACATACTATACCTATCTATGTCGGGTGAGGCACAAGAACCATTTTTTTTATTGAAAAATCTTGATTATTTTTTGGACTACATTTAAACGCGTTTATTTTACTCATGCTATTTGTGATGTGTTGATTCAATAAATGACCCAGCGCGGGCGCGCACGTCACGACTTAGTTATCGGCTTACCGCCGAGCGGGGCAGGTGTGCGTCTGTGGCTGTGTGAACCACATCTAATACAGGTATATTATTTGTCTCCTTTCACTCCCTATCGATCCCTATGTACCATGACATGGCACAAGTGGCGACGAGGATGGGATCTGTTGGGAATCTGAGGGTAAGTGAACAGACAAAATGTTATTATCATTCAGTTCAATGTGGTGCCGATTTTAGTTATGTACATTAGCATTACCATTTAAATAAACTCAATAATTGCGGACGTACAATAAGTGTTCGCTCCGCTTTGTACTTTATCACGTCATAACAATGTGAATGATTCGGGCTGTATCTTTAACTAATTACTTTACATTTTCATAGTTGCATTGAAATATTTTGTTCACTCATTCCTTTCTATTGATTTGAGTAGTAAATCTGTAGTTGGACTACAGCGACATGTTTTGTGAAGTAGTGATTGGCGCTGACAACTGAACCAGCGGAAGCAGGTTCGAATCCTGCAATAGGCAAATGTTTGCGTGATGGGTACTAGTATTAGTACCAAAGCCATGCATGTATTTAGGTCGTTATGGGAGGCGCCTACGTCTTGTCTGGTACTTCGTAACACGGAGAATAATTCCTTGCTTCGAAGCAAGATAATTGGTGTGTTGTCTGGCGCATATTTTATACAGATACAAGATTGGTGATAATAAAATAAAATTCGGGTACAATAATTAATAAGCCACGCCGTATATTGCTCGTGGAATTGATAACATTTAATCAGTCAGGTATCAAACGAATGCCGAGAGTCGCATAACAATGGAATTTTTATTGTGTCTCGTTTACACATACTTGACGAGTTAAATAGTTGTAAATAAGCTACTTTCTGCCTTGTAACAAAACGTAAATCTAACCATAGTACCCACGTATGGTAATGATTCGTATTATTTTGAGATTGAATAATATTCGGCAATTCACAACGGATGTGGTTATCAGCATTCTTTTGTCAGTCTTTTGTTTACGCGGCACTTCATTGCATTGACTTGCCGACAGTAATACTACTTATAATCAACTAGTTATTGTATTTTAACTTAAAAAACCGGTTAAGTGCGTGTCGGACCCGCGCACTGAGGGTTCCGTGCCACCCTTAACTGAATTCAGGGTCCACTTACGTTCACTTAACGAAAACATCACAATATATTGCAACAGCAAAAATAACTTTGTTTTTCATAGTGTTTGTATGAAAGACAAAGTTATATTTGCGGTTGATAAAAATGTGCAATATCTCAAAAACTACTGGTTCGATCTCCTTCAAACCAATTTTCGTTGCAAGTTTTTATTAAGATCTACATCATATATTTTTTTCAAAATTTTCCCTTTCTTAGTTCAAAAGTTAGAGGGGGGGGGACGCCCATTTTACCACTTTGGAAGCGTCTATATCTCAAACCTTACACTTTTAGAAAAAATGGTTTTAGAAACCTCAACATTATTTTAAAAGACCTATCCATAGACACCCCACACGCATAGGTTTGAGCAAAAAAAAATTTTTAGGTTTTAGTTTCATGTATGGGAGCCCCCCCTTAAATATTATTTTTTCTTACTTTTTGTATCTGAATCGGAAAGCGGTAAACAAAAGACACCTACCTACCAAGTTTCAGCTATGTGATGCTTATAGTTTCAGAATAAAGTGGCTGTGACATACGGACGGACAGACAGACAGACAGACAGACAGACAGACAGACAGACAGACAGACAGACAGACAGACAGACAGACAGACAGACTTGACGAAACTATAAGGGTTCCGTTTTTTGCCATTCGGCTACGGAACCCTAAAAATGATCAAACTAGTAAGAAGGTAGTCGTATTAAGATATTTTTCCATAAAATATTTACGTACCGTAGCCTGCAATAAATTATACAGTAGTTTGAAAAGTATTATTGAGAAGTTTACAGATAGTTACCAACCTATTATTATTTATTTGCTAATTTAAAACAACGACAACAACAGTTAGTAATAAACTGACAATACCAGTAGTACTCAATGCGAAATTGGGAAAAATAATACTAACCAACGCGCAGATTAAAAGAAAAATATTTTAATGGTTAAAATATGTTTATGTATACTGGAATTGTCAGTTCGTACTAAAGTAATGCTTATGGTATAAGGTAGCTGATACAAAAAAAAAGTAGGCTGAAAAAATTGACAGCCGGTGCTTGATAAAAAATGTTAGGCTGAAAAGTTAACAGCCGGTGCAAAAAAAAAAGTAAAATGAGAAAAATTACAGCTGGTACTTTAACAAAAAAAAAGTTAACTGAGCAAATATACAGCTGGTACTTACCAAAAAGAAGTAGGCTGAAAAAAATTAACAGCCGGTGCTTAATAAAATAAGATGTAGGCTGAACAATTAACAGCCGGTGTTAAATAAAAAAAAAGTAAGATGAAAAAAAAAAGTACAGCTGGTACATAACAAAAAAAGAAGTAGGCTGCATTAAAAATTGACAGCCGGTGCTTAATAAAAAAGATATAGGCTAAAAAATTAACAGCCGGTGCTAAATAAAAGAAGTAGGCTGAAAAAAAAAAATACAGCCGGTGCTAAATAAAAATCTTAATAAAGAAAATGCAGTCTGATATTTGCCAGTTATTAATTACTGAGGCTCGTTATCAAATAGTACTCTGACAATGTCCGTGTAATAAACAAAATCATGTAGTAGATTAACATAGTTAGTCAGTCATCGGTACTAAACAATTAGTAACTGACATTGTCAGTTGATACTTACGATACAATAAATATTAAGCTATATGTAAGTTTAAGTGTTGGTAATAGACTGCTTGAATCATTTTGTAATTTGGACGATTTGTGTACCAATGAGGCTTTCAAACATCGGCTATTTAATAATAATATTATGCACAATTGCTTAATAATAGTAATAATCTCTAAAAATTAACACTTATTTAAACAACATCAAAGTGTAGTTTTATCTTTAACTAGACATACTGTAGTCAGTTATAAGATACGGGGTTCGATTCCTCGTCTGTCACAGAGTCACAGTTGCTTTTTACAAGTGCAATTTACATGTTATAGTTATGATACCGTTTATTGATGACTAGTTTCTGCCCGCGGATCAATGCATGGTTGATGTTAAAAACAAATTGGCGTATTGTAATTAGTAGTGTTACAAAGAAGCTAGCAAAACGACCAGCTATTATGTGTATAGTATGAATAATTACTTATATAAAGTGGTAATTATAGCAGATATGTAGAAGTTTTTCCTATTAATTAATGTAAATATACCAAATTAGCTAACATTAGTGTGTATGTATGTATTTACTAAGTTGAACACTATGAGTGTGGTTTGGCACAGCCTGATCTAATAATGTTTAATGTTATTGTGAAGATCGCAATTTCATTTTAATTTTGCACAGAGAAAGTTGTTCCTTTGATTACATGTCATGGAAATCTTAATTTATTTTTTGCGCGGTTATTATTAACATTATTTTGTGTACGCAGCCCAATTTGACTGATATTTAGCTAATATATAATAAGACCTTATCGAGTAGGTACATGACGCTATTTGCACCACTCTGGTATTGCCACCAAGTATAAGTTACTAAAAACAAAAAGAGAAACTCAATGGTAAATGTTTGAAGATGTTTAGTTACCGCAAACCGGCCACAGTAAATCTGATTAATACGATTCAGATGGAGAATAAGTACGGACAACAGCACGTCGAGGTAAACACTGCGGTATCTTATGTAGTTGTAATAAAGGCTAGTTTGCAACAAAAGGGTATAACAAAGTGGAAGCAAAGAATCTATCGTAGGTGACGGTATGTGCATTGTTGACGGACACATTTGATGACAACCATTATGAATGATTTAATTCATAGAAATACATGCTGATGAAACTTAACATGTAAGTTAACGTAAGAGTATTAATTGTGTAAGTTATTGATAATTAATATGATATATTAAATGATTTATTGAAAAGGATTTTCTAACCCAACTTAAATCACGATAAAAATATCGAGGTAATAATATTGTCAAGCTCCAATTATTTATTGATTATTCTGAGGACTAATGTAGACTTATTTAGCATAATTCAAAAAATATCTTGTGGTTGTAAACACTTAATATTGATACAGATTCCAACCTTTACATGCATTTAATCACAATGTACAATTTGTCGAGTAATTAAGATAATCGAATAATAAAGTTGCTTTTATTATTTTCATTACATTTTGCTGGTTCAACAGACAAGTTTTAGGTAGGAACTTAAGTTGGAATATTACCAATAATAATTACACGCATAATAATGCTGATGCAGTTAACAATGTAACGCAAATGTAACTTGCACGTTACAAAATATTTAATAATTAATTTAGTCTTTAAGGCACTTTCAATCATTATTTGAAAATCTATTAGATACTTTTAGATAGCAATATTCGGTACTCATTGACTGGTAATATAATTGTATAGCTTAAGGAATTCCATGTTATCACTGTTTCGTACAAATAAATGATAATAATTATTATAGGTATTATGTCAATGAAAATTTACATAAATTTTAAGGAATGATCATACCAGGCTCAGAAACGAATGCTGGAGGATTGATCACTAACAGTAATATTATGTTTATTGCTAGAGGCGAACTGTACCAGAAGCAAGGGTATTCGTTCGATTTAAGATTACTATTTATGTCAGCTTGCCTTAGTAAAGTACAACTCTCTTTAAGAAAATTAAATTAAATCTTAACCTTGTGTAAGAATAATCATAATCCTAAATCATCATTTATTTGCAAGAATGAATACAGTACATGTCAAGGTGGTAAAATATTCGTTCAGTGCATTCAGCCACAGAATATATAATAGTATTCAGCCACAAAAATATCATGCAAATATTCATTGGTTACAGTTAAAACTAAATTAATATATTATTTCACATGTCTTAATTAAAATTGTGTAGTATGACATACCATAATTATTTATACATAAAACAATTGAAAAGTCTAATAATTCTAGCCAGATCAATTAATTTTTAAGAAATATATTCGCATATTATGTAAGGGCACAAGTTGCCAGAAGAAGTTAACGTATTAAAAATAATAAATTAAAATTTGTATCAAACTGAGTAAGCACAGAATTAAATTTTGCCTTTTTGGACAAAGCGCAGTATATTTTGTAAAATTGCACATTGGACAGTAATGTGTAAAATGTGTTTGTCTTGTTGTAAACTTGTGAATTTGTCAAAAGTGCATATTGGTATTTATTAAGTGTTTATTAGTATTTATTAAGTGTTTCTATTTGTCATTCCGCTTAAAAAGCTATTACGGTTTCTATTATTGTTATCCAGGATTCAGAAAATAGAGAAAGTAAAAAAGTTGTGTTAATATATTCTAAAACTGTAAATGCTAGAAATCTGTCCAACGAAAATCTTTTAAGATTATGAAACTGTAGTATGATCACAGAATATATAATAGTACTACATACAGAACGGACACTCACCTCCCCTCCCTAGTCTGACTTACCTCACTATCGCGCCGGAATTAGGGATCTCATTAGGGGACCGCCTAGCGGGCATGGCACGCGCATGTTTGCGACGTTAGCGGAAGTACAAAGTTTTGTGTACGAGAGATGCCTAAGTACTGAGCAGTGTATGGGTGTCTTTCTTTCTCGAGAAATGACTCCGATAGGAGCTTTTTTCGTTTCCCAAAAGAAGAGAGGTGGAAAGTAACTTCATACAAAATATGCAACTACATAATAACCTATTCTAACTATTCAGTTACAGTGAACAACTTTAAAAACGTTAGGTAAAGGTAACATTTTATAGAATTATGTGTAGTTAGGAAATTATAATTGTATCATTTATGTGATCGGTGAAATCAGGTGTTGCTAAGGTAGATTCTTTCTCATCTGACTTCATGGCTCATCTTTTTATTTCTCTACGATACCACGTGAATATGACATTACGAAAAATAGTACTCGTTACGTTGTTTACTAAATTAAAGTAAATTATTTACGTTGTATATGTATCTGTTTATATTAAATTGTTATGTGAAAATAGCTATGACCGGTGCGGTGTAACGGACTTTGTCAACCCTTATAGCACGCACACAAACGCAGCGTCTGTGCAACACGCCATCTGTCAATGTATGGCCAAAATGAAAAGTTTCTTCTGAGTGTCCGGGCTGTGGTATGATAGTATCAATCATCATTATCTCGGTATCTACAGGTTAGCAACTTGAATTATGTAAAGTTTAGCAAAACATTGTTCACTACTTCTTAATTTATTAAAGAAGGGAAGGAGTATGACTGTTCAAATAAAACTTATTCCAATCTGAACCACGATCATGTAATTGTATCACATTTCATAAATATTGTTTATCATTAGAATTGTATACTCAAATCCGTACCTGCTTACTACTTATACCACAGAATATATAATACCTTATACTATGATTACAGAGCGTGCGTATTGCGTTGTTGTTTTGACTTATACGCAGCTCTGATTTAATTGACAAATTTGCAATTGGTATCGCAGTTTTACATTGTATCGATAGTATTATTATGATGTAATAACATAAATATTCATAGTCATGGCATTGTGGTATTGATTTAATATTGTTATATTGATAATATTCGTTACACTGAGTGGGAATGGAACGGATTAAGCTAGATCGCAATACGCCCTCAGTTCTTGTAAAAACTAGTAATATAATATTAAAATGTACCATGACATGGCACACTATTAATCCTTATCAAAATTAATTATTTCATCACTAAGTACAGTTAATGTAAATAATATTTGGTCTTTAAATGATTAAAATTGGACGTTTGGTTCTGAAGTTATAGCGAAATTAAAATACATATTACGATTTCTGCTGCACGGCCGGCCCGTTGCGAAGTAGGCTTTACCAAGGCCCGGTGAGCGTGTGGGAGAGGGAGTTTAGATCTATGAGTAAGGTACCCGCGCGGCGCGATTTTCAGTAAAAATTTCTTTCGCACTCACGATAAACAAATCCCTGGGCCAAACATTCAAATTAGTAGGAATTTATTTACGAAAAGAATGTTTTACGCATGAGGTCGGGGCTCCCGAGCATCAGTATATTTTGTTACCAGAAAATAATGTAACGTCAAATGTTGTGTATAGAGAAGCTCTACAATAATAGCTTAAATTTTCTATCCTAAAACAACGGGTTGCACTCCGAGACTTAACAACTAACACCCACAGAAAGAAAATCTGTTCAGCCTGCGGATAGTGACTGCTTCGTCGAAGTTAGTGTCGGTGTCTGTGAATTGATATGGGAATCATTTGTATGCTGACCGTGTCTTTCCTGGGTAGGCTTTTTGCAGCGGTAACCGACATCCACGCGGGCGGAGCCGCGGGCGACCGCTAGTAATTGAATAATAGTATACTATAGTTACACTATAGCTATGGAATGCGCGGGCGCCGAAATACAATAGACGGCATTCTAGAATCCTCAATCATCCATCACAGCCGACGACAAGCGGACAAGCCTTCCGCCTATAGAAATAAGAACTAATTTCGCCCGACAGAAATCGCAATAAACACACGCCGCGTTCCAGACTCCGCTGTTAGTCGTCCGCCAAAATAAGCCTTACGTCCTAACATTTAAGGACTGAATTCGACTGGCAAATAATTACAGCAAAAACAATATTTTGCTAATGAGCACCCGCACCACACTCTGCACTGCCGCGCGCCCGGTCGGTACTAAGTGGCGGTAGATAATATTCACTATTAGGCATTATTGATATTTTAAAAACTTGGTATTTAGTGGAATTTTCATTGGATTATTGAAAAATCTACTGCATTAGAGCGACCTCTAACTAAGAAACGCATTTAATTTGCCTGAGCAATTATTCACGAGACATAATTAAGTAATAATAAGAATTGTAATATTGTAAAGAAAAATGTTTTGGATAACTTAGTAAAGCTACTTAAATACGTAAATAAAACCATATTAAAAAACAAAAATGGGCAGAGAATTTTTTTGGTAGAAGTTATAGAGCAAAATGCAAAAAGTTTAATTTTGAGTACCTCGGAAATCGAAAAATTATTGGATTCTTATTCTTACCTATTCTAACCTAAACATACATACGTATACACGAACAATTTCAGACTGAGAATTTTTTCACAGAGAGTTATAAACGATTTCCATGTTTAGGTATAAATACCTAACTTCTCGTAAAAAAAATCATTGGATTATTGTATATCTACCTTATAATCTGTATTACTTATTTTCACTATGTGCCAAGTTTCAACGACGGTAGCATTATTCGGATGTCTCCATACAACGAATCTTCTCGTTGATTGGGCTAGTAAAGAAGGCCTTACAGTTAAATAAAATTAGAATAAGTCATTAAGAAGGAGCGTAATGAAATAAAAACCGGCCAAGTGCGATTCGGACTCGCGAACTGAGGGTTCCGTGCCATTTTTAACTGAATTAGGGATTCTTACTTTCACTTAGCCAAAATACATTACATCGCACATTGCGACCTCAATTTATTTGCTTACCTTTGTAAACACATTTTAGGCGCTATTTATTCATTGCTTTTTAAGTTAGTTCACGTTCGATTTTTATTGTGTGCACACATCATTATCAAGAATAAATCATCAAGTATCAAGAAGTGTTTTTACTGCTTTCACTACTATCAAGTCTATCAAGAAAGTGTATGGGCGTCCAGGAACCCATACATTTTATGGTCCTTCGAAAAAACCTTGGTGTTTTTGTGGTTTTTGTGTGGTTGCGAATCGGCTCGCTGGCCTCCCAGAAGCGGGAATCACTAGTTGAGTTGAGAAGGCGCATAAGACCATACGAAGACTGCGAGACGCTAAGGGATTGAACAAGCGATACCTACAAGGAGCTACCAAGAGCATTTACAAGATTCACTGCTATCAAGAGCGAGAAACAAGTTCTACTGCGATCAGGAGCAGACCTATCAAGAGCAAGCCTATCAAGTGTGAACGTTGAACTCAAATTATCAAGCCTAGAAAAAAAAGCAGAAACTAGCAAGCTTAATCAGGTACTTTTTCAAGCTATTCAAGTTTTAGTTTCCTCGTGAACAAGCACTATGGAAGAATTCAACATTTTACTCCAAAACCAACAGCAAGTGGTTTCGGGAATTGAAAGCTTACGAACGAACTTCAAGAAAGACGGTAAAGATCGTAAGACTCCCGACTACATCAAGAGAAAATTGGATACACTAGACCTTTATTGGAACGAATTTCAAGCTACTCATGAAAACCTGTGTCAATACAATGCACCCGACTGTGATTATTTTACTGGCAAACATTACGAGACAACTAAGGAGTTATACCTTCAAACAAGAGAATTATTGCAAGCTGCCTCATCAACGGCACAACCGACGCAGCTTTTCATGCGACCAGCTTCACCATTCGCATACCCACCATCAAGCACTTCCAAAGCACCGACGTCAGGGCCTGCCAATCCACCTACGAAGGCTGAAGTAACGCCCAAGCCGGAGTATAAGCAACAAGGCACTAACAGCCGGCTGGACGAAATGTTGCGTAAACAAAATAGCAACTTTAAAGCTCTCGGACGCACCCTTGCAAACATCGATTTGTCTAAGACGTCGGAGAAATGGGAGTTTGAAGATGTCCTAAAAAACCTGGAATCACGCTGGTCAGCTGTCGACAGCCTCCATTGGGAACTTGACAGTATCCTGAACGGAGAAAACGAAGCCTACGAAGCAAGATTTACAAGATATGAATCAAATTACAACAATGCAAAGAAACAAATAAACAGTATGCTATGGGCCACCGCACACAGAGAAAAGATGACACTGTGGGCAACTTTCCCGCATATATTTATTTACACACAAATAGCACACACGAATATTATTTACAATATCTTAAATCTATTTATTTACAACAAGTATTTATAATTACCTAATATTATTTATTTACACAATATAACACTAAACCTATATATTTACATTACATTTATATATTAATAAAACAAATAAAACATTATACACAACACCGAGAAATTATCGGATGTAACGAGTAAGCTTGCCGGCCGAACGCAATGGACACGCGCGATTGTAGTAACTCGCGAGCGTCAGCACTTTTACGCATTCGCAAGAATGCGCAGGCGGCCCGCTCGCCAGTCGAGATCCATACTTCCGCGCGAAGCCCGTGTCACTCGATGACCGCTCGTATGCCTACTACTTGCCGCGCGTATTTAATTCTTGTAATCGCTATCGCTTATTTACTTCGCATCTTACTTCCATCTGTGCTCTCATCTTCTTTCTTCTGACTTTTGTATTTATCTGTGCTTGTGTGCCTTGAACAATAATAAGTGTGAATCTACAAACTGTTTTATTCCACTGGAGTCAGCCCTCACATTTCACGCAAGTACAGTTATTTGGTGGTTAGTACTATCAACCTTCTTGACCACCAAAACACCTCACTTAGACATACCCGAATGTCATGGAAGTTACCAACAGTGGACATCATTCAAGGACCTGTTCACTGAAGCGATTCACGGCAATCCATGTTTGTCAAACGCACAAAAAATGCAGTTTTTGAAGAGCAAGATCCGAGGCGAACCAGAACGTCTTATACAGCATCTTTCGATCAGCTCGGATAACTACATCACGTGCTGGGATATTTTAAACCACCGTTACAACAACAAGAAATTGATTTTTTCAACTCACATGAGCACAATTATGAACTTACCCACGTTGCAACAAGCTACGTCAAATCGAGGCCAGTCCAACCACCGCCAACGCAGTCGTAGCCGATCCAATGCCCGCTACCGGAAGCACCCGCTTTGCTGGTACCATGCCAAGTTTGGAAGCAAGGCCAGCAAGTGCATCTCTCACTGCGATTTTAAGGCGGAAAACTCGATGGGCGGTCGATAATGGCGGCTTACGATTGCCCTAAGACTACTGGTCGCCTGTTCGTGACTGATAGCAGATCCAAAGTTCAATTTCTTGTGGACACAGGGAGCGATTTATGTGTCATCCCGAGGACTGCCCTTCGTGAACGCCGTGCGAAGACGAACTATCAGTTGTGTGCAGCCAATGGATCTACCATTAACACTTACGGTTCAGTGCAGTTGAATTTAAATTTAGGACTCCGTAGAGACTTTATATGGCAATTCGTCGTTGCCGATGTTACAAAAGCCATAATCGGTGTCGACTTTCTTTCTTTTTATAATTTAGTTGTTGACATCCGCAATAAATGTTTAATCGACGGTAATACTAATGTGTCAACTGTAGCTGGCGTAACTTTTTCAGATTCTCTTGTTTCGAGCGTTAAGGTTTTGACTGGCAGCGGTAAGTATCACGCGATTCTCGCTGAATTCCCGGAAATTACACGACCGGCAGGCACACCCATTACACCGAAACATAACACGGTTCATTATATACGCACCACACCAGGCCCCCCAGTTTCAAGCCCACCCCGCAGACTAGCCCCTGATAAATTTAAAATAGCCAAGTTAGAATTTGAGGCTATGTTGGCGAATGGTACCGCACGTCCATCCGATAGCCCCTGGGCGTCACCGCTTCATCTTGCCCCTAAAAAGGACAACAGCTGGCGTCCATGCGGAGACTACAGACTGCTCAACTCTCGGACCATCCCGGATAAGTACCCCATCCGCCATATACAGGACTTTACCCAGAATCTGACAGGTTGCAAGGTATTCTCCACCGTGGACCTGGTCAAAGAATACCACCAAATCCCTATAGCTGAAGAGGATATTCCGAAGGCAGCCATCACCACACCCTTCGGACTTTACGAGTTTCCCTTCATGCAGTTTGGTTTGAGGAATGCTGGACAAACCTTTCAGAGATTTGTTGACGAGATGACTCGTGGCCTTGACTTCTGCTATCCATATCTGGATGATTTTTTAATATTCTCACGCTCAGAAGCAGACCACGAGAACCACCTTCGTCAACTATTTACTAGGATGAGAGACTACGGAATTCTTATAAACACTGCCAAGTGTGTTTTCGGTCAATCTGAAGTGTCTTTTCTTGGCTATAGCATCTCTCATTCTGGTACTAAGCCTCTGAAAGGTAGAGTCTAGGCTTTACAGGACTTTCCAGTGCCCAAAACTGTCAAGCAGCTCAGGAGATTCTTGGGCATGATCAATTTTTATAGGCGTTTCTTGCCAAATTCTGCCCAAGTTCAAGCCCCTTTGAACGCATTGCTTACTGGCTCTGTGAAAGGCTCTCACCCGGTTGTCTTGGAGGGAGACTCGTTGAGAGCATTTCAGGAATGTAAAGAAAGCCTTTGTCATGCAGCTTTATTAGCCCACCCAGATTCTGAGGTCAAACTGGCATTAACCACCGATGCTATCTACGAGAGTATCAAATATTTCAGGCACATGCTCGAGGCTCGCCACTTTACCATCTACACTGACCATAAGCCGTTATGCTTTGCCTTCCATGAACGGAAGAATAACTGCTCTCCCCGTCAGTTTAGGCACCTTGACTATATAGCACAGTTCTCTACTGATATACGTCATATAGCCGGTAAAGACAACATCGTTGCTGATACGCTTTCGCGCGTCGATGAGGTCCAGAAGCCAATTGATTTAGAAGAACTGGCCAAATCACAAGACTTGGACTCGGAATTAGCTCAAATACTCCATGGTTCTAACTCTCTTCGCCTGGAGAAGAAGACAATACCTGGGAGTCGCTTACTTTTGTACTGCGATGTCAGCACGCCGACCCCCAGGCCTTTTGTCACCGAACAGTTCCGTCATCAGGTTTTCTTAAACTTGCACAGCTTTAGTCATCCCGGTGCTAATGCTAGCGCCAAGTTAGTTGCCGAAAGATATGTTTGGCCATCTATGAGAAAAGACTGTCGCGAGTGGTCCAAGGCATGTTTGACTTGCCAACGTGCCAAGGTGAATCGACACGTGTCTGCACCTGTAGGCACGCTAGGTTTACCGAAAGCACGTTTCAAATATGTTCATTTGGACTTGATCGGTCCCCTACCTCCATCTGCTGGTTATCGCTACTGCCTGACAGCGGTCGATCGCTTCACGCGATGGCCCGAAGTTGTCCCGCTTAGTGAAATAACCGCAGAAGCAGTGGCCAAAGCCTTCATATCTGGCTGGATCTCCCGATATGGTTGTCCCACGGACATCGTTACCGATCGCGGTAGACAATTTCAGTCGGTCTTATTTGAACAATTGGCCAAACTGATAGGTTTTAGACACCGGATGACTACAGCATACCATCCGCAATGTAATGGCCTAGTGGAGCGTTTCCACCGTCAGTTAAAGACAGCCATTACTTGTCACAGCGACGTAAACTAGACGGAAACGTTGCCACTAGTTCTGCTAGGCGTACGTAACGCTTTTAAAGACGACCTACAGGCAACACCCTCCGAACTTTTTTACGGAGAAACTCTAAGAATGCCCGGTGAATTCTTCGGTGACAAATCAGATTGTCACACCACCGACATTCGCGATTTTTCTGCCCGCTTACGTTCTTTCGCTTTTAATTTAAAACCTGTTGCAACGTCGAATCATCATAAAAGCAAAATTTTTGTTTACAAAGATCTAGCCACTTCTAGTCACGTGTTTGTCAGAGATGACACTGTACGCGGTACTTTTCAACCGGCCTATAATGGCCCGTTTGAAGTTTTGACCAGAGGCCCTAAAACTTTTCAAATTAAAATCAAAAATAAAAGTGTCACAGTGTCTATAGACCGTTTAAAACCAGCCTATACATTGTTCGACAACAACCTAAATACTACATTAAATAAAACTAATATTGAAAACACCTTAAATACAAATAAAGACTCCAATCAAAATCTTACAAGTAGTAATAAAAGTAAAGAAATTGTAAATTCACCTCCTAAAACACTTAAAACAAGTCGTTCGGGGCGTAAAGTTAGATTCCCTGACTATTATCGCCCGTAGACACGGTCTCTGGAGGGGAGTGATGTGGGCAACTTTCCCGCATATATTTATTTACACACAAATAGCACACACGAATATTATTTACAATATCTTAAATCTATTTATTTACAACAAGTATTTATAATTACCTAATATTATTTACTTACACAATATAACACTAAACCTATATATTTACATTACATTTATATATTAATAAAACAAATAAAACATTATACACAACACCGAGAAATTATCGGATGTAACGAGTAAGCTTGCCGGCCGAACGCAATGGACACGCGCGATTGTAGTAACTCGCGAGCGTCAGCACTTTTACGCATTCGCAAGAATGCGCAGGCGGCCCGCTCGCCAGTCGAGATCCATACTTCCGCGCGAAGCCCGTGTCACTCGATGACCGCTCGTATGCCTACTACTTGCCGCGCGTATTTAATTCTTGTAATCGCTATCGCTTATTTACTTCGCATCTTACTTCCATCTGTGCTCTCATCTTCTTTCTTCTGACTTTTGTATTTATCTGTGCTTGTGTGCCTTGAACAATAATAAGTGTGAATCTACAAACTGTTTTATTCCACTGGAGTCAGCCCTCACATTTCACGCAAGTACAGTTATTTGGTGGTTAGTACTATCAACCTTCTTGACCACCAAAACACCTCACTTAGACATACCCGAATTTCATGGAAGTTAACAACAGTGGACATCATTCAAGGACCTGTTCACTGAAGCGATTCACGGCAATCCATGTTTGTCAAACGCACAAAAAATGCAGTTTTTGAAGAGCAAGATCCGAGGCGAACCAGAACGTCTTATACAGCATCTTTCGATCAGCTCGGATAACTACATCACGTGCTGGGATATTTTAAACCACCGTTACAACAACAAGAAATTGATTTTTTCAACTCACATGAGCACAATTATGAACTTACCCACGTTGCAACAAGCTACGTCAAATCAGGTCAAGCGCGTGCATGACGTTACGGTGGAATGCCTAAACGGTATCAAAAACCTTGGTGTAAACATCAATACCTGGGACCCTATGCTTGTACACATACTATCACTGAAGTTGGATCCTGAAACTCACCAAGAATACATGACATCGCTGAAGCAACCCAGAGAGCTACCATCGCTCAAGGACTTTCTGGAATTCCTAGAAACTAAGTTCACAACCATGGAAAAAATATTTACAATCTTACATCAGAATATACAAGGACTGGTATCAAAGAGAGAATTAATAGAAATTACTTTTTCAGAAAACATTTTTTCAAGTCCAGATGTCCTTTGTTTCACGGAAACTTTCATAAAAAGTGGTGATGAAAAACATATAATTTTGAAAAACTACACGCTTGCCAATTGTTATTCCAGGAAGGCCAAAAGGGGTGGAGTATGTATATTGGTGCGTGAAGGACTAAAATTTCAAAACATAACGTTATCCGATGATGTAGTAGCAGTTGATAAAAATTTCGAATATTGTGCTATTGATGTTAAAAATGTGAACGTGATTATAGTTTGTATATACAGAATACCGACGGCTATTAAAGCTAATATCGACCAATTTTTCAATAAGTTCGAACTTTTGTTGCACAAGTACATGACCAAATATCCGAAGAAAAATATTGTGATCACAGGCGATTTCAATATCAATACACTTGAAAATAGTAACAAAACTGAAAGGTTGAATGAATTAATTAAAGTATATCAATTAACTTCACTTATAACTGAACCAACTAGAGGCAAATCATGCATTGACTTAATATTAAGCGACATTGATAAAGCTTCTGGATCAGTTATCCCATTATGGCTATCCGATCATAATACCGCACAACTGGTTACTTTCCCAGTTGAAAATAAACGCATTATCCCATCAAAAACATACGAGTACAAACGTTGTTACAGCGAAGAATATATAAATAAATTTAGAATATATTTATCACAATTGACATTTCATAACATATTTTGTTGTACAAACTTAAGTATAGCTTTTAAAAAATTCTATGACCTTTTTTGCACTATTTACAATTTATGTTTTCCTATATCTAAAGTTAAAACTGACCAGTCACACAGACAAACAAATTGGATTACAAAGGGACTTAAAAAGAGCTGTAAAACTAAAAGGATATACCGATATAAATATTACACAACTAAATCAAAAATCGATAATGGTTTTACAATATTTTTAACACTTACAGTGTCATATTTTATTCTTAAAAGATGAAATATGAAACCAAAAATTGCGCACGGGCGGGATTCGAACCAGCATCTTTCTGGCAATCCGGGCCAACTGCTCTTCCAATTGAGCTACCGTGCTGTCGGTCCGACCGCGCGAAATTCTTGGTCTCATTGATACGTCATTGCGTGACGTTAGCGCCATCTACCCGTCTGTTTATGCAACAGCGGGTCAAGTAGTTATTCTTTACAGAATAAATTCAACTTGAATGATAACGCTTCGCTACTCAAT
>OY757262.1:7126708-7208392 GCA_963584085.1 Pyrausta aurata | reverse complement strand
AATCCGGGCCAACTGCTCTTCCAATTGAGCTACCGTGCTGTCGGTCCCGCCCGTGCGCAATTTTTGGTTTCATATTTCATCTTTTAAGAATAAAATATGACACTGTAAGTGTTAAAAATATTGTAAAACCATTGAGTAGCGAAGCGTTATCATTCAAGTTGAATTTATTCTGTAAAGAATAACTACTTGACCCGCTGTTGCATAAACAGACGGGTAGATGGCGCTAACGTCACGCAATGACGTATCAATGAGACCAAGAATTTCGCGCGGTCGGACCGACAGCACGGTAGCTCAATTGGAAGAGCAGTTGGCCCGGATTGCCAGAAAGATGCTGGTTCGAATCCCGCCCGTGCGCAATTTTTGGTTTCATATTTCATCTTTTAAGAATAAAAATCGATAAAATAAAATATATTAAATATAATAAATTGTTAAAGATCTGTGTAGCCAAGGCGAAAAAAAATGCTAACTTTCAATCTATTATAAAAAGTAAAAACAAGTGCAAGGCTACTTGGAATATTATAAAAAGCGAAACTTATGCAAATGATTCTCATGAACACATTAGTGAAATCATGAATAATGATAAAATGGAAACTGATCCTACTACTATTGCCACCATGTTTAATGACCACTTTAATAATAGAATAAGCACTGCATGTCCTAGAGTCGAACTGCCAAACACACTAAAACAAAACAATACAATTTATTTAACACCAGTAGATGTCGATATAGTTGAGAAAATAATTGGATCTTTAAATAATACGCTTTCGGAAGGGTACGATGGTATCAGCACCAAGGTAATAAAATTTTGCAAAAAGGAAATAAGTCCAGTTCTGGCTTACTTAATTAATTTATCTTTTGAATCTGTAATTTTCCCTGAACAATTAAAATATTCAATTGTAAGACCACTTTACAAGAAAGGTGACAAAACGCTCATTACAAATTATCGTCCATTGGTTTTGCTACCTGTCCTCTCAAAAATCTTTGAAAAGGTGATGCATAACAAATTAATGTCCTTCTTAGAGAAAAATAATACGATCAATAAAACACAATTTGGATTCCAGAAGGGGAAATCGACCTCTCAAGCTATGTTCTACATGGTGAACGAAATTTTACAAAACAAAAACAAAAAACAACACACCTCGGTTCTGCTTTTAGATATTCCCAGTGCATTTGATTTGGTGTCACATGATCGCCTTATCAATAAACTTTACTACTATGGCATTAGGGGACCAGCCCTCAGATGGATTCAGTCATATCTGAGCAATCGACTTCAGTGTGTAGAAATATCATACCTTGACAAACAAAATATAAAGCAAACTTGTAAATCACATGCTAGCTTTAACCAACTAGGTGTTCCTCAAGGAAGCGTTTTGGGACCGCTTCTATTCCTGCTTTATATAAATGACCTACCAGAAGTTTTAACACATAGAGCCATTCTGTATGCTGATGATGTGTCTGTCATAATAACATCAGATAAAAATTGTTCTCTAGATGAACATAACTTTGACATAGTAAAAACACTGACATCACTTAATAAATGGCTATTGGATAATAATTTAATGATTAATTTGACAAAAACTAATTTAATTAATTTTAATAATTTTAAAAACGGACATGCAAATATAGTTTTCAACAATGAATTAATTTCCTTTAACCCGTCACGCGTCGAGCTTTACGAAACGGAAGATGGCAGTAGTGCTCAGGGTAATTTATGTACCTAAATTTTTGATGACCTTCATCAGGATTTATCAAAATATCACATTGTGGTTATAATTATACCTTATAAATCATATACCATTATAAAGTATAGGAAATAACCTATACACTGAAAAATGTGTAATAGAGTTTTATAACTTACATAATATTTAATCCATTGGTTAAAATCTCCACTTTGTTTTTGTAAACTTTCGTCACTGTAAACAACACTTTGAAACACAAATTTGTGATAGTATTGACACTTATACACTACTCTATTCTATAGATTAACTACTTGCCATTAATTTTCACAACAAAGTTCACAAGAAATAAGACAAATGACTACCCAAATTATAATTATTTACGCAGCGAGACCGACCGCGAAATCGTAATGGCGGACTGACCGTTCCGATAGAAAAGTTTGGCACTTTTTTCACCAACTTATTTACTAAAATTGCTAAAACCAATGCTTAAAACATATTCTACACTTCTTTCTTAGTAATTTCATCTATAATTATCGTAATATACACATCCCGTTTAACTGCTTGAGACAGTTTTACCTTTAGCACTCACGGAACAATTGCGTAACAACAACAGTAATGGCGGACACTGAGGCCAGGACGAAAAAAATATTATCTTGCAGAAATGTTGTTGCTTGTTGCCAATTGGTCAGTACTAGAAATATGTTCAGAAGTATTCTCTGATTGGTTGTGCAAATTTATACGCCAGGCCAACCACAGAAACTGAGTGAAGGTAGGCGCCAAAGATAACGAATTTAGTTACGGACAGACGTTTGTCCGTAAAACGCGTCGAGCTCTTTTCGCTCAAAGACAAAGGTGTGTCCAGGAATCACTTGACGGGTTAAGAACGATGTTTCATTCCTAGGTATCACATTGGATTCATGCATGAAATGGCAGATACATACAAACAAACTATGCGGTAAACTTAATGGTTTTTCATATGCGCTGTACAAGTTAATGAGAGTAGCTAGTAAAGAAGCAGCCTTAGCTGCTTACTATGCCTATGTAGAATCGGTATTAAGATACGGTGTCATAGTATGGGGTAATAGTCCCGGTGCTAAAAAAGTATTTATAGCACAAAAGCGATGTGTTAGAGCCCTGTGTGGTGTGGCTCCAGATGTATCGTGCAGATCATACTTCTCAAACTTGGGCATACTGACATTGACATCTATCTATATTTTCGAGATTGCAAAGTTTGTGAAACTGAATTCTGAAGTTTTTACTGAATCAAAGGACTATTCTAGGACAAATAGTAGAAATCCACATAAACTTGTACTAGACACAATACCTAGATCCGCATGTTTTAGAAATAATTGCTATGCAATGAGCATTAAAATTTATAACAAAATACCTACTTACTTAAAAGAGCTTCCATTTACTAGATTTAAATCGTCAGTACGCAACTGGTTAATACATAATGTTTTTTATACCATCAATGAATTTTTAAATTGTAAGATGAAGTCATAAATAATTAATTAATTTTTGTATGCTAAAATTTGGCTAAATGTGCAATGTTCTACCTATGTAATTTATTTAACACCACTGATGTACCACATTTAATACAAATAAAGAATTTTATTTATTTATTTATTTATTTATCTATTTATTTACAACAAGTATTTATAATTACCTAATATTATTTACTTACACAATATAACACTAAACCTATATATTTACATTACATTTATATATTAATAAAACAAATAAAACATTATACACAACACCGAGAAATTATCGGATGTAACGAGTAAGCTTGCCGGCCGAACGTAATGGACACGCGCGATTGTAGTAACTCGCGAGCGTCAGCACTTTTACGCATTCGCAAGAATGCGCAGGCGGCCCGCTCGCCAGTCGAGATCCATACTTCCGCGCGAAGCCCGTGTCACTCGATGACCGCTCGTATGCCTACTACTTGCCGCGCGTATTTAATTCTTGTAATCGCTATCGCTTATTTACTTCGCATCTTACTTCCATCTGTGCTCTCATCTTCTTTCTTCTGACTTTTGTATTTATCTGTGCTTGTGTGCCTTGAACAATAATAAGTGTGAATCTACAAACTGTTTTATTCCACTGGAGTCAGCCCTCACATTTCACGCAAGTACAGTTATTTGGTGGTTAGTACTATCAACCTTCTTGACCACCAAAACACCTCACTTAGACATACCCGAATTTCATGGAAGTTAACAACAGTGGACATCATTCAAGGACCTGTTCACTGAAGCGATTCACGGCAATCCATGTTTGTCAAACGCACAAAAAATGCAGTTTTTGAAGAGCAAGATCCGAGGCGAACCAGAACGTCTTATACAGCATCTTTCGATCAGCTCGGATAACTACATCACGTGCTGGGATATTTTAAACCACCGTTACAACAACAAGAAATTGATTTTTTCAACTCACATGAGCACAATTATGAACTTACCCACGTTGCAACAAGCTACGTCAAATCAGGTCAAGCGCGTGCATGACGTTACGGTGGAATGCCTAAACGGTATCAAAAACCTTGGTGTAAACATCAATACCTGGGACCCTATGCTTGTACACATACTATCACTGAAGTTGGATCCTGAAACTCACCAAGAATACATGACATCGCTGAAGCAACCCAGAGAGCTACCATCGCTCAAGGACTTTCTGGAATTCCTAGAAACTAAGTTCACAACCATGGAATCCTCCAGACGCAAGCAAGAAGGCGTTACAACAAAATATAATAATCATTTACCTATGACCTCGAACAATACTCAGCACAAGCCGCAACTTAACAAGTCATACAATAAACCATCATCGAATCGATTTCAACAAGGAAATCGTTTAAACTGTCCTGTATGCTACAGTGATCATGGCATCTACTTTTGCTCAAAATTCAGAGAAATGGACCCGTCATCTCAGCGTGATACGATTTCAAGGCTGAATTTTTGTGTAAACTGCCTACATAACCACAAGGGAAAACAATGCCAGTCAAATAACACCGGTCTACAGCATTTTTGCGCACGGGATATACATACCTTATTTTTATTGCTAATGCACCTTGAAATAAGAATAAGAACAAAAAAATGCTTTGAATTTGATTTTATGTGTAAATAATTGAAAAAATCACATTAATGAAAATACGTAAAAAATTGTCATAGAGATCATTTATTAAAGCATACAGAACATTTATTTATGAATAATTCTTACAATATGAGTTTTAAAATGGAGTAAATGGAAAAGTAAAACTGTTCTTTTTTAAATATTTAATTTAAAAATGAACAGATTTACTTTTCCTGGCATGTTCAAAAGAAGTTTCTCTTATTAACCCCCAAATATAGTCGCCCATCATACTTTCAGTATACTGGCCTTGGTAACGCCTCTCAAATTCCATTATATCTTGATGGAAGCGTTCTCCTTGTTCTTCCGAAAAAGCACCCATATTACTTTTAAATTTATCTAAATGAGAATGTAACATGTGCATCTTTAGAGACATTCTACATCCAATGATGGAAAAATTTGTAATCATGTCAGTGATGAGCTCTTCATAATTTTCAGCTCTATGGTTTACAAGAAAACCATGAACTACTGCCTTAAAACTGTTCCAGGCTTTTTTCTCCTCATTGTTAAGTAGCTCTGGGAAAATATCGCAACCCATATTTTTTTTTATTTGGGGGCCTATAAAGATTCCGGCTTTAATTTTCGCCTCTGAAAGCTTTGGAATAAAACTATTCAGATATTTGAAAGCTTCAGATTCATGATTTAGAGCCTTCACGAATTGTTTAATAAGACCCAATTTAATATGCAATGGCGGCATTAATATGGATTTAGGATCGACAATTGCTTCCCATTTAATATTGGATTTTCCAACTTCGTACTCAGCACGTACAGGCCAATGTTTTTGGCGGTAGTGAGCAGCATCATTACGACTATCCCACAGGCAAAGATAACAGGAGAATTTAGTATAACCACCTTGCATTCCAGTCAAAAAACACACCATCTTGAAGTCACCAATAACTTCCCATTTGTATTCCATATATTTGATGGCAGTTAATAGCATTTTAATACTGTCATAATTTTCTTTGAGGTGTACGGAATGTGCCAATGGAATAGATGGAAATTTGTTCCCATTGTGTAGTAAAACAGCTTTTAGGCTTTTTGTTGAGCTGTCAATAAAAAGGCGCCATTCAGTTGTATGACATGGAATACCTATTTCTTCAAATAAACCTTTCACGTCATGACAGAAACAGAGTCCATCTTCCTTACTGAAGAAACAAGAAAATTCTTCGTGACGTTTTCTTTGATGAGATATTCGAACATCAGGAGTAAGTAAATTCCGTTGTTTTAATCGCGATTCTAATAACTCTGCTTTACTTTTTGGTAGATTTAAGTCTCTTATTAAGTCGTTGAAATCTTCAGAGTTGATTAGATGTGGTATTTTTGGTTCAGATTCAAGAACGAATTCGGAATGTACGGATACAGATGAACTCTGTGATTGATGGCTGCCTTGAGAGAGTAGTTGATTTTCCAGCACAGGTGGAGCAGGCACAGGATTGTTTTCTCGGTCACATGACGCGAACACGTGGTAACAAGAGCCTTCAATGTTACCTACCGCACCACTGCGTTACACGTGACGATTCAACGACTACTTCCTTACGGGTCGTATTCAATGTATCGGCCAAAACATCAAATGGCACGTCATTGAATGATTTCATGTACAAAGGCCCAAACCTACAAAATGATCTCATGGCCCTCATCATACAATGGAGACAGTATCGCATCGCTTTCATAGCTGACATAGAGAAGATGTTTCGTCAGCTGTGGGTCCACCCAGATGATCAAGCCCTACAAAAGATTGTGTGGAGAGACTCGCCACAAGAGCTTTTACGCGAGTACCAACTTACCACAGTCACATACGGCACCAAGGCCGCCCCTTTTCTCGCTATGCAGACATTAACACATAACAGCTCGCATGCGATGAAAAACATAAGTTTCCTGAAGCTTGTCAGGTCATAGAAAGCTGTTTTTACATGGATGATCTTCTTTTTGGAGCTGATCAGATTACATCAGCCAAACAAATGCAAGATGATTTAATTCAAGTACTCAAATCAGGCGGATTCAATTTGAGAAAATGGCGATCTAATCATTCGGAGCTATTACAAGACCGCCCTGCTAAAGATGATGACTGCAAACAAGACGTAGATTATCATTTTAAACAACCTGAATCGACGAAGACGCTGGGCCTCCATTGGGATCCTGTTCAAAATGTATTTACCTTCGTGGCCAAAATAGACTCTGAAAACGCCACACTCACTCACACAACCAAAAGGATGCTACTTTCCGAAATATCAAAATTATTCGACCCTCTCGGCTGGCTCACCCCTATTTCAATATTACTGAAGTTAATATTTCAAGACATCTGGAAAGAAAAACTAGAATGGGATGACAAGATTCCTGAAAATATAAATACCAAATGGCTAAAATTAAAACAAGAATTCAAATACCTAAATTCGTTCGACATACCACGATGGTACGGAACCGGGTCAGAGGCAAAGGTCGAATTACACGGCTTTTGCGATGCCTCGCAAAAGGCATATGCATGTGTAATTTATTGTAAAACAACAATGAATGGAAATAATCAAATAATATTGATCGCCGGAAAATTAAGATTAGTACCACTTAATAAAAATACTTCCCTACCAAGATTGGAGCTAAGTGGTGCTGTATTACTAACCAAGCTTATGGAGAAAGTCATTAAGTGCTTGACTCACCATGACCTCAAGATATATGGCTGGGTCGATTCTACGGCGGTTCTGGGTTGGATACAGGGCGAATCCGAACGCTGGAAAATGTTTGTCGCCAACAGGGTGCGACAAATAACTCAAGTTATGCCGCCTTCATGCTGGCGGTACGTTAAATCGGCAGACAATCCTGCCGACTGCGCAAGTCGAGGTCTCCTGCCATCTCAACTGAAAGCGCAAGATTTATGGTGGCAAGGACCTGCATGGTTACCGGATTTCAAAATTGAAGAAAATACCTCACCTACATACCACACACAAGAAGAGATTAAGAAGCCTAAACAAGTACACATCGTACAGCATCCAACTGAGAGCAAGACAGTCATTGACGAGTTGTTAAGCAAGTACAGCTCATTCACAAAGTTAATACACGTGTGTGCATGGATACGCCGCTTTATAACAAGAAAACAAGACCGAGAAAACAAGCCCCACCTCACTGTAAAGGAAATTAAGGAAGCAATACGATCCATATTAAAACATGTCCAAGAAAGCGAATTCAAACAAGAGATAGAAGATCTTAACGCCAATCGACAGATATCAACGAAAAGTAAAATCCTGAGCCTGAACCCATTCCTTGATGAGTTTGGTGTTTTACGTGTCGGGGGAAGACTGGAACATGCCAATATAGAAGCCGACATGAAGCACCCCGTTATTTTACCTCACAATCACCGTTTGACCCAATTATTAATAACACATGCGCATGAGTCAACATTCCACGGCGGCGCTCGTGTTACGCAATCATATATCAGACGCAAATACTGGATTATTGGCGGAAACAATGCAACGAAAAAAATAATTCGTCGTTGCGTTGTATGCAAGAAACAAAGTCCCGAGAAACACCACCAACTGATGGGAGAGCTACCACCAGCAAGGGTCACCCCATCACGTCCCTTCATGCATACCGGCGTGGACTTTACCGGTCACGTGTTCGTGAAAGCCAACAAAGGCCGCGGCATCAAGACCACTAAAGCGTACGTGGCTGTGTTCGTTTGCATGGTGACCAAGGCCGTGCATTTGAAACTGGTCTCAGACTTGACGTCTTCCTCATTCATTGCGGCGATCCGAAGAATGGCTGCTCGCCGAGGAACGCCAAGTCACATGTATAGTGACAACGGCCGCAATTTCATTGGCGCTAACCGCGTCTTACAAGAAGAATATCAAGAGATAATGCAAGTCATGGGAGAGGAATTCAAGGCTGAAATAGCTGATATGTACATCAACTGGCATTTTATTGCACCAACGTGGGCTTCCGCTGGCGGACTGTGGGAGGCTGCGGTTAAAAGCTTCAAATATCACCTGAAGCGAGTCATCGGTGAACAAAAGTTGACCTTCGGAGAGTTTACCACGCTGCTAACGCAAATAGAAGGCTGCCTCAATTCAAGACCGCTGTGCCCCCCGCTCACGGAGGACCCCGAAGACTTAAACTACCTCACCCCAGCTCATTTTCTATCTGGAGGGCCCACCTTGACTTTGGTTGAAACTGAAAGAGATCAACGAACCCGGTGGCATCTTACTCAAAAGATTATGCAAGATTTATGGAAGAGATGGCGCAACGAATACTTGATTCAATTGGCTGCCCGAAGCAAGTGGCGTCAGCCTCAGCGAAATCTCGAATTAAATGACGTCGTATTGATCCATGATGATAATCTGCCGCCAGGCAAGTGGTCCATGGGCAGAGTTATCGAATTGCATCAAGGCAAGGATGGATACGTGCGTGTTGTTTCGTTAAAAACCAAAAATGGCATTATCAAGAGACCTGTGGTCAAAGTATCACGTTTATTACAAAACGATGATGAAACTGAAGACAATCAGAAGACAAGTCAAACAAGTGACATCAAGCAAAACATTCCAAAGAAGAAAACTATTAAGAGTTCCACACGACAAATTAGCTTTACATCAATTGTGACAGCCCTGTTGTTTTTCCTATCAATATTCACAACAACTCAAGCCAATGTAAACATAACCCAATTTCGAGATAATCAGCATTTATACTTCGACAAAATCTCCGATATGATGCTCATAAGAAATGAATGGAAAATAATTATCTACTACAATATGGAACCTTAATGGCAAGGCATTAAGGTGTTAGATGACTACATACAATCACTCAAGGCGACATGTGATATCATACGCAAGCAAGCGCATTGTGACGCAGTGTTACTCCAATTACGTCACGGATTCTCAGAACTGGAATACTACGATCATATGTTACTCAGCCAACATAAAGACGCGCAAACTGCCAGACAGCGTCGGCGCCGTGGTCTTATCAATGGCATTGGATATGTCGCGAACAGCTTATTTGGCGTACTAGATGAAAGGTTCGCAGATCAATACCAAAAGGACATATCTTTAGTTCGAGAGAACCAAAAACACATCGTATCTCTGTGGACAAATCAAACAACAGTCATTGAAGCCGAATACAACATTCTAAAACGCGCAGAAGATACTTTGATCAAACAGCACAAGTTGATAAACCTTCACATGAATGCACTGGAACAAGCTGTCTATAAACTTAAGGACGAAGTAAGCGCTAGAAACTTCGTTAATGACTTCAACACGGGAGCCATTATCGCAAACCATATGCTGAGCAGTCTCAAAACAACTCAAACCACGATACTTGATACGGTGACCGACATTTATCATGGTCGTTTCAACTTTCATTTGTTGCCACCCGAACAACTCATCAAAGAATTGAGCATAATATCATCGCATTTAAACAAAGATGTTTCACTGCCCGTCGATAACATACATACTGATCTGAGAAAAATCTACGAGTTACTGCGAGTTAAAACAAGGATGCTGGATGACATTTTATTATTTGAGATCAAGTTACCCCTCGTCAGTCGAGAAACGTACGAAATTCTGAAGATAATACCAGTTCCAGAAGCAGCTAGAGATCAAGCTATCAGCGTTGTACCAATATCAGACTACATCTCTATCAACATGAAGAAAGACACTTTCATCTCAGTATCGGAAGACGACTTGAGATCATCATGCTCACTGCTATCTGAAGTCAACTTCTGCTACATTCTGAAACCCGAATATCAAGTCAAGGGAGATACAAGCTTCTGTGAAAAAGAAAACTCCGAATGTAGAACGACAACAAGGTCATGCAAGAACAGCTGGGAGAATGTCAATAGCCTGAATACCTACCTATACTTTTGTTGTGGCGAGTGTCAAGTTAAAACGGTATGCGAAGATCAAGTTACCGCTCACCGATTGTCTCGCGCCGGCCTAATGCAGGTGAATTATGAGTGCATTATAAAAACAGACGAGTTTACAATTCTGCCGCACAAACCTCATCTGACGGAAATCAACATGAATCCTGATCTGTATATTCCACACATCGCATCCATCAACCACATAATTAACATCACGGTGCCAAAGCTTCCAACCTTCAATGAAACACAGCAACAAGAGTTAACCGCAGTCGGTCAACAAATAAACAAGCTTAAGGAAGCCGACGTCATATCAAATCAAATCTCATACCACGACGTCCATCACTACACCATGATCTACGTGCTCCTGGGCATCGTGGCTTCCATCGGCATGATCGTCGCTGCAAGAAGACTACAATGCTGCTGGCGCGTTCCTGCGATCCCCCCGACGCCTGCGCCTGCGGAGCCGGAGCTGCCGCCGCGCGCGCCCGCCTGCGAGACGACACGCGCCCCCCGTCCGCGACTACATAGAAGCACATCCCCCCAATTTGAAAACATTGTCTAAAATTAACTTCTCCCTTTTTTCGTCCTGGGCAATATGTACGATTACATCGCGGGTGTGTAATATATAATATAACAACATATCATATAAAGTTCAAAACATATACAATCACATGATATAATTTTGTTTAATATAACACTTTTTTAGTATAATGATGGAATGATATAATTTTGAATGATATAATTTTAAAACGTATAACAAACGATTGAGCTAAAATCAATTGATATAACAACATTTAATATAACATTTACATGGTTTTACAATATTTTTAACACTCACAGTGTCATATTTTATTGTTGCATAAACAGACGGGTAGATGGCGCTAACGTCACGCAATGACGTATCAATGAGACCAAGAATTTCGCGCGGTCGGACCGACAGCACGGTAGCTCAATTGGAAGAGCAGTTGGCCCGGATTGCCAGAAAGATGCTGGTTCGAATCCCGCCCGTGCCCAATTTTTGGTTTCATATTTCATCTTTTAACATTTACATGATATAATAATTAAAACAAATAATGTTTATTTAGTATAATAACATTTAGTATAACATTCATGTACGATAACACTCTTTTTATATAATATTTAAAACATATAATGATAAACTTCATATAAACTCCAATTTATATGATATATCTATTGACCACATAAACATAAATGTATTAAATTAAATTAAAATCACTTTATTTTGACCAATCACAGATAATTATTATTAAGAGAAAATTGATATTACTTAAGACACTAAGTTAGTAATTAAATAAATTGAATCATTAAATTAAATAAATTGCACTTTATATTTTATTTAAATGATTAAAATTTATATGATATCATATATTATATAAAAACAATTACATCAAAGAAAATGCAGCTGCTAGGTTATTCAAGGCTTGCAGGATTCAGGCAATGATGCAAGCAAGCAGGCAAGCAGCATGCAAGCAGGCATACAGCATGCAAGCAGGCATGCAGCATGCAAGCAGGAATGCAGCATGCAAGCAGCATGCAAGCAGGCATGCAGCATGCAAGCAGGCATGCAGCATGCAAGCAAGCACACATGCATCATTAATTCCACGTCTCCGGCGCTGCGGGAAGTGCAGCCTCTCCGCCCTTGCGCAACAAAGCGCAGTCACCTACGCTCACCTCCACAGCTTCGGCTTTTTGGTCCAGCCGGCCAGCCTCAGCCGCTCCGGCTCGCACGGGTGCCTGCCCCTTGTTACAGCGGGCGGAGGCTGCTCTCCCTCCGCGCCTCCGGCTTCTAAATTACACTCTAGTATCGGGCAGACAAGTACCACGGCGAAGTGACCACGGCGAGTCGGGGTTAACATAATTCAGATTTTTGATAATTAGTTTTAAAAAAACAATTGAAATTATACCAAGTGAAAGATAAATTAATTTGACGGATATTTCTTTTAATCATTATTTGAAACGTTATTATCTCAAATAATAGTTATATGAAATAATGCGTATATCAAACAAAATTATATCAAATGAACGATACATAAAATAAGTTTTATTTCAAATTATTGTATAATATATGAACGTTATACTAAATGGTATTATATAAAATGAATATTATGTGAAGTAAACGTTATGATAAACAAAATTATATCATGTGTTTTTATAACAAGTGTTTCTTAAGTAAAGTGATCGTTATTAAAGTTGAATTATATCAAATGATTGTATAACAAATGAGACGCACCCTTACATCGCACATTGCGACCTCAATTTATTTGCTTACCTTTGTTAACACATTTTAGGCGCTATTTATTCATTGCTTTTAAAGTTAGTTCACGTTCGATTTTTATTGTGTGCACACATCATTATCAAGAATAAATCATCAAGTATCAAGAAGTGTTTTTACTGCTTTCACTACTATCAAGTCTATCAAGAAAGTGTATGGGCGTCCAGGAACCCATACATACCACAATATTTAGTTGACCGCAAATATAACTTGGTTTTTCATAGTGTTTGTATGAAAGACAAAGTTATATTTGCGGTTGATAAAAATGTGCTATATCTCAAAATCTGCTAGTTCGATTTCGCTCAAACCAATTTTCGTTGAAAGTTTTTGTTAAGATCTACATCATATATTTTTTTCAAAATTTTTACTTCCTTAGTTCAAAAGTTTGATGGGGGGACGCCCATTTTACCACTTTGGAAGCGTCTATATCTCAAACGTTACACTTTTAGAAAAAATGGTTCTAGGAACCTCAATGTCATTTTGAAAGACCTATCCATAGACATGTATAGGTTTGGGTGAAAAAAAAAATTTCAGGTTTTAGTTTTATGTATGGGAGCCCCCCCTTAAATATATATTTTTTAACTTTTAGTACATGAATCGGAAAGCGGTAAACAAGATACATCTACTTAGCAAGTTTTATCTGTGTGATGCTTATAGTTTTGAACAAACTGGCTGTGACATACGGACGGACAGACAGACAGACAGACTTGACGAAACTATAAGGGTTCCGTTTTTTGCCATTCGGCTACGGAACCCTAAAAATCAATGCTTTTTCTTCGAAATTGTCAAAGTTTTCTCGTTCTGCTATTATTTTAAACTCTACTAGAGATCCATAGAGATCAGATACCGTCAATACATCTACAAATGAGCTCTGAATCTGAATGCTCACTTTATTAAACCTTTCCAAAATAACATTCCGAAATACGATTTGATGAACGAAAATTTGATGAGAATTCCCTTTGCCTCATTTCGTGGGACCGGTTTCTCTGTACAGTCATTTTCAATCATTTTTAAAACTGTAATTACTTCATCCCAGGAATGTTTTAGACTTTTACAGGCATCTGCTCTAGCCGACCAACGAGTGAGGTTCACTCTCTTGAGTGTTTTTCCTCTTCCTAATTCTATCTTATTCGTTAATTTTTTCCAACGTTCAGTTGACTTCACGATGAAAGTATATACCTCCTCTAGCAACATAAAAAAGTGGCAGGCCTCTGTACAAGACTCAGCGGCCGAGGTTCCTACCAAATTCAATGAATGAGCTGCACAAGAAACAAACATTGTGCAAACTGTGCTTGTTCTTGAATTTTGGCTTGTAAACCATTGTATTTCCCTGACATGTTTATCCTCTTAAATCGAGTGACCGTCCTCTGAAATCTGCCGCCCCTAGGACGCTGCCGCCCCTAGGCCGCGGCCTATGCGGCCTATTTATAAATCCAAGACTGCGTCGATCGCCTTTTAGAATCCGTTTTTGAAGTTTTGTTCCGGGGCCACAAAATTGGTATCCAGGTAAATGAAACTCAAACGGTAAATGATCAATCAAGCTATTAATAAAACCACCGCCCTCTTTCATTGATAGGCATTTAATGTGAACATAAAATTATTATATGTTATTTATATAAGATAAGATAAGATAAGATAAGATATATTTATTTACTTAAACATGTGTACAGTACATAGTTTTTACAAACACAGTAGCAGAGATATTAAAAACTTTTCATTGATATCAACATGTTTTACCGAAATTCGGCATGTAAATACACCGTGCTTTTTTAACCGTCTTACAGCCGAAGGCCACTTAAAGTATCCAATAACTACATGTCATTCGTTAAATAAAACTTGGTTATTATTAAGATTTCAAAGCCTGAGACATTAAAGAAGATATCAATACAATTTAGTACGAAACATCCTGTAACGAGCACTACGCGCGGGTCATTCACTCGGCTGTCTAGCACTACTGACCTTATTTTACGCACGTATAGAAAGGGGCGAGGCGGTGGGCGTCACAAAGGATTGCGCTAGCGCATGATTGGTTACAGATCCACGTGGACTGTATTAGATTGGCTACGGTGCGGAACGCGTGGAGGCGGCAAGGTCAAGACATGCATTGTTGAAAACGTAAACATTATGAACAGGATGATACATTACGTAACATTACTATTAGATATTTTTTACACCAAAATTATGTGGAGTGTAATAAAAAAAATAACATGTCCTAGAGGTTTATTAAGATGGTTACATTACGTGGGCTTTGGGTGTAAGACGGTTAAAAAAGCACGGTGTATATAATGTCAATTTTAGTATTAAATTGATTTTATGATTACATTATTTATTATTGCATGTAAAAAAAATATTTATTTGATTATAATATTATGGCAATTAACATTGATTAATACATTATTTATTATTTTATGTCAAAATTTTATCGTTAAGGAAGTCAGTAATATTATAGTAGCATTTTTCTTTTAAAAGTTTTTTTAATTTATTTTTAAACTGATTGTTGTTAAGCAATTTATATGTCTGAGGAATTTTATTATAAATTTTAGGAGCCATGCATAGTACACTGTTTCTAAGCAGAGCCGTTTTTGCTCGTTGCGAGCACAGCTTGCTTTCATCTCGTCGGTCGCGTGTAACTATGTCAGATAACCGAGGAAAGAGGTGCGGATTGGCTCTGACAAAAAGAGCCACCTCCATTATATATAAGGACGGAAGTGTCAGAATTCTGTGCTTTATAAAATATGGCATGCAGCTATCGGTAGTCTGGAGACCAAACATAGCGCGGATACATCGTTTCTGACTTTTAAACGCTACCTCCCTGTCAGTCGAGTTACCCCAGAAGATAATTCCGTATCTAAGAATAGATTCCACCAGTCCATAATAAGCTGTTAAAAGTGCGTCAATATTAACTGTAGTAGAAAGTCTATACAAAGCATAAGCCGAGCTACTTGTTTTTTTAGTAAGTGCTTGTATATGGGCTTTCCAATTTAATTTTTGGTCAACTTGTATGCCAAGAAATCGGGTCGTATCTACTTCAGAAATGATAGTATTGTTGAAATTTACTTGAATGCCAGATGGGGTTACTGGTCTTTGGTTAAAGTGCATAATGTATGTCTTGTTTAAGTTTATTTTTAAATTATTGTTATTAAGCCAGGAAATTATTGATGTCAATGATTGATTTATGTCATTTTTATAAGAATTGATGTCATTACAATTTATAGTTATAGTACTATCATCAGCGAATAAGGTCATAGGTGGGTTGGCATTCGAATCACGCATCCTAATTAGGGCTACATAAATGGTGGCATTTTATAGGGGTTGTTCACCCCTTTCAAATGACACCTCATTTGTGTCTAGGAGACGCGTAGTTTTTTTTTAATATGTGTTTGAAGTTACGTATAACGGAACGTTATTTTTTTATTAAATGTGTCTTTTTTCACTAAAGTTATTCATGTTTTACACATATTTTGTTGTAAAATGTTTTTATCTATACTAATATTATAAAGCTGAAGAGTTTGTTTGTTTGTTTGTTTGTTTGTTTGTTTGTTTGTTTGAACGCGCTAATCTCCGAAACTACTGGTTCGATTTGAATAATTCTTTTTGTGTTAGATAGTCCAGTTATCGAGGAAGGCTATAGGCTATATAACATCACGCTACGACCAATAGGAGCAAAGATATGGTGGTAAATGTGTAAAAAACGGGAGAAATATTTCACTATTCCACGCGGACGAAGTCGCTGGCAAAAGCTAGTGTGTCATATAAAATGAAAAAAATGAACAAAACAACAAAAAAAAATACAAAAAATTTCAATGAAACGGAACGTTTCCGCCATTTTGACAATGCATTCATGACATGACAGCTCTGCGAGCAAGCGTCGATTCCGCCATCGCCATCTCGCAAGTCGCATTCCGTTTCTTTCTGTATGTCCGAAACGTGGGCGAAAACGACTCGGTTAGGTTTAGGTTAGGTTAGACTGTATATATACAACGCGCGAGCCGAGCGCAGCGTGCCGCGGCAGCGGCCGGCGAAGCGCCAGAAAAAGGAATGTGGGCGTATGACTCGCTAACGAATAGGTCCGAAACGTGGGCGAAAACGACTCGGTAGGTTTAGGTTAGGTTAGACTGTATATATACAACGCGCGAGCCGAGCGCAGCGTGCCGCGGCAGCGGCCGGCGAAGCGCCAGAAAAAGGAATGTGGGCGTATGACTCGCTAACGAATAGGTCCGAAACGTGGGCGAAAACGACTCGGTAGGTTTAGGTTAGGTTAGACTGTATATATACAACGCGCGAGCCGAGCGCAGCGTGCCGCGGCAGCGGCCGGCGAAGCGCCAGAAAAAGGAATGTGGGCGTATGACTCGCTAACGAATAGGTCCGAAACGTGGGCGAAAACGAATTTTGTAGAAATTGTACGTGGGATACCTTTTTTTAATGCGGAAGCGATTTTGCTTTTAAGACTTACTTTTTCCGAAAACTTTAAAAATTCATTAAAAAAAAACTATTGATTTCCTAACTTTGGGGAGGGGTCGGGGGGGTTCGCCCCTCCCCCCCCTCCCCTCCCCCCCTTCCCTCCCCCCTAACTAGGATGCGTGATTCAAATGCAACCCCTCATAGGTTGCTTAGTGGCATTTGGTAGGTCATTTATATAAATCTATCTATATAAATAAAATGAATTGATGTTCGTTAGTCTGATTAAACTCCAGAACGGCTGGGCCGATTGAGCTGATTTGGGTTTTAAAATGTTTGTCGTAGGCCAGGGTAGGTCTAAACGGTGAGCAAATAAGGAAAAATTGCGAGAAAGATGGAGTAAAACGACAATTCCATTTTACCTTATAAAAGTTGACCACTTACTTTCTGTCAAACATTTGACGGTATTTGTAGTCTCGGTTCCACTCTAATTGAAGAACGCATTAAAACAAGACTTTTGAATCGACAACATAATATCAACTTTGCTCATAACATCATGTATTTAAATTTCAAAATATAAAAATAATGACGAATGACGATTGACTCGATATTGCCCACAGATTAGTAAGAGTATATCTAATATTGCCCAAAGATAATGAATTCAAATTAATAAATATGTTCCACGGGGACTTTCTTTTCAATATTTTTACACTTTATTGTTTTTTGAGAGCCTAGGATAAAATATGGCACGACTCAGTCATATATTTTTGCTCTAAATATGTTGTTTCTTATTTGTCGTCGTCACTAATGGTTGAATTTGAATATTTGTTATTTTTTTTGTTATAATTATCAAATGCAATTTTAATTTAGTAGATTTTTGGTATAATAAATTGTTTTTTAATATATTTTAGTACTGGCAACAGAATGTTACCGATTATGATGTAGCATTCGTCACATCTTAGTAGTATTTTATTACAACCTGGACAGTTATTATTTTTGTTCTGCCGTTCCATCTACTTTTTACAAAAGGAACAATGCATTTTAAGGAGTTAAACTATAAGTTCATTAGATGTTCTGTTTTTACATTTGAACAATCTTTTCTTCAAAAGTTAGGTGACAGTGACAGACAGTATTGCCAGATTACTAAACTACTATTAGGCCGCCCCAACACGAAGTGATACAAAGTTCACCGGGTCATCTATATTAAATAGATATTTTAGAGATAGACATTTGGATCATGGAAATCGGACGGAGGAGGCGAACCTGGTGTGCTGTTAGGAACCAGCTCAGGTTCGATCATTTAAAAAACTTACTTCTTAAAGGACACGGTCGTATCGTGCCCCAGAGTCGTTTTATGTTTGATTAAAGAAAAGCATTAAGAGACTTGACTATATCATTTTTCAAAAAATATATTGAATTTTTAATACAATATTGTTAATTTACTTTGCTTTTATCTAGCGGCATATAAATCTACAAAAAAAATAAGACAACGATTGAATACAATTTCCTGTCCCCAACAATTGTTGTGTTTGGCAGAAAATAGCGGTTTCGAGCACTTATTAGCTAACTGACGACCGCTTAACGAAATGGTATATTGTGTCATACTGTGTCATAGAACTGGCAGTTAGTTAAATAAGTAAGCGCTCGCAATCGCTATTTTAAGAAGGAAAATGACGTTTGCCTCCCATAGGTACTAACCTTTAAACCTACTAACCTCTTCCTAAAACTAGAAAAAAAAAACTGTGACAAGGAACTTCTTTTCGTTGGCTATTGTTTGCGTCATCGTTATTTTCACGCGTTACGCACCCTAGCGGGGCAGTTTTCTATGTTTTAGTTTTGGTGGCCTAGATGGCGGTTTTTCGACACAGATGGCGCTATGATCTAGCAAGACCTGTTCTAAATAGTGTGCAAGTGATTGACCCCACACATTTTATTTCGTTTCATGTGAAAACCCCGCTATAAGCCGTAATTATATTATTTTAAAAGGCGAAGAAACGAACCCATAAAATTAGTTTTGGTCGTGACGCATGGATTTTTACTTTTGGGGCAAGCAATGTATGGCGGGTCGACCGTGTCCTTTGGAAGTGACGAATTTCCGTTTTTATATCAATTTGTGCTTAACTTGAATTGTCTGTAGTTTTGTCATATTAATTCGTTTTGTTCGGCTTAAGTTTTAACTACATTTTACATAAATCTAAGTAAGTGGTACGAAGTTCACCGGGTCATCTAGTTATAAATAAAAAAGGCCCTAATACACTGCCCTGCGGGATATAAATTTACATCAGTAATTCACTTGTTTTTATCCAACTATTCTCTTGATCACTTAGTCCTAACCATTTTACAAATAGTTTGTTTCCTTTTCTCTTTATTACTTTTTCAATTAGATAATGGTCTGGAAAATTTGTTTTTTGAAGCTCGTATCCGTAAAAAGAGCCTAGAATATTTTGATTGTGTTTGTCTTCTATTTGATATGTTAGGGGACATGTTTGATTAATTACATTACAAGCTTTTATTTAGTTTCACCTGTCCCGTTGTCTGTCGTTCTGTAATCAAATCTTGCAACTTAAATTTGATCCACTTCCCGGTTTTCGATTGAGCTGAAATTTAGAATCTTTACTATCTTTACTAATATTATAAAGCTGAAGAGTTTGTTTGTTTGTTTGTTTGTTTGTTTGAACGCGCTAATCTCCGAAACTACTGGTTCGAATTGAATAATTCTTTTTTTGTTGGATAGTCCAGCTATCGAGGAAGGCTATAGGCTATATAACATCACGCTACGACCAATAGGAGCAAAGATATAGTGGTAAATGTGTAAAAAACGGGAGAAAGAAGCCACTTTTCCACGCGGACGAAGTCGCGAGCAAAAGCTAGTGCATGTATAAATCGGATGACAATGCAATGTTATTGTGACATAGAGCTGATCTGATGATGGAGCCGGAAGGTGGCCATAGGAACTCCGTAATTAAACGATGCAACCCTATCGAGTTTGAGCTCATTGAATTAGTCTTGACGAGTACTTTGATACTATATGGTAACCAGGGTCTGATGTTGGAGTTGGAAGGTGGCCATAGGAACTCCGTAATTAAACGACGCAACCACATCGAGTTTGGGCTCATTGGATTAGTCTTGACGAGTACTTTGATACTATATGGTAACCAGGGTCTGATGTTGGAGCCGGAAGGTGGCCATAGGAACTCCGTTATTAAACGACGCAACCCCATCGAGTTTGGTCTCGTTTGATTCGTCTTGACGAGTCTCTTGCTGCTTGGCTAATTATATATGGTTGATTGGATGGATGACCCAATGCCAAGGTGAGCACGTGCCGAGGGCTGAATGGTATGAGGGTGTATAAACATGTCTTGCCGCTAACGTTGCGCCTCAGGGTACCAGGGCGAACCCTGTTGTATTGTAGCCCTTATCCCTCTACAACGGACCTCTGGGGGGATGGACCGTTATTTGTCCTATACTCGTGGGAATAAAATGAAGAAAACAGAAACAACTACACAAAGAAAACGACATTTAGAGAAGGCGAAAAATCAGTACATATTACATATCATGTGAACGTACTACGGACTATTTTGATAGCTTGAGGAAAATGTTGTGTTGTATTAAATGTAACACGCTTTCATTTATAAATGGGGACTATGATAAAGAGGGGGGACGAGATTGAATAATTATGTAAGGTGAAAAGTTTTAGTGTTAAAATTAAATACATTTGTACAATATGGAATTATTTTGTCCTAGACGAAGACGCTTATTTGTCTTTAAAGGTTACAACCAAGTTACAAAGTGTTATATTTCTTTTTAGAGTTAAATTTATTTTTAACTTTTTAGTTCATTTTATAAACAAACCAGCGGTCGCCCGCGGCTCCGCCCGCGTGGATGTCGGTTACCGCTGCAAAAAGCCTACCCAGGAAAGACACGGTCAGCAAACAAATGATTCCCATATCAATTCACAGACACCGACACTAACTTCGACGAAGCAGTCACTATCCGCAGGCTGAACAGATTTTCTTTCTGTGGGTGTTAGTTGTTAAGTCCCGGAGTGCAACCCGTTGTTTTAGGATAGAAAACTTAAGCTATTATTGTAGAGCTTCTCTATACACAACAATTGACGTTACATTATTTTCTGGTAACAAAATATACTGATGCTCGGGAGCCCCGACCTCATGCGTAAAACATTCTTTTCGTAAATAAATTCCTACTAATTTGAATGTTTGGCCCAGGGATTTGTTTATCGTGAGTGCGAAAGAAATTTTTACTGAAAATCGCGCCGCGCGGGTACCTTACTCATAGATCTAAACTCCCCCTCCCACACGCTCACCGGGCCTTGGTAAAGCCTACTTCGCAACGGGCCGGCCGTGCAGCAGAAATCGTAAAATGTATTTTAATTTCGCTATAACTTCAGAACCAAACGTCCAATTTAATATCGCTATAACTTCAGAACCAAACATCCAATTTTAATCATTTAAAGACCAAATATTATTTACATTAACTGTACTTAGTGATCAAATAATTAATTTTGATAAGGATTAATAGCATGAGTAAAATAAACGCGTTTAAATGTAGTCCAAAAAATAATCAAGATTTTTCATTAAAAAAAATGGTTCTTGTGCCTCACCCGACATAGATAGGTATAGTATGTCGCGGACTTTTTTGTAGATATTTATAAGATCTACAATTACTTAGAACATTTTATGGTTCTATCTTTAATAGTTTAGGCAGGGTACGCAAAATAAGTAACTGTTTTGGTTGATTTTTTACACCTTGTGTCCGAAAAACCCTAATATCTTACGGAACCCTATTTTTGTTCAAAATTAAATATATCCTATATTACTTGTGGATAATGTAGCTTTCGAATGGTGAAAGAATTTTCAAAATCGGTCCAGTAGTTTATGAGCCTATTCATTACAATCAATCAAACAAACAAACAAACAAACAAACAAAGTTTTCCTCTTTATAATATTAGTGTAGAAGTGTAGATGTAGATAGTGTAGAAGTGTAGATAATAAAAGCTTGTTTTTAAAAAGGTCTTTTTTTTTACAATGCGAAATATTTCCGTAGACCAATCAGGTGTATTACCTTTATAAAAATCACCTTTATATTTAGTAATACGAACAAAATCACCAACTTGAAAGGATGAACTTTTTCGAACCTTCATATTGTATGGCTTTTGGGTTTTCATTATGTTAGACTTAACTAGATCCTCATTCGATCGATTAACATTGATTGGTTTGAACTTAGTGATGCGGTGCAACGTGTTGTTATAGTGATGTACAACAGAGTTTAAATTATTTTGAAACCACTGATATTGACCGCATAGACTAAATCTCTTGTAAAGATGGGTTTTTATTGTTCTTATAACTCTTTCTACTATGGATGCTTTTTTAACAGTGGAATAATGGTTTATATTGTTACTTTTCATTAACTGTTTAAATGAATCATTATAAAATTCTGTACCTAAATCTGTTTGTAAATTTTTCAGCTTTCTTTTTGATTCAGATAATCAAAACATACTATGCATTGCATTCGTAACACATGATTTAGATTTACATTTTAATGGTCTAACCCATACATATTTTGATAAAGTATCTCACTATCACTACTAAAACATACTTATGTCCTTTATTAATCGAAGAAAATTTTTGAAAATCTATAAGATCAGGTTTCCATAAATTATCTATTCCTTTTATGATGGTACTAGCTTTTGCCCGCGACTTCGTCCGCGTGGAATCGTGACTTCTTTCTCCCGTTTTTTACACATTTACCACTATATCTTTGCTCCTAATTGTCGTAGCGTGATGTTATGTAGCCTATAGCCTTTCTCGATAACTGGACTATCCAACACAAAAATAATTATTCAATTCGAACCAGTAGTTTCGGAGATTAGCGCGTTCAAACAAACAAACAATCTCTTCAGCTTTATAATATTAGTATATAGCGGTCGGCCGCGGCTCCGCCCGCGGCTCCGCCCGCGTGGATGTCGGTTACCGCTGCAAAAAGCCTACCCAGGAAAGACACGGTCAGCAAACAAAATGATTCCCAGGTTAATTCACAGACACCAACACTAACATCGACGAAGCAGTCACTATCCGCAGGCTGAAAAGATTTTCTTTCTGTGGATGTTAGTTGTTAAGTCCCGGAGTGCAACCCGTTGTTTTAAGATAGAAAACTTAAGCTATTATTGTAGAGCTTTTCTATACACAACATTTGACGTTACATTATTTTCTGGTAACAAAATATACTGATGCTCGGGAGCCCCGACCCGTGATAGGGCAACGTAAAGTTGCCCATGCGTAAAACATTCTTTTCGTAAATCAATTCCTACTAATTTGAATGTTTGGCCCTGGGATTTGTTTATTGTGAGTGTGAAAGAAATTTTTACTGGAAATTGGAGCCTTTTGAAGGGTATAGGCAAATCAGTAGGGATCATGGGTATTCTTGGTATATGAGCTAATTCACCAGCTGCAGGGCCGGTGATAATCTTCGCAACTATTAAATTATCTTTTTGAACCTTTATTAGAAGTCTCGTGCCATTACACATGTTGGAGGGTCTTAAATTTCTGAGAAGCATTATCGGCGTGCCAACTTTTAACGACAGTTCATGAGGTGAAAGCCCAGCGGGGTTCAGAGAATTTAAAAATTCCTGGGGGTAGTGCACTGCGTCCTCAATGTTAGTGACGGTGTCTATGGATTTATAGCACTTAACTTCACCCGGTACTTTTGCATAATTACTCATAGATCTAAACTCCCCCTCGCACACGCTCACCGGGCCTTGGTAACGCCTACTGCGCAACGGGCCGTGCAGCAGAAATCGTAATATTTTAATTTCGCTTATAACTTCAGATCCAAACGTCCAATTTTAATCATTCAAGGACCAAATATTATCTACATTAACTGTACTTAGTGATAAAATAATTTATTTTGATAAGAATTATTAGCATGAGTAAAATAAACGCGTTTAAATGTAGTCCCAAAAAATAGAATAAATAAAGATTTTTCAATAAAAAAATGGTTATTGTGCCTCACTCGACATAGATAGGTATAGTGTGTTGCAGACATGTTGTAGATATTTATAAGATCTACAATTACTTTGAACATTTTATGGTTCTGTCTTTAATAGTTTAGGCAGGGTACGCAAAATAAGTAACTTTTTTGGTTGATTTTTTACACCTTGTGTCCGAAAAACCCTAATATCTTACGGAACCCTGTTTTTGTTCAAAATTAAATATAGCCTATATTACTCGTGGATAATGTAGCTTTCGAATGGTGAAAGAATTTTCAAAATCGGTCCAGTCGTTTATGAGCCTATTCATTACAATCAAACAAACAAACAAAGTTTTCCTCTTTATAATATTAGTGTATCTACATTAACTGTACTTAGTGATAAAATAATTTATTTTGATAAGAATTATTAGCATGAGTAAAATAAACGCGTTTAAATGTAGTCCAAAAAAATAGAATAAATAAAGATGTTTCAATAAAAAAATGGTTATTGTGCCTCACTCGACATAGATAGGTATAGTGTGTTGCAGACTTGTTGTAGATATTTATAAGATCTACAATTAATTTGAACATTTTATGGTTCTGTCTTTAATAGTTTAGGCAGGGTACGCAAAATAAGTAACTTTTTTGGTTGATTTTTTACACCTTGTGTCCGAAAAACCCTAATATCTTACGGAACCCTGTTTTTGTTCAAAATTAAATATAGCTTTTATTACTCGTGGATAATGTAGCTTTCGAATGGTGAAAGAATTTTCAAAATCGGTCCAGTCGTTTATGAGCCTATTCATTACAATCAATCAAACAAACAAACAAACAAAGTTTTCCTCTTTATAATATTAGTGTAGATGACGACGTGAAAAATTTCTTCTAGCTGCTTTGTGAAGCTCGTTCACTATATCTTGTTTACTCATTCTTAGCAGGTTTGGGTGCTATCATGCGATCGATTTCTTTTTTGTGTAATACAATGTACTCAAATTATTAGTAGTTAGTTTTTCTAAATTATTAAGGTAATTCTTGATATGGCTTTGAATAGTTTTTAATTCGTTTTGCAGATCCTTGACACAATTGTCTACGTATTCTTTATTCACAGCTTCATCTTCTTTTTCCGGTTATTGTAATCCTCTCGATCGGGATGATTTTAAATCAAAATCACCTACATCCGACCTTACTAATGCGTCAGTAAGAACATCAGTGAATTCAGACAGTCGTAAACGCTTATGAACATGATGACCAAATTTGTCTATGTTCATTACCGTCTTGTTTGCTTCTGTAGCTTAATGATACTGCCCGTTCTTCCCGACGGCAGCTTTATATATTTAATGTCTTTTATGATGCCTGCTTCATGCAGTTCTTCGATTATTGCATAAATTTCATTATGCACTCCAGTGTTACCGAATGCCCATGATCCAAGTAGCAATTTTAATTTTTCCGTTTGGATCATCCCAATAAACCAAATCTGTATCTTTCTTAACTTCTTTTAAAATATTAATTCCTTCACCTCGTGTGATACTTTCAACACTGCTTGTATGACTTCTAGAGAACTTAAACAACGGTTTGATTACATGCATATATTTAAATCCTTTGTCACTGTTTAATGGTTTGGATGGATCGCAACTACGTTTGTGTGCATTAGTATCCATGAGTATCAATTTATAATTTAGCAAGTCCTCCTCTGTTATAATATCAGTAGTGTATTATTGGGCATTCTGTCCCCCAGTCGTCCGCTTCGCTCCCGACCGTTCGCTGCGCTCACTCTGGTTTGACAGTATGCCCAATAATACACTACGAATGTATGGTGTTGAATAAAAGTAAATATGTGAAAGAAAATTGATTGATGAGGTGTAGCAAGTGTTTTCAATAACATTTTGATATACCTACATATATACTTCATGCTAGGCACAGCTCAAGTGAGTTCGATTAATACTAAAAAAAAAAACCTTTCATTAACGTAATGCAATGACTTACCCGAGATTCCACAATCACTTCACAAATTATAAATTTTTAAACGTAGGTACTACTTGAATGGCGCACGATAATAGAACCAATAATTCACATTTTTTTACTAGTTCGTATCCACGGGCCACTTGGACTCATGCCCTTATACAGTGGTAGCACTATAGGTTAACCTTTAAACCATGTGGATGAGCAGAATGCCTCGAGAGAACACACAGAAATTATGGAAACGTATTTTTCTGTACCAGGGTGGCTCATGACTCTCCATCGAACACAGTTAAAACGTTATACCAATAACCTTAAAACCATGTAGATGAGCAGGATGCCTCGAGAGAACACACAGAAATTACGGAAACATAATTTTTCTGTACCAGGGTGGCTCATGACTCTCCATCGAACACAGTTAAAACGTTATACCAATAGCAGCTTACTGTTAGGTTACATCCGTAGATACAAAAACCAAAAAAGAATAATTGTGAATTAATTGATTTCTACTACTACACCGATCACTAATATTCCGTGCGACACGAATCAACGATCTGAATAAATACTAAAGGCTAAAGACAAGATTTGCATGTTCAGCTCCGATGTTGTTCAAACCATAAGCTGAAGCGACTTAGACTTAACAAGTAGCGATTAGGTAAATCTTAGCTGCTGTAATTCGTGTAACTCCGAATATGTTTTTTTGATTTTAATCATTATCTTAAAACAATTAACAAAATATCGAATTAAGTCTGACAACAGTTATAAAACCATATTGTATGTATAAATGAAAATGTAATTTAAAAAATATGTTTAAAACTGTTTGTTAAAATATATCAAATATAGGTACAAGCTACTTCAATCACAATTATATCATTACTATTTACTGATAAAAGACGAAAAGTCTTATTACTTTAACCAAACGTAATGCGTTAACGAAACAAGAACTTTTAGTCAAGGAGCTGTATGCAATCTTTAAAATTATTTTAACATAGGTTGACTGGTAGAAACTAATAGCTTACCAATAAATGTTTGAAATGTAAATAAAAATACTCATCATTACAAAGTCATTCAAATAACAGATAATAATTAAATGGTAAGTCCTCAATAAAATCATTTGTACCGACTCCAAAAAAAGGAGGTAATCAATTGAAGTCAGTTTGAAGTCGATTTAATTTTTCAATACGTAAATGGTATGATAATACAGAATAGTCTTAATTAAGGAAGGAAAACTTGTCATGTTAAATATAAAATGAAGATAAAATATATAGTGAATGTAATGTTATATTTAGTACAACATTACGTTCCGTGCATTCATTTTGTCTCTTGCACTATTCAAAATTAAAATCAGCGGTAGTCGATGCATGATGCATTTTGCTGCGTATGCGAGTTACATTTTTGCTAGGCACAACATTATGTTATTGTATTGACGTCACATTCACATAAAGATCGAGTTCTTTTATAGCTATAAAATAGCACCCATACTAACTTCCTAAAAATACATAGCTCGTACTAACATAATACAAAAAGAGTATTAGTTACTTACTATCTTTGTAATATTATCATTGACCATTCTTACTTAAGATAACTTAAATAAGTTAAGTAAATTATTTTATTTTGAATATTATCTATCAAAACTACTTCCTCACCTGCAATAAAATTAATATCATCTTACTTATAATCGATACTATCATAAAGTATTTTGTGTTTTATAGCTTGCAGTGAGCAACCAGTATGAGACAATTATGAAATATTTGGATTAATTAAGTTTATGCGACTAAAATTAACCAATATCCGACGCTGCTGTAAAATGATGTTTTTACAATAAATAATGCTTAGTTTTAATTCTTTAAATCAAATTAATTTTGATGACAGTATCGTTTTTGCGTATAAATAGCCGAATTTTTTCAACAATTATCACTAAATCTTCAAGCAGTGGTGCTAGTTTTATCGACGCAATAGTCTGCAGCCTTCGCTTTTCATCGAGACTCGTGAAAACATCAAGTTAAAATGTGAGTAAGTACAGTTTTTCAGTCATTTATTTTCCGTTCCAAAAATAATTGAATTATGTCCTAACAAAAATTGACTCACACTTAGGTACATTGGTGCTCATCATAACACAGCAGTACTACTTACTTTAATACACAAATTTCACAAAGTATCTATTGCTCACAATATTTTAATTAATACTTACTTATTATTTTTTTACCTTGTTTTAGGTCGGACTCTGAATGCGAAATTCCTAGAAAATCGACTTATGTGCGCAAAACGAAAATCTACAGATCGGATTCGGAGAGTGAAGCTGAGCCAACAAAGAAACCGACTTCACGCGCTCGTAAAACTAAGGCCTCTAAGTCAGACTCAGACAGTGATGTAGATTCGACTTCAACGTCCAAAAAGCAACGAAAAACAAAAAAAACATCTCCTACCATTAAAAAACGCAAAACATTAAGGTAATTATTGCATTTTGTTGAACAGTTCTATTACATACATATATAATAAAAATAATAAATTCATGAACTAAAAATATTTTTAAAACATCCTAAATAAGTGATTGCTTTGTTTTTATAGTAGGTAGTTCTTATGTTTAAAATTTCATGTTTTATTGGACTATAATAACTTTAAAAATAAAAATACATAATTATATTACAGGAAGGACAAAAAAACGTACGACCTCTTTGGCATCGGCAGCAGTAGGGAAGACGTAGAAGTAGCAAGCACCAAGAAAACCTTGCCGTCCTACATCATCAACCGGGTGGCCAACGGCAATGAACGTCGGACAACACAAACTTCAGGTAACTTTTACGTTGACCTGAAAGTTTACGAATCCTCGGACGCACTCGACACTGAGGCGACGGATTTGTGGAAAAAAGCGCTGGTGCGAATTAAGTTTCAAACCCGCGAAGAGTCCGACCAGTGGCATAGCTTACAGAAATTGGTGCACAGCGTAAACTCCTTATTTAAAGAGGAACCACATTTTTATGCGGATAAGTAGTAATAAGAGTAATAAGATTTAAGTAGTGAGTAATGAGAGCTTACTGCTAGGCAATTTTTTTGTATTTCCATGTAACTGTTAAGTATAACCTCTTTCGTCTACATATTTTTTTTTTACAAAATGCCTTTCTGCTCACTGTGCCACGTTACGGTAGACAGGAAACGATGGATAGGACATGTGCGGAGTAATACACATAAAAATAAAAGTACTGTTCCCATTGGTGATAGCGTAGAACTAATTAAGTCTGCTTTCAAGGGACGTATTGCTAGTTATAAAGTTGTTGCTTCAAACGAAGAAGAAAAAAACTCGCCTCAGTTATTTTTAAAGAACATTAAAAATCAAATAAAGGCACTAATAAATCGTTCTTTACAAACACACACGTGTGTCAAAGTGAACTTTGAATTTTTTTGTACGTTTCTTTTAATAAAAAACGAGCCTTGTGAAGAAACAACTAAATGTTTTTGCACAAAAAACTTTACTCTTCATTTTAATTATGATTTTGATATACTGTACACAAATGTTGAATGTCAACTATTAAAAAAACTTGAAGATTTCGAAGAAAGAGATAGTGGGTGGACTTTCTTAAGTACTTCGCATTTAGAAGTTAATATAAATAAATATCAACCACTTGGTGGGTCTAGATTCATTAATTTACCAAAATCTATTCAAAGTAAAAAAGCGTGTTTGAATATTAAAAATAAAGATGAATACTGTTTTCTGTGGTGTGTAACTGCAGCCTTATATCCCACAACAAAACACCCTGAAAGGGTTACTTCATATCCACACTTTCAAGATGTATTAAACGTGAAGGGTATTTCATTTCCAGTTAACTTTTCAGACATAGCTATTTTTGAAGAAAACAATCCAAATTTAAATATTAATGTTTATGGATTGAATAATAAGAAACATATCATCGGTCCACTTTATAAATCTCAGGTCAAGTCCGAAAGATCAAAACACATTCATTTACTACTTCTTGAAAACGATACTGCCTCTCATTACTGCTTAATTAAAGATTTACCTCGACTAGTTAGGTCTCAAATGACAAAACATCACGGTAAGATTTACCTTTGTGAAAGCTGTTTATTATTTTTTCCTTGTTCGGATCAACTCGATAATCACTTGTGTGGAGGAGTTGTTACCATTTTACCTGATAAAGGTTCAGTAATTCAGTTTAAAAATTATGAAAGAAAACAAAATGTTCCTTTTACAATTTATGCCGATTTTGAGACAATGTTAAAAACAGTGCAACACAACAATTCTGAACAGAATTCATCAAACACTTCCATTTTACAGCGACACGTACCAGTCGCTTTTGCGTATAATATCGTTTCTACATTGGATGAGAGTTATAATCGTTTTGTTACTCATCGTGGTAAAGATTGTGTAGCTAAATTCATAAACTTGCTATGTAAAGATGTAATTAACATATACAAGATACTAAGCCAAAATGAACCTATGGTGTTAACAAAACAAGATGCATGTGAATTTAAAAAAGCTAGTCGTTGTCATATCTGTGAACACTTACTGTGGGGGGACAAAGTTAGAGACCATTGTCATTTGACGGGACGCTATCGTGGCGCCGCTCATCGTCACTGTAATCTTCAATATAAACAACCCAAATTCATTCCAATTTTTTTCCATAATCTATCTGGTTACGATTGTCATCTTTTTATTAAAGAGTTGGGTGAAACACCTGGAAAATTAACATTTTACCTAAAACTAAAGAAAAATATATTTCTTTTTCTAAATTTATACCTGTGAGTAAGGATGCGTATATACAGTTACGCTTTTTAGATTCTTACCACTTTTTAGGAACAAGCTTGGACAAACTAGCTAAAACTATGGAACAAGATGATTTCATTAGTTTGAAGTCTAATTTTCCAGACGATACTCAATTTCGCTTACTAACGCGTAAGGGCGTATATCCTTATGATTATATGTCTGAATGGGAATGTTATGAAGAAACATTATTACCAGCAAAAGAAAACTTTTTTAATTCCATGACTAACGAAAGTATCTCAGATAGTGACTATGAACATGCACAGACTATATGGTTAAATTTTAATATAAAAAATTTGGGTGAGTATACTGATTTGTATTTAAAAACAGATGTTCTTTTGTTAACGGATATATTTGAAAGTTTTCGTAAAACTTGTAAAAAACATTACAAACTTGATCCCGCTTTTTACATAACAGCTCCTAGTTTATCTTTTGATGCAATGTTACTTGAAACAGGTGTACAGCTTGAACTTATCACAGATTTAGCTATTATACGAATGATCCAAAATGGGATTAGAGGTGGTGTGTGTATGTGTTCACATAGATACGCAAAAGCGAATCATAAATATATGACAGACTATGATGAATCGCAATCAGACTCGTATATAGTGTACCTAGATTGTAATAACTTGTACGGATACAGTATGTGTCAATCATTACCATTTTCAAACTTCAGATTTTTAGATGAACATGAAATAGCTTGTTTAGACATACAAAGTATCAACGATGATGCGGATTGGGGTTTTATACTTGAAGTTGATCTTTTGTACCCTGAAAACTTGCATCGTCAACATAACGATTTACCGTTTTGCCCTGAAAAATTCATCCCACCCGGTGGTAAGACTATTAAGCTTATTCCAAACTTGTATAACAAATATGAGTATGTGATTCACTATGTTCATTTAAAAAAGTGTATAGAACATGGACTAATATTACGTAAAATTCATAGAGTTATTACATTTAGACAAAGCCCATATTTGAAACGCTATATTGAACTAAATACAAAATTGCGTCAAAAGGCAAAGAGTGCATTTGAGCAAGACTTTTTTAAACTCTTGAATAATAGCGTTTTTGGCAAAACTTTGGAAAATACAGAAAAAAGGGTAAATGTTCAGTTAGTAAATCAATGGGAAGATTTCAACAATAAAACAAAAAAATCTTCGCAAGCGGCGCGATTGATAGCCAACCCTTACTTCCATAGTTCTACTGTATTTACAGAAAATTTAGTTGCAATACAGCTGAAACCTAACCAGCTAATATTAGATAAACCAATTTATATCGGTTTTACGGTTTTAGAATTATCGAAATCTCATATGTATAATTTTCACTATAATATCGTTAAACCATTTTATAAGGAAAACGTGCAGTTGTGTTATACAGATACGGATTCGCTCATTTATATTTTACACACGAATGATTTCTATTTAGACCTAAAAAAACGATTTCTAAATTATTTTGACAGTAGCAATTACGATATCAACAATATGTACAATGTTCCACAACAAAATAAAAAAATTCCTGGTTTGTTCAAGGATGAGATGGGTGGAAAAATTATCACAGATTTTGTTGGGTTGAGATCAAAATTGTACTGCATAAAATCCCAAGACAAAGTTACTAAAAAGGCGAAAGGTGTGAAAGCATGTGTAGTTCGTGATTTAAAAATATCAGACTATGAGAATGTACTGATGCATAAAAATATCATAAGAAGAAGAAATATGTTTTTTAAATCAATAAAGCACCAAATATTTACGCAAAGCGTAAATAAAGTTGCGTTATCTGCCAATGATGATAAACGTTTAATTTCAATAAATAATATTGAAACTAAAGCATGGGGAAGTGCTTCATTCTTAAAATATATTTGACAGTTACATGGTTTTTACCTCGTATAAGAATATTTTATATTAAACCTATCGATAAGTGGATTATAATTATGTTATATTAAAGAATAATATAGTACTTTAAGACTTTTGTTACTAACATATTTTACAATAAATATTAATGCTGATTAAATAATGTGAATTTATTTATCTCTACTACCTTTACCTACATTTTACATCAAGGTGAACAATAATGATGAAATTCATTTATATCACTAGTAGATTTTTCACACATAGCATATTTTAAAATAAACACATGTAATTTGGCAAATTTAGGTCAATATGTAGGTATAATCAATTTCCGTCCGGTATTTCATTTTTTTTTTGAATAGATAATTTAGACATCAGCAATGCTGATTTTAGCTGACATAGAAAAATTTAAGTAGACTTACGTACACTATGTTGCAATAAGTTCGAGTAATAAATAGCAATTAATCAAAACGTGTACGATGACAATTATGTATTTCTTGTCAGAACTTGTGAGGAGTTACACCTGCAGTTACACATTTCTAATTTATATTTACGATAAAGATCGGATTTACTAACTACGTAGCCATGGTAAGATATCTTTGTACATATTAATTTATTGGAACTGAAGCACAACCCTGACTGTTGCACAGCAATATTTTAATTATTCAATTTTATTGTTACAGGATTTCAAACTCGAAAATGATACCCCTGTTCTTAATGACAACTCTCCTAGTAATGATCCTCAAGAATATTTGGACACTTTTCAATATGCTCAAGATCCACTAGAGGGATTTACTCAAGAGTATATGAAAATGCAAGCCATCCACCCTTGTCAACATCGAAATCAGTCAAAGGCTAAGCGAAGACGAAATAACGTTGCTGAAACTTCAACCAAAAAGCGACGAGTCCATTCCTTCGTAATTAATAGCTCTCCAAGCAAAGGTCGTCGTTTGATAAAGATAGAGATTTTGGAGCTGAATGATTCGCAATGCTTAAGTGATTCGGTACAGGACGATAGCGCGGTCTTGAAATCCCAATATGTGGTAAAAGATGAAGATGATGAAATAATGGCTCAAACAGAAAAAATCATTAATAATATCTCAAAAAAAATTTGTGGATATAGCTACAATAATTATTTTTAACTTTTACTTATATGTATATTGTTTCATAAAGTTAATTTTAATTAATTAAACGAATTTATTATAATTACTGAATTTTATTTTCATTGTAAAACTTGAATTATTTAGGTAGTAGAAAAATAAAAGATTTTTTTTTTTCAATTTAGTTATATTAAATATATCAGTTCAATAGATACATGATTAATTGTAGAATAAACATTGTTACAGTTCTATTAAATACTAGCGGCCCCAGCGAACTTTGTTTCGCCCCGGCCCCGTCCCGCCCCAGCCCCGGCCCCGTTGAACGGGATAAAACGGATCCTATGTCCTTTTCCTGGCTCTAAGCTTCCTCCCTGCCAATTTTCAGCTCAATCGGTTCAGCCGTTAGGCAGGGTACGCAAAATAAGTAACTTTTTTGGTTGATTTTTTACACCTTGTGTCCGAAAAACCCTAATATCCGAGGAACCCTACTTTTGTTCAAAATTAAATATAGCCTATATTACTCGTGGATAATGTAGCTTTCGAATGGTGAAAGAATTTTTAAAATCGGTCTAGTAGTTTATGAGCCTATTCATTACAATCAAACAAACAAACAAACAAACAAACAAAGTTTTCCTCTTTATAATATTAGTGTAGATTAAATATAGCCTATATTACTCGTGGATAATGTAGCTTTCGAATGGTGAAAGAATTTTTAAAATCGGTCTAGTAGTTTATGAGCCTATTCATTACAATCAAACAAACAAACAAACAAACAAACAAACAAAGTTTTCCTCTTTATAATATTAGTGTAGATTAAATATAGCCTATATTACTCGTGGATAATGTAGCTTTCGAATGGTGAAAGAATTTTTAAAATCGGTCTAGTAGTTTATGAGCCTATTCATTACAATCAAACAAACAAACAAACAAACAAACAAACAAAGTTTTCCTCTTTATAATATTAGTGTAGATATTAGTGTAGATTAGGTACGTTTGATATAGAGTACATTTTTGATCTTGAATAACTTAGGTTTTTTAATTTAAAAAATATAATTGTTAAGAAGGCACCACTTTTTAATACACAATACATTTTTTAAAGCACACTTTTTACGATGAAAAAAACAATTAAACATATTATTACTATACAAATCATTTAGCGTGTTTAAAGTTGGTATATCTGTATCACTTATATCTAAAATATTATTATGTTCACATAAATCTTCTACCCATTTAATTTTTTCTTGGCCTTTAACAATTATTTTTCTACCTGTTAATAGAGGTTTAATAATTCTACGAAATTCTCTATAGTCTACGTAACCTTCACTCCACCTATAGCCTCTGTTCTTTTCGATCCAGTGTACTTGTTTCTTCTCATCAAGAGATAACGAAGTAAATAGGTATGGAGGCTTAACCAAAAATGAGTGAGTATGCTCTTTTGCAGCTATAGCAAACTCTTTTATTATAAATTCATTTCTACTATTTTTGAATCCTTGGAGATCTACGATTATTGTTTGGTTATTCATGATAGTTTCCTAACAATATTGCTTAAAGGCTTATACTCAAATACACAATCGTTCAAAATCAAACAATAAGCGGCGGTCTGATCAGGTATTTCTTGATCTGTTTCAATTTCGACTCGAACGTCAATCGATCCCTTTAAGGTTTCGTGTTGCCGCGAACAGTCGATAACAAATAAAGGAGCAATGTCTCTAAATTCTTTCAAACTCATCAACGGCTCTGACCGACGTCCGTGATACGACTGTTGAAATCGTGTATACTGTTCGTATAATAAAGTAAACTTGTTTTCCGCAAAATTGACATTCAATCCTTCATATGGATAATACGTAGAATTTAAAAATACCCTTACATCACGTACATGACAGTGGTCAAATTCAGCCATTGACACTAGACTGTTGTGTTTGCGGTTTGTTTGTAAGGCAATTACGACAAACCGTGGTTTCTCTATTTGTGATGAAGTTTTGATAGACCAAGTGTGCTTACGTGTTTTAGGCAGTAATGGGTATTCATAAAGGTCCCAATTACGAAAAGCTAATTGAATAGCTCGATCTTTTTCCAAATGTTTAAGTAAATTTATTCTTTCACGATCAGATACTTTGATATGCGGTACTCTCCAAATAACTTTACTTATTGTAATATCCTCTACAACTTCATTTGCATTTAACTTGATCGCATTGAGATTTGTATTGCTTCTAAGTAACACTAACTCGTGTTTACAGTTAATAATTATTTTTTCATAATCTTCCGCAAAACCTAATATCTTGTTTAACGGAATGGATACGGAAAATGCTCCACCACTAACATTTTTTGTTCCTTCAGTTGACCAGCCCCAAACTCGAGCATATTTTGATTCGTTCTCATTTAGGGATAGATAAGATTTTATCGTTGTGGTTAAACCTGCATTCTTAATTTTATCTATTTCTACTCCATTTAATTCATATCGAATGTCTTGAAACAGAAATAATGCTGGGTTATTGATGAAGTGTACATTTGATACTTTTTCTTTTGTAGTGCTGTTATATACGTCTACTTTTCCCTCAATATATAAACTACTAAGTGAGGGAAGCACGTACAGGTCTTGCTGATTGACTGGAATTCTTATTTCATCATTCTTGTTGAAACTAGTCACATATGGCTTGTATGAATGATACTCAAAACTTTCAATGCTGTTGTCGTATGATGTTTGTTGAGATATATTTAAAATATTCATTTTATTAATCCGATTAGCTTGAGAAATTCTTTATTAGTCTTGGTAAGCTTCTTTTTTAGCTGGAGCGGTGTGCCTCTGTGAGATGTTTTTTTATAACTAACGTGATTACATGATGGAGGTAACCTTTTATTGAAACTTATCATTTTTTCCTAAAATGTAAATACAGCTGCACTTCTTCACTTCGTAAATTTATCTCTTTATTGTCAGCATCCAACAGTCTTATATTAATTTCGCTTATACACCTTTGATTAACAGGAAAATAAATTAGGTTTTTAGGTATCTCAATTATTCGATAGCCTGGAGGAACATTAGGTACAAATTCATAAATTATATGGCTGGCTTTTCCGTTTACAAATGATCCACTTACTACATTGCATTCGATTCGCACGATGGTTGTTGATAGAATGTTAACAGGATACTTGGAATCAGTACTTATATTTGCATTTATTAGTTCCGTTCCAAAACCTAAAACTTTTCCAAGCGATGCATTTTTATTAAAATAAACATCTTTGGAGCAAAATATATTCGTTTTTAATGTATTATTATTGCAAGTTACTTTTAATGCAGTATTCTTTACATTGCTTTTTAAATAATCACAAATATCTTGAAGCTCATAAGAGCCTTCAGGAATTTCTATGATTTCATTTTCACCATAATAGAACTTATTGTTTCGTTCATCTATATTAGGAATAGAGTTGAAAGTTGAGAAATACAAAAGACCGCATTCATATTCTCCTCGAAGTTCCAAAGTTGGGGAATAGTTGGTTGTTAAAGAGGCTCCTCTTCCAGTTATAGACACAGTGAAAGACATTTTTATACTGAGACATTTATTTATTTCTTTCATTATATAAATGCATTTTCGAATACTTTTTTAAAAATTTTAGACACAAATGACCACAATTAGTGGTATCGTAAGCTTGATGTCTCACATAATTGTAGATAATAGGCAAGGTTTTCATATATTTGATAAATTCTAACGGTGGTTTTAAATTACCGAAACTATCATAATATTGAACGTAATTGTTATTCTTTACATAGGCCACCCAATGTGTACCAGGATTTAAATTGCTATCCAAATTCAATATTCCACATTCTATCTTTCTAGGTTTTAAAGGTAATGTATCTCTCATGTAAACACCTCGAAAGTAAGGAATATCACTAGAATGTTTCAATATGTCTAGGTTAGTTAGCGCACGTCTGGGTAGCCGCTTAATCAGTTTTTTGAAGGGTTAAGGTATAAACCACTCCCTTTTTTATGAGGTTTAATATATAACCCTTTTCCAAGAGCTACCGCTTCCATCATTCTGTTGTGTCTTTCAGATTCCTGAAGACTTTTTTGTGCAGCTTTAGAATCATTTACAGCCTTGGCTATACCTGCTGCACCTCCAGCCAGCGAACCTAATGCAGACAATCCCGCAAAAATGGGAATAAGTGGTAAAAGACCACCACTTTTGGGAAGAGGAATAACACGTGGCAAACGGATTCCTTTCTTGTTACTAAATAGTTTCTTTGCTGCTGCATAAGCATATTTTATTGCAGAGTTGTGGTCTTTAGATTTGTTTTTTTTCAATTGGGATTGAATTTTTTTTATACCTTTCTTAAATAATTTTATTCCACTGCCTGCTCTGATGTTTGCCTTCATGGCATTTTTTACTATCCACGCCGCAATTTTTTCTCCTTTACCAGCATCTTTCGATTTTAATCTCCTTTTAGCCATATTCAAAAGTTCCAAGTCAGCTTTACGTCGGACTGCGGAATCTTTATTAATGTATGCGATATCGTGATGCATGCAGGCTTTATCTAATTCGTTTACCCCTCGATCGCCTTTAGGAATCCGTTTTTGAAGTTTTGTTCCAGGACCACAAAATTGGTATCCAGGTAAATGTAACTCGAACGGTAAATGATCTATCAAGCTATTAATTATACCACTGCCTTCCTTCATCGATAAGCGTAACGTGCGATGAAAGAGTGATAGTATGATATTTATACTACCATACTAATCTACATAACCAATTCACTTTTATTTATCCAACTGTTTTCTTTATCACTTAATCCTAACCATTTCACAAATAATTTGTTTCCTTTTCGCTTTATAACTTTTTCAATTAAATAAAGGTCTGGAAATTTAGATTTTTGTAACTCGTGTCCATAAAAAGAGCCTAGAATATTTTGGCTGTGTTTGTCTTCTATTTGATATGTTTGGGGACAGGTTTCATTGATTTTCACAATACGAAATATTTCTGTTGACCAATTAGGGGTATAACCTTTATAGAAATCGCCTTTGTATTTGCTTATACGAACAAAATCACCAACCTTAAAAGCTGATTTTTGTTGTACTTTCTTTGGCTTGCGGCTTTTAAAAATGTTATACTTAACTAAAACCTCATTTGAATGATTAACATTGATTGGTTTGAACTTTGTGATGCGGTGAAACGTATTATTATAGTGATGCACAACGGAATTCAAATTATTTTGAAACCATTGATATCGTCCGCATATACTGAATGTTTTGTAAAGGTACGATTTTATAGTTCTAATAACTCTTTCTACCATGGAGGCTTTTTTAACCGAATATGTAGAATAGTGGTTTATGTTGTTACTTTTTAGTAACTGTTTAAATGAATCATTATAAAATTCAGTACCTGAATCTGTTTGTAAATTAACAGGCTTTCTTTTTGATTGGGATAATATACTTTGCATCGCATCAGTAACACATGTTTTAGATTTTGACTTTAACGGTCTAACCCATACGTATTTTGACAAAGCATCTATTACTACTAGAACATACTTGTAACCCTTATTAAACGCTGAATATTTTTGAAAATCTATAAGATCTGCTTGCCATAAGTCATCTATCCCTTTAATGATAGTATGTCTGCGAGGGAAATTTCTTCTTGCAGCTTTGTGAAGCTCGTTCACTATTTCTTGTTTACTCATTCTTAGCAGGTTTAGATTTTAACATAAGATCGATTTCTTTTTTTGTGTAATACAATGTACTAAAGTTGTTGGTAGTTAGTTTTTCTAAATTATTGAGGTAATTCTTCATATGGCTTTGAATTCTTTTCATTTCATTTTGCTGATCCTTGACACAATTGTCTACGTATTCTTTATTTACAGCCTCATCGTCGTTTTCCGGTAATTGTAATCCTCTTAATCTTGATGATTTCAAATCAAATTCACCTACATCCGACCTTACTAATGCGTTGGTAAGAATATCGGTGACTTCAGATAGTCGTAAACGCTTATGAACATGATGACCAAATTTGTCTATATTCATTGCCGTCCTATCGGTTTCTGTAGTTTAATGAGACTGCCCATACGTCCTGATGGCAGCTTTATATATTTAATATCTTTTATGATGCCAGCTTCATGCAGTTCTTCAATTATTGCATAAATTTCATTATGCACTCCAGTGTTGCCAGCTGCCCATGATCCAAGTAGTAATTTTAATCTTTCCACTAACTCGTTTGGGTCATCCCAATAAACCAAATCGGTATCCTTCTTAACTTCTTTTAAAATATCAATTCCTTTACCTCGTGGGACACTTTCAACACTGCTTGTATGACTTCTAGAGAACTTAAACAACGGTTTGATTACATGCATATATTTAAATCCTTTGTTACTGTTTAATGGTTTAGATGGATCGCAACTACGTTTGTGTGCATTAGTATCCATTAGTACTAACTTATAATTTTGTAAGTCTTCCTCTGTTATAATGTCTAAGTTCGGTGTTTTTTTATACAACAATTCTTTGATGCCTGGAGTTTTTTTTAAGCTACGGTTTCCAATTTTCACAATTCGATCATTGTCATAGACACGGGTATTGCCGAGCAAAAGTTTTCCCTTTACATTTCTTACACCAAAAGGTATATTTTTATCCATTACCTCAGAAGACATCGACCACGATAATGAATCATTGGCAATACTTGGTGATGACTGAAAAGATTTAAATGAATTCTCATGAACATCAGTATCCTCAGGTGTTGGGGTGAGAGTTTTGTTAGATGGCACACAATCATTATCAACATCATTATCTAAAATGTCTTCTTCATCATTATCCGGATTTTCTTCAAGATCTGTTTCATTATCAACAACATTTTTGAAGTAATTAAAATCCTCGGTGGAAGTATTTGACGACTCGCTTTCCGCGTGTTTAATTTTTTTTGGTAATTGAGTTTGCTCTATTTTCTCTTCAATGCAACGTTTCCCTTCAGTTTTACTAGATAAAAGTTTGAGTGGGTTAACAATAGGTTTAAATATAGTTTCTAGCGCTGTATCATTTTTATTTCTCAAATCTTTTATCATTTTTATTTTTCTTTTCACAGCCGAAGCCGATTTTAGAATTTCCTTCTTGAGATTCCGCTCCATTGTAAATTCCACTCTGATAGAATTCTAAAATTCAACTGATTCGAAGGAACATTGGTAGCATTTATATAATAAACTTTAATCTACTATAATGAACGTATCAAACTTCAGTCGGTAACATCCTTTGTTTCGATCACAATCCTTATTTATGACGAGATAACTAAAAGGTTGACTCCACACAGTTGAGCACATCTCCCGGAACTGAGTCCACATCATATCAGAACCTACATGCTCATCGTAAATGTGTCTTAAATTAATATCATCTTGTTTAAATAATATGATGAGGTTAGCATTATCTCTTACTAGTTGTTTGGGTATTTTAGTGTAGGTTTGATTTATATAAAAACAGTCAATTTTTTTATGACGACCCATAGCAAAATAATCACGTATATTATTTTGATTTTCACATGCTACATCGTCGAATATTATTATTGAATCGGGAGAAGCATCGTGTGGACTTAAAATTTCGCTATTATGGTTATACTTGTTGTAAGATACATCTGGAACTTGCTCCAAAACTTTTTCTAAAAACACATACTTAGGTTGATACAAAGATTTCGAATACACATAAAGGTTTCGAAAACGTGGTCCATCCTGATGTAGCAACAGACTAATTACTAAATTGGTTTTTCCACAGTTTGAGGGACCACAAACAACACTGCGAATAGTATTTGGCAATAAATTCCCATGACGTTTAACCTCATTCGAGGATACTGGACAAATACATTGTAATTTAAGAGATTCTTTTTGTTTTAAGAATCTCATTACAGTTTTTTTTTTTTTACTCAACCGGTCTGATTGATAGTTATTAACGGAATGACGGAAACATTGAGGAGTTGACTGATTAAATGGGTTTCTTCGATCATAAAAATACTTGCTACACCTCATCAATCAATTTTATTTCACATATTTACTTTTATTCAACACCATACATTCGTAGTGTATTATTGGGCATACTGTCAAACCAGAGTGAGCGCAGCGAACGGTCGGGAGCGAAGCGGACGACTGGGGGACAGAATGCCCAATAATACACTACTAATATCATAGTTTGGTGTTTTTTATACAACAATTCTTTGATGCCATGAGTTCTTTTTAAGCTTCGGTTTCCAATTTTCACAATACGATCATCGTCATAAACACGGGTATTGCCGAGCATAAGTTTTCCCTTTACATTTCTTTCACCATAAGGTATATTTCCATTCATTACTTCAGAGGACATCGACCACGATAAAGTATCATTGTTAATGCTTGGTGATGACTGATGAGATTTAAATGAGTTTTCATGATCATCCTGATCCTCACAGGATGATGTGGTGAGGGTGTCGTTAGATGTCTTAAGAACATCTGCATTTTCTTCATTATCTGAATTCCTTTCATCGTCAACCGCTGATTTAAAGTAATTAAATTCCTCTGCAGAAGTATTTGACGACTCGTTTTCCGAATGTCTACTTCTTTTAACTAATTTATTCTGCTCTTCGTTTTCGTAAATTTAATTGGGTTCATAATAGGTTTAAATATTGTTTCTAGTGCTTAGCATTTTTGTTTCTTAAATTTTTTATCATTTCTACCTTTCTCTTTACCGCAGACGCAGACTTAACGATTTCTTCCTTGAGGTTCCGCTCCATTGTAGAGATTCCACACTGTTTAACTTCTCAAAGTTAACTGATTTGAAGGGATGGATGTAACAGCTATATAAAACTTTAATCAAATAATATAAATTGCACTTGTAAAAAGACAACTGTGAACCTGTGACAGACGAGGAATTGAACCCCGTGTCTTACGCAATCCAGGCGTATGCCTATACCACTCGGCCACCGTCACATTAACAGGCCTGTTGAATTTTGCAAGCGCTTCTTAACGCGTAGGCTGCGTGACATCATCAATGTTGTGAGATTGCTCTCACAATATCTGAAGGAAAATATTTTTACAAATATTTTCATCAAATACTATGAATGTATCAAATTTCAGTCTGTAACAGCCTTTGTTTCGATCACAATCCTTATTGATGACGAGATAGCTATACTGTTTGCTCCATACAGTTGAACACATTTCTCGAAACTGAGACCACGTCATGTCAGACCCTACATGTTCATCGTAAGCATGTCTTAGATTATTATCGTCTTGTTTAAATAATATGATGAGGTTAGCATTATCTCTCACTAACTGCTTAGGTACCTTAGTGTAAGTTTGATTAATATAAAAAACCGGCCAAGTGCGAGTCGGACTCGCGCACTGAGGGTTCCGTGCCAACTTTAACTGAATTAGGGATTCTTACTTCCACTTAGCCAAAATACCGCAATATTTTGTTGACCGCAAATATAACTTTGTTTTTCATAGTGTTTGTATGAAAGACAAAGTTATATTTGCGGTTGATAAAAATATGATATATCTCAAAAACTACTTGTTCGATTTTGCTCAAACCAATTTTCGTTGAAAGTTTATGTTGAGATCTACATTACATATTTTTTTAAAATTTTTCACTTCCTTAGTTCAAAAGTTAGATGGGGGGGGGACGCCCATTTTACCACTTTGGTAGCGTCTATATCTCAAACCTTAGACTTTTAGAAAAAATGGTTTTAGGAACCTCAATGTCATTTTGAAAGACCTATCCAAAGACACCCCACACGTATAGGTTTGAGTAAAAAAAAAATTTTTGGTTTTAGTTTCATGTATGGGTGCCCCCCCTATAATATCATTTTTTCATTTTTTTTTGTACCTGAATCGGAAAGCGGTAAAGAGGATACACCGACCTACCAAGTTTCAGCGGTGTGATGCTAATAGTTTCAGAATAAAGTGGCTGTGACATACGGACGGACAGACAGACAGACAGACAGACAGACAGACAGACTTGACGAAACTATAAGTGTATGGTTACATACACTATGGGTAAAGTTGAGTTGAAGTTGATGAGCACGCACAATAGAAAAGATTACCGTAGTTAAGAAAAGTTAAGTTTAATAAAGTAGTTAAAGTTACAGTTAAGGTTAGGTGGCAAATCTTTCCTTGATTGAGTTGTGTAAAGTTGGACAGTTATTGACGTACTAGCTAATTAATGTGAAAATATTATACGAGCGATCGCGCGCCTAAAGTAGGGCGCAACGTAAGCGCAAAATAAAGTTGAATGTACGATGGCCTTGCCCGTACATATTGGCGACTCGAAAAGAGGAAGAGAAAAAATATAAAAATAGGGTTAAAGTTAAGAATTACTAGTGATACAATCAAGATAAAGAAATGCCAGTACAAAGCAAAGAATTGTAAATGTTAGTCGTCGAAATTGAAAGTTAGATTGTCCTTTGCTTGCGTGGTAGGGCGTTGCAGGCGGGACGGCGAGCGCGGCTGCGCTATCGGCGTCTGGCTTGATGCTTCTCTGGAGTGATCCTTCATTTCTTCCAGTTCAATGGTTTCAGTCACTTCAGTCTTTGACTTTTTATTAGAGCAGTAATGGCTTACTTGTTTTTTAACAAGCCAAATGGTGATGATAACAGCAATTCCAAGAAGAACGTAGCAAATGGAATACTGATGTATGTCATGGCTTGAGATTGATGAGGGCAGAACTTCATTTTCTTGTTGTGCATGTATTCGTCTGCCGATGTCTGTTATCTCATCATCGTTGGTTTGAAGCGTAGCGTTCCATGACAAGTTGTGACGTGACATGGTGACGATTTTGTTTACCGTCGAGTTAAGAGTAGGAATGTTGAGGTAGAAGTCATCCATGTTCATCTTAGAGTTGTACTCACTTTGTGAGTGAATGGTAAAGTCTTTAGACTGTAGTACACATCCTTGCTCCAGTGTTACTATGCCAGCTGACGTAATAGTGTGTGACGTCAAGTCGTTGTTGCAAATTGTTCGCAAAGTGCAAGCGTCGCAGCAAACGGCCAGCCAGCTGTTCGGTGTGTGTAACGCGATCCATGCGTCACTGCACGCTGTCTTCCTGACGTCACAAGGAGTCCCCGAGCGATGACTCAATAGTTTAGCTTCACATGGAGCGTTGTTGTTATGTAAGTTGAACACTTGTAAGTTTTTGTTACATATCAAAGTGTCTTCTCTTAATTTAGTGCACACCCTGAGGTCAGCTTCAGCGATAGAGATGTATGTGTTCTTGTGAAAGTTAACAGCAATATACTCCGATTGCAGCTGCATTGTTGCGATTCCCTTCTCAGTCTTCATAGGCAATGCGATAGGTTTATAGAGAAGAAAATCTTCGTCTGAAGTTAGTGGAATGTGAACTTCGAATAGAAAGTAATCGGCAGTAACTCGTGCTTTTGCGTATAGTATTTTGTAGAGATTCTTGATGTCCTTATGTCATTAACTGGTAAGGTCAACGATTTGGGTAGCTTTCCCGAGATTTCGTTTAGTTGGGCAATCAGGTTTACAGGAGTGAGTAGATGCACATCCATGTGGCCCTTGTAGACATCAGTTAGCGAGTTGAAAAGCATTTCCTGCATTGTTCTCATATTCTTTAGAAGCAAGTATGTTGTAAGAGAAGCAGAGTTAAAGTAGTTAGTGGCCATCATGGCTTCCACAGCAGATTCTACTTTGGCTAAGCTCATATCAGTCTGGTTCATATAGCCTTCTATCATGTTGAATTGTCGGTTGATGTTATCTTCAGTTTTCTTCAGCACTTTGTTTTCTAGTTCCACAATAGAAGTTTGGTTCTTTACGAGGTTAAGCAAGTGATTTTCGTTAGTTTGTATCGCTTCAATGTCCTTCTGGTATTTGTCTGCAAACTGCTGGTCTAGCACGCCAAACAGAGTGTTAGCAATGCTGCCGACTCCGTTGATCAAACCTCGTTTTCTTCGCTCATAAATATGTTTGTTTGGAGTCAGTAGAATCAAGTTGTAGTAGTTAAGTATTTCTTTCTCGTGTGATAATTGAGATAAGGTAGTTTTACAATATCTAGGATCCGTCTGATCACATAGCTCGTTGAGACCTTGAAGATAGTTTTCAATTCGTTTTATTCCTCTCCAGTAGTTAGTTAAGTTATAATACATAAGTAGTGTCCATTCATCATGAATCATTTGAACTTTGCCTACGGTGTCATAATATATGGGTCGATCGGGTTCAAGCGCCGTAATGTGAGCGCCTGACGTCACAGCTCCATATGATGCAGATATGAAAGTAAACAATGCAAGTAGCATTGTAAATAATGACGAATACATCTTTGTTTTCTTCGGTCTCACTGACCTTTTGGTAGATGTGTCTTGCACATGTTTTTCAGATGTTTTCAGAGTAGATGATTCTTCACAGTTTTCATATTGAAGTGGGAGTGGTGATAGTTTCGTTACAGGTCGCTTGATTATGCCAGTTTGCGTTTTTAATGTTGTAACTCGTACATAACCGTCGGCTCCGGGATGAGTTTCGAGCACACGACCCATGGCCCATTTTCCTGGTGGCATGTTATTATCCTTGATCAGCACGATATCATCTTTCTTGATGTTTTTAGTTGGTTTGTTCCATTTACTGCGGCCTTGTAGTTGAGTAAGGTATTCATTAGACCAGTTTTTCCAAAAGTGTTGTAGCATATTCTCAGTTAGTTGCCATCGTCGGCGTAAGTTAATGTGTCTGTCGTCACTGTAATCGGATATTGGCAGTGACATCACTGGGCCACCCACTAAGAAGTGACCTGGTGTCAAGTAGTTGTGGAATTCGTCTAGATCTTCAGTTAGAGGGCAGAGAGGTCTAGAGTTCATGCAGGCTTCAATTTGTGAGAGTAAAGTCTGGAACTCTTCATAAGTTAGTTTTTGATCTCCCAATACACGGCGTAGATGGTACTTCATCGACTTGACGGCAGCCTCCCACAGACCGCCAGTGGTTGGCCACCCAGGGGCGTCAAAGTGCCACACCACCTCCAGGTTTTCAATGTGGTCGAAAAATTCAGGTGAAAGTTGTTGTTTAAACTCTTCGAACTCGTTGCGTAACAGTTTTGAAGCGCCAATGAAGTTAGTTCCGCAGTCAGAATAAATGTGTTTAGGGGTTCCGCGACGAGCACACATCCTCTGGAAGGCAGCGATGAAAGTTTCCGTGCTGAGATCAGATACAAGTTCTATATGCACGGCCTTAGTTGCCATACATACAAAAATAGCGATGTATCCTTTTGAAGTTTTGACTCCGCGCCCTTTGTTGAGTTTAACCTCCACGTGGCCGGTGAAATCGACTCCTGTATGTGTGAATGGTCGAGATGGAGTTATTCTTTGTTGAGGTAGGTCAGCCATAATCTGTTGATTTTCAGTGGCCTTGTGACGATGACACCGCACACAGAGTCGAAGTTTTGCTTTGACAGCTCTATTTCCACCAATGATCCAATATCGCTGTCGTATGTAGGCCAATGTAAGCCTGGCGCCACCGTGGAGTGTTGAAGAATGAGCTTGCTCTATGAGTAGCTGAGTGAAGCGTCCCTGTCGAGGTATGATGCTGGGGTGTTTCGCCTCGAATTACAAGTTTGAGTTGTTAATGCGACCGCCGACTCGCATTATCCCTTTCTCGTCTAGATAAGGGTTAAGTTTGTAGATCACGCTTCTTGTTGAAATAGTTTCTTTTTTCTTCAGTTGTTTATATTCGTTGTCAAATTCTGTTCTTTGAACGAATTTTATAAGTTGTTGTTTTGCATTTGTCAATTCCGCAGAAGTGAGGTATGCGGTGTCGTGTTTTTTGTTGCCACGCAGATTTGCAATAAAGCGCAGTATCCATGCCGTGACTCTTGTTACACGTGTTAATGAACTGCATTTATTTAATAAGTCTTCAATGAAATTGTTTTCATTTGACCTAGTTAGGGCTTCCACCTTCTTGGTTTTGAGTTCGATGTTAGTTGTGTATAAACACGTGAAGTTCTTGTTATCTTTGTTTTCAGTTAATGTTTTCAGGAACTCTGGACCTTTCCACCATAAGTTGAAGTCAATGAGTTTACTGGGGTCCAGACCTCGCGTAGCGCAGTCAGCGGGATTTTGTTCTGACTGAATGTACTGCCAGTTTTCTGAAGGAATTGCTTGTTTGATTTTCGCAACCCTGTTGGCCACATATCTTTCCCACTTAGTAACATCACCTTGCAGCCAGGCAAGCACGATTTGTGAGTCACACCATGCTCGAACCTTGAGGTAATGACCTTGGAAAGCTTGCTTAGTTTTTTCAATCAGTTGTGAGAGTAATAGTGCGCCACATAGTTCCATTCTAGGCAATGTTGTTTTTTGTGTCAGCGGGGCAACCCTAGTCTTGGCAACAAGTAATTGTATAGTTGGCGGGCTGTCCTTTTTCGTGACGTAGCTGTAGATGACGCACGCGTAGGCCTTCTCGCTTGCGTCACAGAATCCCAGCAGTTCGATGTTTGACTGTTGTCCGCCGAGCCATCTCGAAAGTTTGATATCTTTCACTAGTGAGAGCTCGCTTTTTAGTTTCACCCAGTCTTTTTCGATATCAGTTGGTACAGTTTCATCCCATTCGACCTTGGCCGTCCACACACGTTGAAAGATTAGTTTTGCAGTGATGGTGACGGGCGACAACCAGCCTAGTGGGTCGTAAAGTTTTGAGATCTCAGACAGTAGTACCCTCTTGGTTAGTTTTGAGTTAGGTTTGTCGTCTAGTTCCCAGTTGATTGAAAATGTGTCACTGTTAGGACTCCATCCAAGGCCAAGTGTTTTCATCGATTCTTCATGTTTGAAGTCAAAGTTGTTGTTAGTGGAGATTTGATGTTCAGGCAAGTTTTAAAGTAAAGCGTTGTCATTTGCTGACCACTTTCGCAGATTCATGCCTCCGCCTCGTAACAGCTCTATTAGTGATGTTTGTAGTTCAATAGCTGCACTTATCGAGTTATGACCGCTAACAAGGTCATCGACATAGAACTCATCTTGAAGTTTAAGAGCGGCCTCCGGGTACTTATCGCCGTCATCCATCGCCAGCTGCTTCAGAGTTCTCATCGCCAGCCATGGGGCACATTTCATTCCATATGTTACTGTGCAGAGCTCGTATTCCTGAAGTTGTTCGGAGGGTGAGTTTCGCCAGATGATTTTCTGCAGTTTTTGTTGATCTTGGGTGACCTCAATGCATCGGTACATTTTCTCGATATCGGCGGTGTATGCGTATTTGTATGATCTCCATTTGATGATGAGAGCTTGGATGTCTTTTTGTAAGTTAGGGCCCTTCTCTTGTAGTTGGTTAAGACTAAAGCCACTAGTAGTTTTCTGAGAGCCGTTAAAAACTACTCTCAATTTAGTTGTAGTTGATTGCTCACGTAGCACGCCGTGATGAGGTAAATAACATTGAGGTACGTAGGTTGCAATCGGAGACGCCGGTCTCATGTGACCTAGTTTTAAGTATTCTTCAATAAAGTCTCGGTACATCAATGCGAGTTTGTTATTCCTCTCAAGGCGTTTTTCAAGTTGAAGGAATTGAGATATGGCAGTAGGTCTCGAGTTTCCCAGTTTTTCTTCATAATCGGCACAGAAAGGCATCTTCACGATGTATCTTCCGTTAGTTGCACGTTGAACAGTTGTAGAGTAATGTTTTTCGCAGTAATCCATCTCTGATAAGTCGTTGTCGTTTTGAACAATGTCTTCGCTCTCCCAATACTTAGAGATTTCGTTAAGATCAATAAGTGTTACATGGCAGGCCAAGGTCAAGTTTGTGTTCAGTTTGCCGCACAGTATCCACCCCAGTTGTGTTTGTTGCGCTATCGGAGATTGTTGGCTTCCTTTTAGTACTCCCAGGTGGCGGTGTCAATACCGATGTTAGCAAGTCCATTTAAACATTCAGTAATGACGTCGTGCATTTTCTTAAGGTTGTAGTTATCGGGATGTTGTATAGTTGGCAGGTTGAGCATGGTGTTGATGAATGAAGTAAATTGTAGGCGTCGGTTTTCATAGCGTTGAGTTAAGATGTCCCAGCACGAGTTGTAGTTGTCGGCACAGATGCTAAGATGCTGCACTAGCCGTTCGGCATCCCCTCTCAGTTTAGATTTGAGATGCTGCATTTTTTGTGCCTTGTTGATCATAGGGTTGTTGTGTATAGTCTCCACGAAGAGGTCCTTGAAAGAGATCCATTGAGTGTAGTGGCCAGTAAACTCAGGTATCTCCAACTTTGGTGCGGATGTTTCATAATGCACAGTTGACCAAATCTTGGAGTTTAAGTTACGCCTCATATCATCGTACCTGTCCTCCATGCCGTTGAACATGTCGTTGTACTTCGTGTTAGAACCTTTGAGTTTGGCTTCTAACTCCCAGTGTAGTTTGTCTATGATATCCCACTTGGCTTTTAGTGTTGAAAGATGATCTTGAAGTTCCCACTTTTCACGTATGGTGTTGAGGTTTACCTTTGACATAGCACGGTCAAGGGCTTTGAAGTTACACAGTTGTTTTTCCAGTAGTGAATTCGTTGAAGAAGACTCACTCGTTGCGATGTCCTCCAGCATTCCAGTTAGTCCAGTTAGGTCGAATTCCACAGGTTTTTTATCACATAGCTGTCGCAAACGTTCTTGCATGTCGTTCTTCGTAGCTTCATAGAGTTGTTTGGTGTTTTCATAGATGTTCTCAGTGAAGTAGTTGATGGTTTTGTCTTCGTAAGTTTCCAGTAACTGTTGGTGTCGTTCTTCGAAGTCGTTCCATTGAGCTTCGAGTGACTCCAGTCGTTTTGTTAAATAGTCTTCGTTTTTTCTAGTTGGACTATCCTTCTTGTAGTTAGCACAAAGAGTTTTGATGTTGTTGAAGCACTGTTGTTGTAGTTCCAGCATGCTGATAATTTTTGTAGAAGTTAGTTAGCCTTCGATTAGTTGACTCGTTGAATCTAGTTGGCTCGTCGATCTGGCACGTAGTTGACGGTGGCAGATGAGGAGCTTGGTGTTGATCCCGTTATCCGGCTCGAAGTAATGTATGGTTACATACACTATGGGTAAAGTTGAGTTGAAGTTGATGAGCACGCACAATAGAAAAGATTACCGTAGTTAAGAAAAGTTAAGTTTAATAAAGTAGTTAAAGTTACAGTTAAGGTTAGGTGGCAAATCTTTCCTTGATTGAGTTGTGTAAAGTTGGACAGTTATTGACGTACTAGCTAATTAATGTGAAAATATTATACGAGCGATCGCGCGCCTAAAGTAGGGCGCAACGTAAGCGCAAAATAAAGTTGAATGTACGATGGCCTTGCCCGTACAATAAGGGTTCCGTTTTTTGCCATTCGGCTACGGAAAAAACAATCAATGTTCTTATGACGACCCATTGCAAAATAATCACGTATATTGTTTTGATTTTCACATGACACGTCGTCAAATATTATAATAGAATCAGGCAAAGCTTCGTGTGGACTTAAAATTTCACTATTGTGGCTGTATTTGTTGTAAGATGTGTCTGAAACTTTCTCCAAAACATTCTCAAAAAAAACATATTTAGGTTGATACAAAGACTTCGAGTACACATATAAGTTGCGAAAACGTGGTCCATCCCGATGTAGCAATAGACTTATTATTAAATTGGTCTTTCCGCAATTTGATGGTCCACAAACAATGCTTCGTATAGTATCTATTACATATAATAAAATTGTAGAGGTCGAATTTCTGTACAATAAAAGAAAATGCTTAAAACCGAGTCAGGGGGATGTAAGAAGTGCAATAGCACTAATCTAGATTTTTTCGAATTTCTTATTTCTCTGTTTGTCTGTCTGTTTGCTCGGGATAAACTCCGAAGCGACTGGACCAATTTAAATGAAATTTTGAACAGTGGTAGCTTAAACCATCGAGCAACATTTAGGATACTAACAATGCCTGTAAATAAAAGTTTCCGTGCGATGTAAAAAAATATTAATTCGTCAAGTATGTGTAAACGAGACACAATAAAAATTCCATTGTTATGCGACTCTCGGCATTCGTTTGATACCTGACTGATTACAAACAAACTTCAGTAGAACGAAACGCGCCAAGTGTCACTTTTTCAACCACTGATGTCTAAAGTCATTGTCAAACTAATGTCAAGTCAATAGTCATTCAATATATCACATACATACTAATCTGTGATCTATCAAAATAAAACAAAGTGAAACAAAGTATTGAATATATATTATTTATCTGTGATTGAAAGCATGGAAATTATGGAAAATTGCCTGTGTAAATAATAGGAGGAGCAACAACGCCACATGTGAAGGATTAAGCCACAAGTGATATTAGACACTGATGGGTTGCAATGGTCTCTCCAGTATCACCTGTTGTTGCTGACCATCACCTGTATAATGTAACACCAAAGTTTTATTAACGGTATGTAGATATCACTTTTACAATTTTACCCACCAGTATGTTACCTACTGCTTTTCCTATTCATCTAAACTCTAATCATCCAAAAATTCAACTGGTAGGATTGCAGAATAATTAATGAGAAGTGAAGCTCTTCTTCCAGAGAAAGAATTGAAGAGTTTCTTCCAGTTGAATTTGGAAAATCTACTCTCATACAGTTCATATTCAGATAATTCAGAAATCGAGGCAGACAATAAACAATATTTCTTATCCAGATCATAACCTTAGCCTCACAGTCTTTAGAAATGTCACCAATACATAGCTATCACGACAAAAACTTTGTTTCAGAGAGCAAGGGGCAGCAATGATAACCAAAACCTGGCTGCTGATTGTCAACATGTAAGGAAGGTTGTTGCATACCCCGTGCCAAACCCGCTACAATTGAACAAGAAGATTAACCAATTTTTACCACCTTTCAAGTATCACACACATCACATACCTCTTCAAGATGCAGGGGAGTACAGACAGGAATGTGACTGTGGCATCTTCTACGTCGGTGAATCAACAATTAGTATAGGCATGCAGATTAAAGAATATATTTATTTATGTAACAAAGAACCACTTCATAATCACGTTACCATTAGATATTATTGTTATAACCGAAGCCGGCATATCCTCAAATATTATACAACTTTATAATTTAACTGGCTATACAATGTATTCACAATTACGCTCTGATAGAAAAGGTGGAGGCATTATTGTTTATATTAAATCACACTTAAAATTCACTCCACATTGTCATCCCACTTGTTCATTTGAAAATGTAACAGGTATATTAAAAACGCACACAGATCAGGAGGTAGTTATCTGTGCTGTGTATCGACCTCCCCGTAATAGCAAACCTGTTTTTGTTAAGGAGTTGGACAAATACGTGGCTAAGTACAGTTCAAAACAAAACATGTTGCTCGTGGGTGACATAAATATCGACCTGAAACGCATAGATTCACTAAGGCACACATATCTAGAAACACTCAGCGAGCACGGACTGATGTGTGGTATATCAGAGTATACTAGGCTTGAAATGAAACTAAACAAATTAACAAAATCGTGCATTGACCATTTTTTCACTCGATTCCTCACATCACGTCCGTACACGGCTGTATTAGATATCGCACTGGCCGACCACCGAGCTATCGTTCTCGCTTGCATCGACGATACAATGCGCTTACGGGCGCCTCGCAGAATACAGGGTGTACTAAAGCAAATAATTGATTACGACGTTCTTCGAGCTGAGTTAAATAAAGTTAAGTGGTTTCAAACCAGTGATATGACCTCACCAACTGATGTTTTTAACTTTATTAAAATGTCCTTTCAAAATGCGACTGCGGCAGCAACCAGTACGAAAGTAATAAATTTAAAAAAAAACAAATGTAACTATAGGGCCCCGTGGGTTGATAGCAATGTGACTAAATTATGCGATAAAAGAAATGATTTGTTTAAATTGTGGCGAAAAAATCCAGATAACATAAAATTGCGATTGGAATATAATAGAACACGAAATAAAATACACAAACTCTTGGAAACAAGACGAAACAATTACTACATTAAAGAAATAAACGCAAACTATACAAATATAAAAAAAATGTACCAGATAATTAATAACATGCTCGGTAGAGTGACCTTGACAATTGAGGCCGCGGTTCAAAGAGCCTTTGAAAAACATGATTTAACAACAAAATGCATTGTTGACAGTTTTGCGACAGAATTCGATAAGGCCGTTAAAGACATTATTCCTAAATGTAGCACAAAGTTACTAAGCACAAATCACTCCAGTTCTTCTGATTGTAGTATTTACTTTAAAAAAGCGACAGGAAATGACGTTCTTAAAATCATTCAAAATTTGAATCCAAGGAAAGCACCTGGGTCGGATAATATAAGAGTGTCTGACATAAGGAGCATAGGAAGCAATGTATCAGGGGCTATTGCAGATCTTATTAACTATAGTGTAAAAGAGGGAATCTACCCTGACGATTTAAAGCTAGGTTGTGTTAGGCCTTTACATAAAAAAGGAAAGCGAGACGACTATTCAAACTATCGTCCAATCACACTGCTTTCGTCTATAGACAAGATCGTCGAAAAATATATTTCTGCACAAATACACCAATTTTATCGGTTAAATGATGTTCTATATCAAAATCAGTTTGGGTTTCAAATGGGTAAAAGCACGTCTGACTTACTACTTAAATTTACCGATGAAGTTAATACGCACCTTAATAGGAAACTACATGTGTGTGTTTTGTTTATCGATTTTTCACGCGCTTTTGATACACTGGACCATAAGCAACTAATAACAAAATTAAGCAACTGTGGTATACGCGGACCGCTTCTTAAGTGGTGTAGCAGTTACCTCGAAAATAGGAAATTTCAAGTAAAGGTAAATGATGTCTTTAGTGAACCAATAGATACTACGGAAGGCACAGCTCAAGGATCAGTATTAGGACCTCTCCATTTTCTATCGTATGTCAACGATATGAACAAGTACATCCAACATAGTACATGCTACCAATTCGCTGATGACACTTGTCTGGTTGCTGCTAATAAAGACCCAAATGTAGCTTGTGAAATGCTACAATCAGATTTTAACACCCTGCTAATGTGGTGTCACGATGTAGGGTTGGTTGTCAACGCGTCTAAAACCAAATTACTGCCGATTAAATCACCTTACATCAAAAGCGTTCCCTTGAAGGGCATTGTAGCTCATGATCATAAATGTCTACACTTATCTATCCCAAATCGATGCAGCTGTGATCCTATAGATATAGTTGATTGTCAAACATATTTAGGCCTTCAAATTGATAGTAAATTTAATTGGTTTAATCACGTAGAACATGTTTGTAATAAATTAAGACAGTTTTTGGCAAATATAATAATACTTAAGAAAAGAATCCCGTTTAAAGTTAAGTTAATGCTTTATAATTCGCTAGCTGAATCATACATTCAATATGGTTTATGCAGCTACGGCCGTACTTATAATACATATTTCAATAAAATTTATGACCTTCAAATTAGAATTTTAAAGAATATAGTATCTAATAAAATTAGATATCAATATGGTGACGATTATTCCGGCCTTTTTAATTATTGTAAAGTATTGCCTGTCCATAGTCAAGTTAAATTAATTTTGTTAAAAAAACTTTTCTTCAGTACAATCGAACAACCACAAACTGTACAGCCTGTATACACCCGATCGGTAGCTCGACGTCAGCTGAATTGTAACTTGCTCGAGCGCGTAAGCAATGAATACGGGAGACGAACATCTGATTATATCGTTCCGCGTCTCATAAATAAACTGCCTACTGAAGTAAGGGATAATCTGACAGTTAAAAATATTAAAAACAAGCTTAAAATACATTTTCTAAATTCTCTTTTGAAAGTTTAATAAGTATTAAAATGTAAAAACAAAAGCACTTATTCGTCCAACTCTTTTTTTGTCGTTTAAAGATATGTGTTGTTAAAAAGGTAAATTGTGTCATTATCTATACTAATATTATAAAGCTGAAGAGTTTGTTTGTTTGTTTGTTTGTTTGTTTGAACGCGCTAATCTCCGAAACTACTGGTTCGAATTGAATAATTCTTTTTGTGTTGGATAGTCCAGTTATCGAGGAAGGCTATAGGCTATATAACATCACGCTACGACCAATAGGAGCAAAGATATAGCGGTAAATGTGTAAAAAACGGGAGAAAGAAGTCACTATTCTACGCGGACGAAGTCGCTGGCAAAAGCTAGTTATAATATAATCGTCTAAAAAGTTAGCCTGCATTATACTCGTACTTTAATTATTTGTTTAAGATGTTGATCGACGTAAGCTTACAACTTAGTAAAATTACAAACCTTAGTGGTTTTATACTAAGTTCATACCTACTTGTTTTGTAAGATTTTTTATTTGTTAATAAACGGAAAAAAAAAAAAAATATGTTTAGTCGAACCTAAGCAACATCTCATACTGCAAGATCTCAAGACACAATAAGCTTTTTCTGGGTGGTTAGGAACGTCAATAGATATTAATGGGCGATGGTAGTTTCTTGGTCTACCTGTGACCACGGATGCTGATAATAATTAGAAACGTCAGGCCCCCTATTTCATTTTAAATAAATGTATGGGAAATGAATCTGTAAAGTGTTTTAATTCAATGTGAAGTGTTTCCTCCATATTGGTTTGTACCTATAAATTAAATGAAATTTTGGTACTTTACTTCATGGTACTTGCCAAAATATAACAAAATATATATTTAGATCCATTTTTTCCACACAACAAAGTAAAATGTTAGTAAAGTAGTAGTTTTTTTTTGTGGCAAAGTACTAAGTAGTTAAAAAGTAAAGTAACCATATAATCCTATCAGACAAAGGAAATCTTAATCAAAATACAAATTGTGAACGTCCAAATAATAATCGGTATGGTCATAATAATTGATCACCTTTGATGTACTACTTGCTTCTTATTGTTGTAATAATAAATATACTGATTTTGTTTTAAAATAAGTTTAATAAAGCTTACTAAGCATTCTATATCGCCCTTTAGTTTAAGTTAAGTAATATAGGGTGACTTGAAGCTGGGTGCAAAGCTTGGAGGCGGAAGTAGTATAGTTGAGCCATGGTTGTCTTAGACCCCCTCGAATAGAGCACGCCTTGCCGTGGCGAGGGGGCTCAGTAGCCTGTCGCAATCCAGCGGCAGGTGAAGCCAAGATGCTCTGTGGAGAGTGCCGCTGCGACTGTTCCCGTATCGGGCGGCAGGGGCACTAGTGAGTCGCGTCTGTCTCACATCGAGCGGCGGCTCACCGAAAGTGATGCGACTCCCAGCACCCCTCTGGCTTATCAGAGGAGGCAGGGAATGTCCTTAAGACTCTGGTCCTCTTGGCGAGCCCGGCGAGCAGTTACCCTGTCGTCGGGCGTGGATCCGTCTGGAGTGGGATGAGATCTTCTCACCCCACTCCGTGGAGATCCGCCCTCCTGCTTAGAGGGCGGACGTTGCCGCTGGCAAGGGTCGCGGAACTGTTGAGATACCGCGGCCCCTGCTGTCACAGCCAACAAATGCGGCGGGCGTCGTCAGGTTTTAGTGGGTATACCCGAACCCGGGGGAGTCCCACACACGCCCTTCCGTTCCCCGACGGAGAGGTACGGTGCGTAACAGCATTTCCTGACGTTAATAAAAAAAAAAATGGTTGTCTTAGACGAAGTCTCACTATTTTTCTTAAATACTTATTATGTTTTTTATATAAAACCTAAACTTTTATAATTCATTGCTAACAATAGCCAATTTTAATGATAAGTGAGTACTAAAATTTACTTTAATTAACATAAATAAATACTTTAGTTTTTTATATAAAACCTAAACTTTTATAATTCATTGCTAACAATAGCCAATTTTAATGATAAGTGAGTACTAAAATTTACTTTAATCAACATAAATAAATACTTTATATCTTGCGTACTTATAAGTACTTATACTTAAGTATCTTATTTGTAAAATCATAAGCCTAAATAATTAAAAATTCTACCCAAAGTCACTATTCCACGCGGACCAAGTCGCGGGCACAGCTAGTTTGGCAATAAATTTCCATGACGCCGTTCCTCATTTGTTGTTACAGGGCAAATACATTCCAATTCTAAGGATTCTTTTCGTTTTACAAATCGCATTCTGATTTTTTTACTCGACCGTCTTCGTTGATGGATTTTGACAAAATGATTTAAAGACAGAAGTGTTAATAAATTAAAACTTGTTTTATGCTTAGCAGTGAAAATTCTCAATACAGAAAATAATAAAGTACAGTGAAATCTATTAATACAGTAAGTATGCGATTGGCGAAGTGGTTATTGGGCATTCTAAAAAAGTTTTTTTACATTATTGATCGAACGACAGTGAGATCGATGATGTAAAAAAACTGTTTTAGAATGCCCAATAATCCCCTGCTTGCAGCAGTTCTCCATCCACCTTTATTTCTCTCTGTTGCCATTGTAGACGTCTGAAAATACATTCGAGTACCGCAGAAAACAGCGTTGAAGAGAGGGGGTCCCCTTGTCTTACTCCGTTCTGTATAGGGAATTCTGCACCCTCGCGCTCTAGGCGTACCTTAGCAAGGCATTAAGTGTAGATACTTTTTATCAAATTGATGTATTTTTTATTGACACCTTGTTGTGTTAGTGATGTCCATATAGTATCAAAGTGTATAGAATCGAATGCTTTAGTGTAGTCTCTAAAACACATGTATAGCGATAAATTGTATTCTTTTGCCTTTTCTATTAGCTGTGTTATGACTTGTATATGATCTATGGGCGAGTAACCTTTACGAAAACTAGCTTGTTCCCGTGGTTAGTTTTCATCGAGTGTTTTGATTATTCTGTTTAATACGATCTTTGAGAATACTTTATATAGGTTTGTCATTAGACTAATTGGTCTGTAATTACCAAGGTCGCTTCTGTCACCTTTTTATGTAGTAACTAGCTTTTGCCCGCGACTTCGTTCGCGTGGACTTCAGGTTCGTCCCGTCTAGTAGCGCAAAAAATGAGTTTTTTTTAAGACCTCACATTAGAAACCTCAAAAATTGTAGCCTATATGTTATTCTGATGTATAAGCTATATTGTGGTAAAGTTTCATTCAAATCCATTCAGTAGTTTTTACGTGAAAGAGTAACAAACATCCATACATACAAACTTTCGCCTTTATAATAGTAGTAGGATATGATTGTTGATTTTGACCGGTGTGGTTTCTGTATTAAGTATGTTGTTAAATAATGTTTGGAGTGGTTTCAAAAGAGATTTAGAAAGAGATTTGAGGACTTCATTCGAAATGTTATCGCTTCCCGGGGTCTTGTCATTTTTCAGGGATTTTGTAGCGTACTCGATTTCTGATGTAAGGATTATTGGTGGCTCCTCGTTTTATACTTGGTAGGTGATCATTATCTTTAGCGGTGTAAAGTTCTTTATAGAATTTGGTTGCCTCATTTATAATATCAGGGCGCCTTGATTGTATGATTCCTTGTTTATTTTTTAGGTTGTAGGTCCATTCTGACTTATTGCTTAGCTCCTTATAGGCTTTCCGTAGGGCCCCCTGCTCTACCTATAAAGTTTACGAAGGTTTCCTGTCTTGTCATGCTTTTTTGGTGTGTGATATTTCTGTTGATTTCTTTGCTTATTTTAGTTATTTCGGTCTTTACTTCTTTCGTTCTTACTTGCTTGTATAGCTTCTTTCTTTTATCTAAGAGATCTTTTTCCATTCATTTATATAATTATTAATACGTTTATTTTTTCGTGGTATTATTTTCAAAAACTCATGCAATTCCGTCTCTAAATGGTTGTACTGAAGTTGTTTTTCCGCACTTGTATACATAGCTTTCATAAATTTATCTTCCCAGTAGCTAGCGTCTTCATCTGTCCATAGTGGGTGGGTTTTTGGTGTAGTTAACAGATTGTATTTTTGGTCTTTTACGCTTTGTATCTAGAGATAGCTCGCATCTTATCATCCTGTGATCTGAGTTGTAGTTGAGGTTCTTTATTATATCAAAGTTCTTAATGTAGGTCGGTTGCTTTGTTAAAATGTAGTCGATCTCATTAAACTGTTGACCGTTTGGCGAACGCCATGTCTATTTCTTGTGTGGTTTGCAAGGAAACATACTGTTCATGAAGTAGAAGTCGTTTTCAAGTGCAAATTATATTAGTATCTGGCCGTGTGGGCTCCTTTTTCCATAAGCATATTTTCCTATATTCTTCTCTTCGTTCTTTTTAGCTTTTCTTATTCTTGCAATAAAATCTCCAAGTGTCAGCAACTTACATTAATGATATAGGGATAATAAAATAAGGTCATGTTACAAGGAATAACACATCGATTTCACTAGGATTTTATTTACTCTTGAATAACTTTAGTTACTTAAAACTAGGTTTTTACTTGATTGAATAAATATATAAGGTGGATTCATTTACAAGAATTTACATTATTTATTCTATTCCATGATGTATTCGGTTTATCAAGTCAAATTATACTTCGGGTCTCAACCGAAGACGATTACATTATTTACTTGCAGCATTACATGATATGATGCTATCTTCGTCACACCTTTAGAGCTATAATATTTAAAATTAATTTAGATGCGACAATATACTTGATCTGTGCTTCTCTAACTTATTATTATCTGTTACAGCAACCTCGCAGCTTACTAAAATTGACGCACTGCATCCCCCTCTTTCATTGAAGTTATAGATCTTAACATAAAGCCTCTAAGTGAAATTACAGTTCCACGTTTCAATTTCTTTAAAGGTAATTACCCAGAAATTAATAAATACCTACTTGCTATTGACTGGGATCAACTTTTCTCGAATGCGACCTCAATCAACGAAGCTGTTGATATTTTTTATAACAAGATACATAACTGTGCCTTATTACATATTCCTCTCACTGTAAGCAAAAACAAGCACTACCCAAACTGGTACAGTCGGTCACTTATAAAGATTATCCGCGAGAAATCTAGGATTCACAAAAAATGGAAAAAATATAGTAATCCAAGAGACTACGACGAATTCAAAATTCTTAGAACTAGACAGCATCTTGTACAAAAACAGTGTTTTGACTCATTTACGCGTAATACAGAGAGTAATATAAAATCAAACCCTAAATACTTCTGGACCTGCGTTAAATCTAAAAGAGGTGGTTCTGGTTACCCCCGCCAGTTTACTTTGGGTAGTGAAGACTACACCGATGGACAGGAGATCTGCTCTGCATTTAATAAATTTTTTGAGAGTGTCTTCAATAAAGACTCCGTTATCTCATCGACCTATCTAGAGTCACTCTCAAGTAACTTTAATTTCAATGATTCAATATTAATATCTCAATAACACGGGAAATCGTATTTAAATACCTAGCTTGCTTGGATAAAACGAAAGGAGCGGGTTGTGACGGTATACCGCCCTTTTTTCTATCCAATAAGCTTATTATTTAAATTATCTTTGAAACTAAACCTCTTTCCCTCTTGTAAATAAATTAACACCAGTTCTCTGAAAATACACTTTAATTAGTCCAATCGCATTCACATACATTACTACAGTTGCTTTTAAGAGATATTGAACGCAGTTGTCAGGAAAATCAAATCAGTTAGGTAAGTATATTTTACTTTAACTTTAAACTAAAACAACTAGAAAAAGTATTAACTAAATATAAAAGTATACTACGTGAAAGTGGGTACTTCGAGACTCAAATATTACACTGTAGTCTTATACACCGTAACAGTTCGGAACTTGGAAGAAGAATGACGGGCTGGATAGTTTCATTTCAAAAGTTGCTTCGGTGCTTCCCTCTAGCGTTGCTTGATTGAAACGTCGGCCAGCCAATCAAAATGAAGCCCGCGTAATTTTTACGTAACAGATGATACTTCGGTGCTGCCCTCTAGTGTTGCCAAATTAAAAAATAATGCACGACGACAACATCCGGCCGTCCTGCATACGTGCCCGTCCTCGGGCATCGTACTGGTCTATTGTGGAAGCTGAAAATAAATGTTTAATGTTATTTACTTGAATGATTTTACATTTAGTAGTGTTACATTTTACACCAAATATGCTCTTGTGGTTAGTAAAGCATGTTAAATGGCTTGAACCAAATGACTCACCACATCATCTAGCTTTGTATCACCATTTCCCACAGGACGGCTTTCACTGTGGATTCCCGTCTGTAGGAAACATGCTTTACAAACACAGGCAATTCAAAGATTACTTTGTTTGATTAAAGATTTAAATCCAATGAAAACCACTCTGGTCCAATCATTTGTGTAATGTTATTATAATAGCTTGAACTATCAGACACACACCAGTCATCTAGTCTTGTATAACTATTATACTCCCCTCAGGCGGCTTTCACAGCGGATTCCCGCCAAAGAGTACAACACCACACAAACATTGACCGAAGCTGACACATAAGACCCAACAATTAAAATAAATTACTTTTTACAAGGTTTTAAAGTTGAAGAAAACTGTCAAATAAAATATATGAAATCTTACATGTGTTCCAGAAAGGTAGGTACCTCTTAGTCTAGACAACATCCGGTAATATATCTTCTTCAGGATCTTCCATAATGCTTATCCAACGCTTCATATTCTCGGCGCAGGTAACGCCATCATAACGTCTGGTACACCGCTCTGCTCCCCTCATATCTGACACTCTATACTTACTTGTAAAGGTCTTGGAAAGGTCCTTTAAACAGAGGCATTAGTTTTTTGCTTTGACCGTCATTTGAACAACTTGGAATTTTAATAACAACCAAGTCCCCAACGTTATAGTTAGGTGCCACTTTACGTTTAGAGTCAAAAGCAGCTTTTTGTGACTCTGCAGACTTCTTTATATTTTGGTCAACTTTATCGCGCAATGCCGTAACGTCAACCAAATGCTCAATATCATCAGCGATTCTGTCATTCATCATCCGAATTCTATACCCAAAAAATACTTCACTGGGCACCGCTGTAGTAGTTTTATTGATAGTACTATTTATACCCTGTTGGATGTTAGTAATATGATCATCCCATTTGTTATTATTTGTATCTGCACTGAGGCTGCGCAATGAATCAAGAATGGTCCTATTATAGCGTTCAACTTGACCATTTGAACGCGGTACCGCTGCTGCAATAATGTGACGTCTAATATTCATATCATTGCAATAATCAGTGAATAATTTCGATGTAAAAGCACTTCCTGCATCACAAATTAACCTTTTTGGACTACCAAATATTTTGGAAATTTTGTTTAATTCGTTAATTACTATTTCACTTTTTGTGTTTTTGACTGGGGCTATAAACACAAATTTTGTAAACGAGTCAACTATAACCAAAAGATAGGCATTGTTTTTTGTAGTTTTTATAAACGGTCCTAAGTGGTCCAAGTGCAACGTGTGAAATGGTCTAGCATATTTTGGGATTGGGTGTAATAGCCCCGATTTCTTTCCGCTTATCGCTTTGTTGTAAATACAGTTAAGGCAGTTTTTAATGTACTTTTTTACCGTTCTCTTTAGATGTGGAAACCAATACTGTGACCTAATCCTCTCTACAGTCTTGTCAACCGCAAAGTGGCCAACTTCATCATGGTTGGCTCTTATGATTTGCCATATGCACTGCTTGGGTACAAGCCAACGCCTTCCGAATGACGTTCTCCGATAAACTTTATTGCCTAACAAATCATATTCGTTAAATATTTTTTTTATTGGAGTCGGCCTCACCTGACAATAGTATTTCGCAAATACAACAAATTTTAGGATCTTGCAACTGTACAGATAAGAGCCAATCACCTTCAGTTATAGCCATTGTGGATAGCAAAGTGTGTTCCTTGTGGACAGGATTACGGCTCAAAGCATCTACGTGTTTCATTTGCGTACCTGCTCTATGGACGATATCGAATGAAAATTCTTGGGTTTGTAAGACCCACCGACTTACACGTGGTATAATTTCTTTCTTGTTTAGCGTATGACGAACCGCATTACAATCAGTGACAATTTTAAATTGATTTCCAAGTAAATAGTGTCGAAATTTCTGCAATCCAACTACAACCGCTAGCAGTTCCAGTTCGAATGAGTGGTAATTTTTTTCTTCATTTGTCGTCTGACGACTATAGAAATGAATAGGTTTTTCTCCCTCAGGAGTAACTTGAACTAAAATACAGCCTATACCGTCGCGACTTGCGTCTGTATAAAGAATGATTGGTAAGTTGGAGTCGAAAATATTTAATAAAGCATTCTCGATTAGATTTTTCTTAAGATCTTCTACTGCTCGTGTCTGTTGAGGACCCCATTGCCAGGAAACGTTCTTTTTTAATAAATTTGTGAGAGGTTTACATATTAGTTCGCAATTTTTAATAAACTTTCTAAAATAATTAATAAGCCCAAGGAATTGTCTTAATTGGTGTACCGTTTTTGGTATTGGATAATCTTTTATTGCTTTTAATTTTCGAGCACTAGGTCGAATACCTGCCTCTGATATATCATAACCCAAAAATGTGACATCTTTTTGAAAAAATGAACACTTCTCTAAATTGATAGTCAACCCATTTTTTTGAAAAATGTCTAGGACAGTCTCTAAAATTAAATTAAATTAAATTAAAAAAAGCCAAAAGATGTTCGAGATCGGCAGTGGATTCAACGTGGTAGGCAAAAAATATAAGGGAGGTTTTGTCTGTCAGGACTCACCTATTATCCGCTAGTAGATGGTTTCCAGGTTGCAGGTGATCACCGAGGACACAGGCACAGTCACACAGGTCTTCAGATAAGTTTAAGGGAAAGCACACGCGAAAATTGAGCCCTGGTAGGTCAGTTTTGTGTCATGGGAACAACGTCTCGAAAGCAACTCGTATTTTACCACCAGCGCTCTTAAAAACTCCATGGTGGGGAATGAAACAATGTTCACGGGTGTGATCATATGTCGAAAGGGACATGTGATTCAACTCAATATATTCACGCATAAAGGATATGTATTTTTCACGAAAATGAGGATTACCTTGCAAACGCCTTTCAAGGCTTCCAAATCGCTTAACGGCATTGGCCTTAGAATCACCGAGGAGTGGACGATCTTGTAAAAAAGGGAGCCTAATCATAAAACGTCCATCATTTTCACGAGTGGTGGTTGCTTTGAAGAATGTCTCACATTCTAAGTCCAAAGGGTTTGAATTAGACAGCTGGGGGGCCTCTTCAATCTTCCAGAACCTTTCCACTATTTGGGACAATGAGACTCCAGTCATAGGAGGTTCCATTTCAGAAAGACGTCCAGGAACAGGGCCTGACAAGACGAACCCAAAGATTGTCAATATGCCAGTAAGGCCATCAGGTAAAACAAACAACTCAGGCTTCAACAGGCGGCCAATGATGTCAGCTCCAAGTAGTACACTTATAGGACCAGGTTTATGGAACAGGGGGTCAGCAAGTGGTAGATGCTTGGTAGGGGTAACAACACTTTTAGGTACATCTACTTCCGGGAGGGACCCAGCAATCACGTCGACAACTATGGCGGTAGTCGATATCACAGGTAGGGTAGAATTGACAGGTTTAAAAGAAAGGGATACAGTTCCATGGGAATGGACTGACTGTATATTACCTATTCCACGAACGGGCACATGTGAAGGAGTGATAGGTAAGTTCATTTGGTCCGTAACAAACTCTGTAGTAAGGAGGCAGCCTTGAGCGCCGGTATCTAATAAGGCACGGGCTTCTGCGTAATATCCAGACGAAGTTTTAACGTGAATTAAGGCCGTAGGTAAAAGAACAAGAGAATTGCGTGATACTGAAGTAAGGGCAGGTACAGGAGGGCTATCTAGTCAGAATTGTGAAGAATCGTTTGGCTTCGAATGGAAGGCACGTTCATCCTGAGATCTTGGAGGAGGAGCGTGATAAACACGATCACTATTGGGTACAGGCGAAAATCGCCCGCCCGAACGCGGGGGTGAAGCTCTGTGGGAATTACGAGGTGAAAAGCTGTTATAGGCTCTAGTGCGTGGGAAAGTACGTTCTGTCAGGTCACGCGGCGGGGACGTCCTCGGCGAGTTTGAAGGTAAGGCTGCGACGTCGCGGTAGGTGCGTTCATGCTGATGCTTCACGGGGGCGTCATCGGCATAACACAGCAACGTATGATGACTGTTTGACTGTGCCAGAACGACGGCAGGTATTGCAGCGATAATCTCGCTTGCATTGAGAGATTGAGTGTTTATCTAGGCATCGATAACACAAACGGGCCTCTTTAACTACATTGACACGTTGACGTGTAGGAAGGCGAACAAACTCGGGGCATTCGCGTACGTAATGCGACGTACTATTACAAACGTGACACTTCGGTGTGGGTGCAAACGTAACAAATGTCTTCGTAGGAGGCGGAGACCGCGCGTTAGATTTCGGGAATCGAGTGGAGCTCGTACTAAGTGAGGCAGTAGTGTCGACGACCGAAGCACTACCTACATTGTCGTGATGCCTACATTCATCCTCTAAGAAGGTAATAAGTTGATCAAAGGTTGGAAGTTTATTAGGGTCATCACCAAAACGACGCTCAAAACGGGATTTTAATTCAGAAGCACACCCCGGACACTCGGAAGAAACTTTTCGTTTTGGCCATACATTGACAGACGGCGTGTTGCACAGACGCTGCGTTTGTGTGCGTGCTATAAGGGTTGACAAAGTCTGTTACACCGGTCATAGCTCTTTTCACTTAAATAAACAGATACCTAAACAACGTAATTTACTTGAATTTAGTATACAACGTAACAAGCACTCATTTTCGTAATGTCATATTCACGTGGTATCGTGGAGAAATAAAAAGAGAGTATCTACTTTAGCAACGCCTAACTTCACTGATCACATAAATATTACAATTATAATTCCTTAACTACACAGAATTCTAAAGAATGTTACCTTTACCTATCGTTTTTAAAGTTGTTCACTGTAACTGAATAGTTAGAATAGGTTAGTTATGGTTGCATATTTTGTATGTAGTTACTTACTGTCTCTCATCTTTTGGGAAACGAAAAAAGCTTCTATCGGAGTCATTTCTCGAGGACGAAAGACACCCGTACACTGCACAGTACCTAGGCATCTCTCGTACACAAAACTTTGTTCTTCCGTTAACGTCGCAAACATGCGCGTGCCATGCCCGCTAGGCGGTCCCCTAATGAGATCCCTAATTCCGGCGCGATAGTGAGGTAAGTCAGACTAGAGAGGGGAGGTGAGTGGCCGTTCTGTATGTAGTACTATTATATATTCTGTGTCAGAAGGCAACTTCGCAAGGCATAGGTGTACCAGTAAATATGACCAATGATTAACAGGCAGGTCTAATCGTTCTAAACAACGGTAAGTTGAGAGAAGAGGGTTAAGAAACGAGACACGTAAGCCGGACAACTTAGGTGAAATATTAGGTAGCATCATTATCTGCGCGATATGCGTATCTGCCAGGACGCGAAGGTTGTGATACCTACGCTTGAGAAGGTCACGAGCCACAGTATAATTGCCCGCTTCAATCTTAAGGTGCTGAATCAACCTACGGGGCTCATCAGACAAGGCACCGACTAGGTAATAATGAAGCTTTAAGGTAGGGGTCAAAGTCGGCTGATTGTCGACCACACTATCAAACTGGTCTATAAAACTAATCCATCCGTCGGGACGGCCGTCAAATCTAGGTATAGGTAGGTCAGGTAATTTACTAGCCGGGGTGTCAACAATCATGGACTTATTTTCCTTCAAGGGGGTACTAGTACGGGGAGACTCGAACTGGTGGGGTTTTATTTCCTCCAATCTTATTTTAAGGTCATCTACCTTGTCCCTCACAACGCGCATCTCGGTTTTAATTTGAACATATTCTTGTTCATAAATAGCAGGGTCAAGGTTTCCTAACAACTTAGAACAGGCAGCTCTAAACTTATCACACATAAGTGGGAGGTCAGAAAGACGCGCACGCATGCGATTAACGGAGAAGGTCTCAAGGACGCGATGGGAATCATCAACCCAATCACTCACATAACGAATTTCACCTATAGCCTCATGGTATTCAGCCGTGTCCGTGTAAAGTAGGGCCCTCACGGTCTCGTTACCCGATTCAGAATCAGGCATGTTTGAAGTAGGTATATGTACTTACTTACACTTAAATCAATGGTAATTAATCAACACGTAATTTTCAAAAAGGCAAAGGAATGCAGGACGGCTCGGTGAAGGTGTAATGAATAAAATAGGTAAGGAATAATCGTAACTCGTAAATAGCTCGTATAAACACACACGTGGCGGAGGGACGGCGAACGTTATCAATAGCACAACAATAGGCAGGAATGCAAGTAATTAAAATGCGCTCGCGCACCCCGTAACACAATGATGAATTTGGATATTTATTTATTTATCGTCATTATGTAACTACTAGAAATGAATGGAACTAAGATGGCTACCGCGTGCAAAGGGGGAATGCAGATTTCACAATAATTACTATGATAGAATGAGACGTTTTATGTAAAGGGTGGAAGCTTATGAATTACGTTAATTTTAAAATTGTTATTAAGGCAAAGGTCCAAAATAAACTACGCTCTGCTACCAAAAGATGCAAGCAAGCTATATTTTCCTCATATGTTTCCGTGGCAATCAGCAAATCATCCATGTAACATATAATCCTACCAAAACGTAAATTTCCCAAAACCGTATCCATGAGTCGTTGAAAAACAGATGGTCCATTACTTAGACCGAACGGCATTCTAACAAATTCGAAATGGTTGTCAGGCGTAATAAACGCTGTTTTAGGCACTGAATCAGATTTTACCGCAATCTGGTGATACCCACTTTTTAAATCAAGCGAAGTAAAATATTTACATCCACGCAACCTATCCATGAGATCCTCAATCAGTGGCATAGGATATTTTTCTTTAACTGTGACTTTGTTCAACATCCTATAGTCAACGCACAATCTTTTTTCGCCTGATGCTTTATCTACTAGAAGGGCTGGACTCGCATAAGCAGAATTACTGTTTTGGATAATTCCGTTTTTTAATAAATCATCTGTTATATTTCGCATGACTGAGCGTTCCGATTCTGACATCCTATACGGTCTTTGACAGACTGGTTTATTTGTGGTAAGTTCCAGCTCTAATTCAACACGGTCAGTTTTTCCTAAAGATGACAAATCATGAGAAATGCATTGAGGGTATTTAGCAAACATTTTATTCAATACCGATTCATGTTCTCTAGATTTATCATTATACCTGCAACTGTTTATATTGAAAACTTTCATAGTTTCAGTCGGCCGAAAAGTTAACGAATCACCTATACGTATATACATAATACTTCTATCCTCCGTAAAGTTTCTCCCTATCAGGATGTCACAACCGGATAGCTCGTCAATCACATAGAGAGTTACGATCAATTCAACACTGTCTACTTTTAATGAAACGGCCACTGCCTTAGATACAGTGACATTGGAATCATTCGTAAACCCGACTAAATTGATGGGTGAATTTAAGGAAAACGTTTGTAAATTATATTGTTTTACTTATTGCCTGGTGATTAGCGAGCAATCACTGCCCATGTCAAAAAATGCATTATTTTTAAAATCATTGATCATAACTTCCTTGTAAAATTTTTGTTTGCTATTGGATTCCGTAATCATTTTGACTTCTAATTTAGTGTCAATTTTAGGTTTTAACTTCATTCGGCATATTGCTTCTACATGACCTAACTTATTGCAACAAGAGCATTGAACGTTATCTTTTAGACTGCAACTTGTTTTTTTATGCCCTACCTCCCCGCAACGATAACACGTTATAATATTATCACGTTGGGTATGAGTATTGGCAAAAGAACTAGTTTTAGTACTGCTATCATGTTTACGTTCTAAATTTAAATTTTCATTTTGTGACGTTCGAACGTTTTGTTTGTTGGACACGGTGCCAGTAGGCATTGTGAGTTTTGACTGTGGTTTATCTTTTTCCGATTGCACATACACTTTACCATGCAAAAACGAAGCTAACTCGTCACAATATCTAAAATTACCCGCTTGGGCCGCTGTACTTATATTGGGATCCCCGATTGACCCCACAATAATAGATATGATATCTTGCTCACGAAACTCTAATTGTAATCTATCAATTTTAGCCTTTTGTTGAAAAAAGAATTCGTATAATGATTGGTTAGGAAGTGGTTTCGCATCTACTAATTGTTTCAAATGAGTGAACATATCGCGTTTTATTTGAAATGTATCAGACAATTTATCGCGCCATTGTCTCCATCTCCAAGTCATCCAACGAGTCTCATTTTTTTGCAATGAATCGAGCCATGTTTTGGCTGTGTTACGCAACTTTTGCAAAGCTTGGTACCGTACCATATTATCTGCCCATCTGAATGCCCTAGCGTTAGCCTCAACAACATTATTTTATCCACATATCAATATTATCTAATAATAGGTCGAATTCCGGAATCACTGATGATAAAACTGCATTTTGACTCACGGTTGGCGATCCTCTGCGGCGTCGTTTATGCCTCTTATGTCGGTCTCGGTCGCTGCTGCTGCTTGACGTCTCCGATGATGAGGGCGAGCTGGACTCCGTAGACAAATCTCTTCGAGGTTTTCGCGTAGTTTTCTTACGACTGCGTGGCATTTTGGCGTAAGTTGAATCCCACTTCTGATGTAAATAAATTAACACCAGTTCTCTGAAAATACACTTTAATTAGTCCAATCGTATTCACATACATTACTACAGTTGCTTTTAAGAGCTATTGAACGCAGTTGTCAGGAAAATCAAATCAGTTAGGTAAGTATATTTTACTTTAACTTTAAACTAAAACAACTAGAAAAAGTATTAACTAAATATAAAAGTATACTACGTGAAAGTGGGTACTTCGAGACTCAAATATTACACTGTAGTCTTATACACCGTAACAGTTCGGAACTTGGAAGAAGAATGACGGGCTGGATAGTTTCATTTCAAAAGTTGCTTCGGTGCTGCCCTCTAGCGTTGCTTGATTGAAACGTCGGCCAGCCAATCAAAATGAAGCCCGCGTAATTTTTACGTAACAGATGATACTTCGGTGCTGCCCTCTAGTGTTGCCAAATTAAAAAATAATGCACGACGACAACACTCTTTATGGAAACAGGCCTATATAATCCCTGTACACAAGAAAGGTTCTAAGACCAAAATTGACAACTACCGGCCTATTTCGATTCTAAATTCTGTTTCTAAGGTGTTTGAAAAGATTGTTTTTGATCAGATCTACCCTGTCATAAGTAAGGGTATCCCTCAGGCCCAACACGGTTTTATACGTAGTCGTTCTACAGTTTCTAATCTTGCGTGTTTCACGAACTATGTTCTTGAGAATATGGATAATGGTGGTCAGGTGGACGCGGTGTACACCGATTTTGAAAAGGCATTCGATCGGGTAGACCACGTCATACTTTTAGCCAAGCTCCAATGCCTTGGAATCCATGGTAACTTACTAAGATGGGTTGAATCTTACCTGAAAAATCGCTCACAGGCGGTTGTGATTGGAGGTTACAGATCTAACTACATCTCAATCCCCTCTGGGGTTCCCCAGGGATCACATCTTGGCCCTTTTTACGGTTCCGTAGCCGAATGGCAAAAAACGGAACCCTTATAGTTTCGTCAAGTCTGTCTGTCTGTCTGTCTGTCCGTCCGTATGTCACAGCCACTTTATTCTGAAACTATAAGCATCACATAGCTGAAACTTGGTAGGTATGCGTATTTTGTTTACCGCTTTCCGATTCAGATACAAAAAGTAAGAAAAAATAATATTTAAGGGGGGGCTCCCATACATGAAACTAAAACCTAAAAATATTTTTTTACTCAAACCTATGCGTGTGGGGTGTCTATGGATAGGTCTTTTAAAATTATGTTGAGGTTTCTAACCATTTTTTCTAAAAATGTAAGGTTTGAGATATAGACGCTTCCAAAATGGTAAAATGGGCGTCCCCCCCCATCTAACTTTTGAACTAAGAAAGTGAAAATTTTGAAAAAAATATATGATGTAGATCTTAACAAAAACTTGCAACGAAAATTGGTTTGAAGGAGATCGAACCAGTAGTTTTTGAGATATTGCATATTTTTATCAACCGCAAACATAACTTTGTCTTTCATACAAACACTATGAAAAACAAAGTTATTTTTGCTGTCGTCATATATTGTGATGTTTTCGTTAAGTGAAAGTAAGTGGACCCTGAATTCAGTTAAGGGTGGCACGGAACCCTCAGTGCGCGGGTCCGACACGCACTTAACCGGTTTTTCTATAACGCTTACATATTTGACATCGGGAGGCACATTAGGCACTCCACTTTATTCTTTACGCAGACGATAAAAAGGTTTATATGCGCATTAGATCAACTCTTGATAGCACCTTTCTGCAACAGGATCTTGACTTGCTGTTTAATTACTATCGTTTAAATAATATCACTATAAGTGTAAACAAATGTCAATGTATCTCATTCACACGGAAAATTAAACCTATTGTTTATCCATACAGCTTCAATGGTACGGTCATCGAAAGGGTGAGTGTCGTGCGCGACCTCGGTGTTCTCTTGGATGCTAAGATGTCAATGCGCGAGCATATTGACGCTGTTACCAGCAGATCGTTCCGAAACTTGGGCTTCGTGATGCGAACTTGCCAGCATTTTTAGAGCATACTTAGTTTGAAAGTAATTTATTTTGCATACGTGCGATGCATTTTGGAATACGCCTCTCAAATTTGGTCACCGCACTATGACATTCATATAAATAGCATCGAAAGAATACAAAAGAAATTTATCTCACATCTAAACTATCGTTTTAAGCGTTCCAGCTCTGATTACAAAGACAATTGTCGCTTGTACCACCTTCTAACGCTAGATGAACGGAGGACACTGATGGATATGGGTCTACTTTATGATTTGCTACTAAATCGCATCGACTGTCCTGATTTGCTTGCCCGTATCTCATTTAATGTACCTAAAAAAGGACTAGGCATACTAGTTTCAGTTTGTTTCATATACCGCGTTATGTGAGTAACTATGGGCGAAACGGCATTCTATCACGCCTCGTCAGTACTCATAATACAATCTTTCACTCTGTTGACATTTTTATTGAGAGTAAACGAAGCTTCAAAAGAAAGATTCAAGAATTCATTTTGAACACATCAAAGTCAAGCTAACTATTAATTTTATTTTTTTGGAATGTAAACGTTAGCCGTATTGGTATGTACCACTTATGGCTCGAGATCGGCTGGACCAAAAGTAATATAGTAAAAGTATATTTCAAGAAAACTCCAGTCGTAGTAATAACAAACCTTTATTCAATAATTTCACAATAATCATTTTCGCTACAAGTAAGGTCAGTGCTTCACCAAATAACGGACAACACTTCACTTCGCGATGATCGGACGAGAACTGCCAGAGCATCCCGCTTCCATCGCTCCGTTGATTCGGCCCCCACCACTCAACCCCACTACGCCTGGCGGGGCTGAGCAGTGTTGCCAATATTAAATAAAAATAACTACTACTATTCAAAAATATGACAAATATTACATTTTTAATTAAAAATCATGACATTCGGCCATCCTTCAACGTGCAGCCTCCCGGCGCACGGGTCATAACAATACCTAGTTGACAAGGCTGTTGCTCAGTTTATCCTCACATTAAATTTAATCTTATCAGTAATCAATTTACAAAATAAGTTGAAACTTATAATACCTATAACTAATAAGAATGTTTGCGACATACATCTAGTTTAATAATTACTAATGAAGAACATGTACAGTAATAACAAAGTTTTCTTAAAACTATCTTGTACATTAATATATATCTCAAACCCCAACGACGTTATCTGGGACGCAACAACATTCAACTGAAATCCCGGTGCCTGACTGTTTAAAATCATGACATTCGGTCTGATGCGATAGTGTATAAATAATTATTATACAATAGAAATATTGTATAATAGTCCTGCATTTACTGTTCTTATCATAATACTTTATGCTAACTGAGAGCTAAACAATCGTTTAGTTTGACATTATAGTATAACTCATACCAATTTTACATTATCTTATACTTTAAACGAGCAATTCTTGTACATATTTTAAATATCGGAAATGGCTTCAATTATTGTAATGAAATTTTGTAAATAGGGGGTTTGTAAGGCAAAAATCGATATAGATAGGTTTCATTCTCAGCAAATGATGTTATCACCGTGTTTTCAGGCACTGAAAACTCGCTACAAAATCATTTGAATATCAAAGTAAATTTGGCTATCAATGTTCAGTTGGGTCAACGTTAGTTCAGTTGGGTAAGACACGTGGTTCCTGATGGATCCAAACTTTTTACATTTAATTTTAAATAAAATACCGGCCACCCAGGTTCTTTATATGTTATAGAGGAAATAGTCGCGTCACACATCACCTGTCCCAAAAGCAAAATTTCACGCGTCGGACCAAAACTAAATCAATATGAATTTGTTTCCCAATCCTGCCCTAACTATCCTGCAATAGCACGTTTAACGTCTCTTCCTCACTAGGACTGCAACTTCGCCAAATTACTGTAATCACATTGGAATAGACCCCTAACTTTGGCCCCTACCAGAACCGTCAAGAATTACTAACATAATCGACCACAGCAATCCGTCAGTTTGTCTTTTGTCTTTGTATTTTATGTTATCATCATTAAGAGCTGTGGTCTTCACAATAAAAATATATATATAACTATTGCTAGCGCTCTCTTACAAGGGCTAACTGTCAATTCTTCAATATGGGAAGATGTCTAAAGAATGGGAATGTTCTAATATCATATCGCTATCAAGAAAAAGGTAACAAAGCGAATTTAAGCAATTACCGCTCATCAAGTTGACTTCCTTAACTAAGCGCAACTATGCTAATAAATAATAACTGAACTAAAACTCATGTCAAATTTTGGCACTATTTGTCTCACCAACAAGTTTGATTCTTTTATCAACCTATCGAAGATGTTCGGTTTTTAATCTGTACCATGGATCACATTTTGACGATGCAACAGTTATCGAAATGGTAACCGAATACCAGATGCCTTCATCGATTTACCGACCCTAATAAGTCATTTGATAGTGAAGAATCGTGGACCGCTTTCCAGGCATTACATAACTCTTGAATAGATCGTTAATATGTAAATCTAATCAAAAATTTATACGAAAATGCCACGCAGGGCAATTAACCCTTGTTCCAGCAGACGTCTTTAAAAACTGTACTGGGAAAAACGGGAGGACTTTAAATGAATAACTTTAGGTTCATAGATAATCATAGTTCCACTGACAGACAATCCCTAATAACTGCAAATAATGATGCAGGAACTAAGTGAAGCCTCTAGGGGGAAGTTGGTTTGAATAAGAACTTAGAAGATGGTAACAACATCAATATAACCATTAATCAAAACACCATGGAATAGGTAGACAAGGTACGTGTACTTGGAACAGGAAATCCGCATGGGCAAAGATAATCAAATAAAGGTACTTCATAAGCAAATAAAACATATGTCGGCGGTTTATTCTAAACTTGACTTCGCTTTCAAAAAGGAAAACCTAGCTGATCAAAACCCAGAATCTATAATCAGTGAATTCTTCTATGCTCACGTGTGGGACTGAGACCTGGATGTTCACTAAAGTACTTATTCGGGCATTCGTAAAAGGTATATCAGCGGAAGGACTATCCGCGCCTAGAACTAACTATGGAAATAACACTATTTTGTTTGAGGGAGCACAGCTATTCAATACACTACCAAACCCCATAAAAGAGTGTGAAAGTATGAACATATTAAAAATAAGCTAAAAATGTATTTAGAGTCGAATACCGGCTAATTACATAAGATTTTTTTTTCTCAACTCATAAATGAAATGTCATTTCGTATGAGAATAAAGATTTTTAAACCTATGTCCATGTCAGCCACAGTTAAAACATGTCAAACCGCTATTTTCGTTAGATATATTTGTATTACTCCTATTCCCGATCCTTCACCGAACCGGACTCCCATTTTTCTAGACTGCTTACGTGACTTCCTTGTTCTTTCCTTCCTTCACTCGATGAAGACGATGTTGAAGGACTCCTCCTCATCCGTTGCCTCCTCCTTGGTAATATTGAGCGCGGCGTTTTCCAATCATCATCTTAACGAGGCATCCTGAAATCCAAATAAATTCCTCTGAGTAGTTACCCACTCTATGCCTACTGTGTTTGATTTAAACAGTATACAAACAGCTGAATTTAACGAACTTCATTGACTTCGTTGACTATGAACTGTATCAATTGTTAAAACTTCTTAAGACGGTTACTAATGAAAAATAAACTCAAATCATGGGTAATTCCAAACTTAGTAAATCAGCAATATATTTTGTATATATATTAATGTGTAGTCTAGTGACCATAATAGTTGACTAAATCATTGTAAAATCCAGCGAACATTATTAATCATTTCAATAAATATAGTGTTGTCAACCTATAAGGGATCATCAGGTCAAGTTCAAGTTTCCCAAAAAGTGATTGTGTGTGACCTTTGCTGTTCATTTCATTTTTGGATATTCAATTCTTTTCTAAATAATATTATGTAACTTTAAGCTTAACTAGTTCGATAGTAACACTATATAATTTATTTAATCCGTATTTCTCATTAAACTTGCATAGTTACAGCATATGTTAGTATTTTGGTTTTCTTGTAAACAACTACCAAATAAAAAGGGTGCGTTTAGCTATTATCGGAATGCAAACTTAACGTGATATTATACCAATGTAACTTACTCGTATATTTCGACTTAATATTTATTTCGTTTGTGTTTCCATAATTAATAAATAAACTATTTACTGACCCAGCGAATCTCCATAGCTCACTCATAGTAATCCAGTAAACATACATAGTTTACTCATCCAGCGAACCTCTAAGTTCACTCATAGTTATCCAGTAAACAAACATAGTTTACTCATCCAGCGAACCTCCAAGTTCACTCATAGTAATCCAGTAAACAAACATAGTTTACTCATCCAGCGAACCTCCAAGTTCACTCATAGTTATCCAGTAAACAAACATAGTTTACTCATCCAGCGAACCTCCAAGTTCACTCATAGTAATCCAGTAAACATACATAGTTTACTCATCCAGCGAACCTCCAAGTTCACTCATAGTAATCCAGTAAACATACATAGTTTAGTCATCCAGCAAACCTACATAATAATCCTGCAACCATACAAAGTTTAATTATTCAAATTCAATTCAAAATTCAAATTCAAAATCTTTATTTCAATTTAGGTCATGAAATGACACTTATGAACGTCAAAATATACAGTGAAAAAAAATAAAAAAAAATGTGCCCTGAAAGGGCCGAAACATGTCTCCTTATCTTTTGGGCCCCACCAGCGCTTCGAGACAGAACACAGACAACTAGGCAAGTGCCGAGAAGAAACGCCGGAACAAACCCAGCCACCACCAGCCGCCGTAAAATCGAAACCACCAAAGGCAAGTACATCAGTCGGTGCAGGCCGGACGGACCACACATTCGTGTCGCCCAGATAGTCCCGAACCCCACAATAACAAAAAACAAACAAAAACAAAATATATTTATTTTAGCACAAAACATAACAGTATTAGTACATGAATCGATAACCGCCTACACTAGGTAAAACCTGTATCGTAGGCAATTAAATACTTCCAATGTCATAGGTTGGACTGCGTTACATAAAAATGGTACAAAAAACGATTAGAAATAAAAATAAAGAAATGATATAACAAAATCTAAAGAAAATGGAATCTCTATAGTGAAACTTAATAAAAATTTTAAGATATAATTATTTTTGAATAAACAATAGTGCCTCGGTTTCGTTATAATAGCCCTCAGACATAAGCGCGCTTCCAACGTGCTTCTTAAATTCATCAACCGGCAACTCGACAAGACTGCGTGGCACATTATTAAAGAATTCCATACAATTTCCCATAAACGAATCACTAGCCCTAACCAATCTGAAGTTAGGAACGACAAGCTTGCGCTCACTTCCCGTGCTATATGGGCGAATGTCGCCCCTCTTCATGAAATCATCCAAATTTTTACGGACGTACATTACACTATCAAAAATGTATTGAGAAGCCACAGTTAACATGTTGATCCTCCCAAAGACCTCTCTCAGGGAGTCACGAGGACCAAGTCCATAAATAGCACGAATGGCTCCTTTCCGCAAAACAAATATGGTTTCAATGTCCGTAGCAGAACCCCACAAGAGAAGACCGCAAGACACAATACTGTGGAAGCAACCAAAACATACAAGCCTCGCCGTTTCAACATCAGTCAGGTACCCAATCCTCCCAACTGCAAAGGCAGCTGAGCCCAGCCCCACAGCTAGGGCTTCAATATGAGGTCTCCATTGTAATCCTGAGTCAAGTGCAATGCCCAAAAATACAGTGGAGTCCATCAAGACCAGACTGTTACCATTTAGTACAATGTAGTTACAATTCAGTGAACCAACATGGTTCACTCATAATAATCCTGCAAACATACAAAGTTTAATCATCCAGCGAACCTACATGGTTCACTCATAATAATCCTGCAAACATACAAAGTTTAATCATCCAGCGAACCTACATGGTTCACTCATAATAATCCTGCAAACATACAAAGTTTAATCATCCAGCGAACCTACATGGTTCACTCATAATAATCCTGCAAACATACAAAGTTTAATCATCCAGCGAACCTACATGGTTCATTTACAGTGATCTAGGAATGAAAAGTGATATTCTGCTAATTTATTTATTGTGAATCTACCGTATTATTTGCATGCTATTTTTGAATAGTTTGTAAAAAAAAAGAACTTAACTGTATCTGAATCCTACCAAAAATGTGACAGTTTTCTCACGCAAATAAATTACAAATTTCATTTTATTTCACATTTACTTTCATTTCATATTTAATAAACAAACATAGTTTACTTTTCCAGCGAACCCACACGGTTCACTCATAGTAATCGAGTAAACAAAAATAGTTTACTCATCCATTTGATAATCCATTTGTATTTAGAGTGGATCTTTCTTAAAATATCGATAAAGATTGTAAGATATAACATCATATAGTTATTTATTAAAATCAAGGTAAAATAGTAAGCAAGCAGTTATTTCCTCAGTAATTCGTAGCTTATCTTTATTTTTCTGCGTGTCTCACTGTTTCTCAATGTTCAAACGAGCCAAACTTATATACGATCGAAGAGTAGCCTCGACCACGTATAATGAGCGTAAGAGGTGTTACAAATGCATGGTCGAAGAGTCGCCACGACCACATGCATAAAATAGACACCTCGTTCGCCAATTCGGCATCGTATGAAATCAGTCTTCATTTGACTCGATACTCAAATCATTTTCTTATAATTCATGAAAATATCGCTTTAAAATAACTGCTTGAAAACTTCCTTCATTTTAACGTTTCAAAAGATGTGAGCGTACATACCTTGGTTTATCCCGCTTCTGAAGTTTCAAGAAAACTCCAGTCGTAGTAATAACAAACCTTTATTCAATAATTTCACAATAATCATTTTCGCTACAAGTAAGGTCAGTGCTTCACCAAATAACGGACAACACTTCACTTCGCGATGATCGGACGAGAACTGCCAGAGCATCCCGCTTCCATCGCTCCGTTGATTCGGCCCCCACCACTCAACCCCACTACGCCTGGCGGGGCTGAGCAGTGTTGCCAATATTAAATAAAAATAACTACTACTATTCAAAAATATGACAAATATTACATTTTTAATTAAAAATCATGACATATAATTATATTATTATAATACAAAAGTATAATTTCTATATTGTTGTTAATCGGCCCTGCCAACTGGGTGCTTGTATGTGGGCTATTGTTACCGATCCCAAGGATACCTTGCACATCCGTAGGGCTTACAGGCACCTAGGTGGTAGGCGTGTATGTTCGTACATGCAGTCGCACGTATACATGGAATTACTCTCTCCGTCTCATTCACACACTTGCGCGAAGCAGTCATGCTCGCTTGCTCACGCGCCTCACACATACTCAACTTGAATACTATGTTTGGTTTGGTTGGGAGACCTTTTGATTTTGATTTTGGTTTCGATTTTCGATTTCTTATTTTAATATATTTTATCGACGTGACCATGGTTTGGGGTCAATTTTCTAGATTAAGGATCACATGCAAGCATATTCTTGTAGTTTATGGTATCCTCTTTGCTGCGTCATTCATTTCTTAACACCGTTAGGTATTGTCATGATTTTTAATTAAAAATGTAATATTTGTCATATTTTTGAATAGTAGTAGTTATTTTTATTTAATATTGGCAACACTGCTCAGCCCCGCCAGGCGTAGTGGGGTTGAGTGGTGGGGGCCGAGTCAACGGAGCGATGGAAGCCGGATGCTCTGGCAGTTCTCGTCCGATCATCGCGAAGTGAAGTGTTGTCCGTTATTTAGCGAAGCACTGACCTTTTTTGTAGCGAAAATGATTATTGTGAAATTATTGAATAAAGGTTTGTTATTACTACGACTGGAGTTTTCTTGAAACTTCAGAAGTGGGATAAACCAAGGTATGTACGCTCACATCTTTTGAAACGTTAAAATGAAGGAAGTTTTCAAGCGATATTTTCATGAATTATAAGAAAATGATTTGAGTATCGAGTCAAATGTAGACTGATTTCATACGATGCCGAATTGGCGAACGAGGTGTCTATTTTATGCATGTGGTCGAGGCGACTCTTCGACCATGCATTTGTAACACCTCTTACGCTCATTATACGTGGTCAAGGCTACTCTTCGATCGTATATAAGTTTGGCTCGTTTGAACATTGAGAAACAGTGAGACACGCAGAAAAATAAAGATAAGCTACGAATTACTGAGGAAATAACTGCTTGCTTACTATTTTACCTTGATTTTAATAAATAACTATATGATGTTATATCTTACAATCTTTATCGATATTTTAAGAAAGATTCACTCTAAATACAAATGGATTATCAAATGGATGAGTAAACTATTTTTTCATCTCTCCTGTTCGGAAAATAGCACTTTCCTGTGTAGATAGTCGGGTGGAAAATAGCTTTTCCATCCCTAGGGTGGAAAGTAATTTAGTTTTAATTGGCAAGGTATTGAGTCAAGGCATGCAGTCAAAGCTTGGGTCAAAGGTAATTGAGTCACATCATATTATTAAAACAATAAACATTTTTGCTTAGCTATACATTAAAAAACATATTTATTATGATGTTTGATATACGAAATATACAATTTGTTTAATTTATTAATTCAATCTATTTGTATTATAAATATTACAAATCTGTGATTAAAATATTCGGCTTCCCGCCATAGTACCAAGATGACAGTTTTTTTTATTTTATATTGTCAGTGTCATTTTTTCTTGTTGAACTCTCTGTCTACTTTTTTAAAACTTTCTTAATAATTATCTGTGGGGAATCATCTTTAGACATACTCTTACTAATCTGTGGGGGAAATTCGATCGATATTTTTTACAAGGATTTAATTATTTCGTATCGTCTGCTTTTTTGTACTCTAGTTTTCATGTGTTCGTGTCGTTACCTTCTCTAATCATGTTAGATGTTTGTAGAACTGTAAATCAACTGTCATTTTGTGCAAAAACTTGAGTTTTCCTTTCTCGCTGAACTACATAATACCTCACCATGACATCTACAACCACTATTTTAATTTAATGTTTTTCCTCACAGTCGAAATGAAAAATAGTATGTTTAACTCAGGTGAAAGCACCCATTTCACTCTCGAATTATTGGCGCTCTCACTTCGTTCGAGCGCCAGAAACATCTCGAGTGAAATGGTTCGCTTTCTCCCCTTGTATAACAATCTACTATTGTTTACTCGATTACTATGAGTGAACCGTGTGGGTTCGCTGGAAAAGTAAACT
>OY757262.1:7028027-7126508 GCA_963584085.1 Pyrausta aurata | reverse complement strand
TATATTTTTTTATCAACGATTATACATAATACCTACACAATATGATTTTCAATTTATAGTTCAGCAAAAATGATTGTTATTTTAATAACATGATGTGACTCAATTATCTTTGGTCCAAGCTTTGACTGCAGGCCTTGACTCTATGCCATGTCAATTAAAACTAAATTACTTTCCACCCTAGGGATGGATAAGCTATTTTCCACCCGGCTATCTACACAGGAAAGTTATATTTTCCGAACAGGAGAAATGAAAATGAAATTTGTAATTTATTTGCGTGAGAAAACTAACACATTTTTAGTGGGATTCAGATACAGTTAAGTTCTTTTTTTTACAAACTATTCAAAAATAGCATGCAGATAATACGGTAGATTCACAATAAATAAAGTAGCAGAATATCACTTTTCATTCCTAGATCACTGTAAATGAACCATGTAGGTTCGCTGGATGATTAAACTTTGTATGTTTGCAGGATTATTATGAGTGAACCATGTAGGTTCGCTGGATGATTAAACTTTGTATGTTTGCAGGATTATTATGAGTGAACCATGTTGGTTCACTGGATAATTAAACTTTGTATGTAACAGTATTATTAAGAGTGAACCATGTAGGTTCGATGGATAATAAAACTTTGTATGTTGACAGGACAATTATGCTGCCGTCCACAAACTATAATGCCGTTAAGTGCAAAAACCACATTTCGAGAAAAACGGGTTTAAAGGTGGGAAACGGAAAAAAAATCGCTGTTTCAAAAGTAAATGAGTAATTTGTAACTTTAATATACCATCAGATAGGTTTTTATAAGAACTATAGAACACAAAAACTCACACAACGCTACGTATTATAGGTTCTGAAATATTCTAATTTTATCGTTTTAGTTTAGTATCAAATAACAAATAATTCATAATAAACACAACGTGAACGCCGCTACAGCTACCTTAACGGCATTTAAGTGTTGGATCTTTAATATTTTTTATAAATTTGTAAAACGAGTTTCTAACTAATAATTCTACTAAACTTTAATGCCGATAAATAGTGTAACGGCGTTTTACCTCGGTAATACTTTTTTATTTTTTGACGAGACATTACTTGTCTATAGTGCAGCTAATGTCAGTTAACGTCATTTTAGTCTCGTATTAGCGCGTAAATTATGCAGTCTTTGCTACGCCTATTTGATTCGTGTATAATACAAGACTAAAATGCAGCTAAAAACAAAACCTTTAACCATAACGGCATTTCAGCTAGGCATAAGTTACTTGAAAATCTAGAAAATACATAAAAATGTATTTATGACAAAAATAATAAAACCATTTTTAGTATAGAAAATCAAAATTTAAATAAAAAATATATATATTTGCATTTTTGTTCCTCGTGGCAATCAATTCCAATGACTTTTTATCATAATTTCGTTATTTTAGCAGATTTTTCATTTTTTGCTATTCCTTATAACAAAAGAGAAGTAACTGGCAATAATCAATAAATGTTACGAAAATACTTACGTAGATTCTTATAAAAGACAATACAAAATTAAATCTTTTTCTTTTTCATGTCGTGTTGAAATCAATTACAAACGACTATTTATTTTAATTCCTAAATTTAGCAGTTTAACTTTCTGCTATTGATAAAAACACAGTTAACAGAAACACTTGGCGAAGTGGCTTAATCTATAGGTATGTGGACCTATAAATTATATTAGCTGAACGGCAAACAAAACACCGTTTTGAACCTGAGTAATACACACCGTGTTTTATGTAACGTGCCAAGCTGGTGGGCGGTAATAGGTCACAATTTTTAATATTCAAGTAGTCTAATAATGTACTTTTCTGATAACAATAAAAGTTTTTCTTCTGCCCCAACCCACAACCTAGCTCCCCTCTACCTGCCCCACGTGATTATCCTCCTTTCTAATAAGCCTTATTCTTCTTGTTGTCTCCGTTCAGAGTGGCAGGCTACCGTCAGACGACGCTGAAAACTCTGTAAATTTTCTTTATATTTCTCTTCGCAATGGAGCCAAAATGAATTTGGCAGTTCAGCGGAACTGCAAAAGCATTAGGACAAAAAAACATTAACTGATTTTTCTCATTAATATTCTCTGTTGGTTGTAGCTATCTCGGAGACGTGGCTAATTCTCGGATCACGCTTTCACCCATGCCTCCGTGACAATAGAAACGATAGAGACGCTGGTAGCACCTTACTAGTAAGGCGCGCTCTTTCCTACTCTCAACTTTTTCTTCCTGATTATAGTAAAGATAAATAATGTCGTGGCTGTGAGAACTTCATACATTGATATTCTATCTGTATTATTTATTATTTATTTCTTACCCTTCTTCTTGCTTTCCAAACGAGTTGCAAAGTTCTGTCATTTTGTCTGTTCCTCCTTCAGTATTTGTGGTGAATGATTCGACCGCACACCTTGCCTATGGGGGTTGCTACTTTCCAGATCCTCCTGGCTTATTTCTTTTATATCTTTTAGGTTTGCTAAATTTGTGTATTTTGGACAAGGGTAGTCCAACTACATGGGTATCTTCTTTTCAAAACCCAGCCTTTGCTGTCGATATGTCTCTCTGCCCCCCAAATTTAATATCACTGCTTTCTTAAAAGAGCATTTGGTGCCCTAGATCCATCCCCGCCGAGTAACTCTTGTATTCCACTATCCCACTTTTGAAATACTCACTAAAAAGCTAGTCTGGACCTCGTTTACTACCTTTGTTGATGAAAGATTAAACTCACTACCAAACATTAACACTTTTAACTCAATCATTTGCTGAAAATGAAACCTATCTATATCGATTTTTGCCTTACAAACCCCCTATTTACAAAATTTCATTACAATAATTGAAGCCATTTCCGATATTTAAAATATGTACAAGAATTGCTCGTTTAAAGTATAAGATAATGTAAAATTGATATGAGTTATACTATAATGTCAAACTAAACGATTGTTTAGCTCTCAGTTAACATAAAGTATTATGATAAGAACAGTAAATGCAGGACTATTATACAATATTTCTATTGTATAATAATTATTTATACACTATCGCATCAGACCGAATGTCATGATTTTAAACAGTCAGGCACCGGGATTTCAGTTGAATGTTGTTGCGTCCCAGATAACGTCGTTGGGGTTTGAGATATATATTAACTAGCGGTCGCCCGCGGCTCCGCCCGCGTGAATGTCGGTTACCGCTGCAAGAAGCCTACCCAGGAAAGACACGGTCAGCAAACAAATGATTCCTATGTCAATTCACAGACACCGACACTAACTTCGACGAAGCAGTTACTATCCGCAGGCTGAACAGATTTTCTTTCTGTGGGTGTTAGTTGTTAAGTCCCGGAGTGCAACCCGTTGTTTTAGGATAGAAAACTTAAGCTATTATTGTAGAGCTTCTCTATACACAACATTTGACGTTACATTATTTTCTGGTAACAAAATATACTGATGCTCGGGAGCCCCGACCCCATGCGTAAAACATTCTTTTCGTAAATAAATTTCTACAAATTTGAATGTTTGGCCCAGGGATTTGTTTATCGTGAGTGCGAAAGAAATTTTTACTGAAAATCGCGCCGCGCGGGTACCTTACTCATAGATCTAAACTCCCCCTCCCACACGCTCACCGGGCCTTGGTAAAGCCTACTTCGCAACGGGCCGGCCGTGCAGCAGAAATCGTAATATGTATTTTAATTTCGCTATAACTTCAGAACCAAACGTCCAATTTTAATCATTTACAGACCAAATATTATTTACATTAACTGTACTTAGTGATGAAATAATTAATTTTGATAAGGATTAATAGCATGAGTAAAATAAACGCGTTTAAATGTAGTCCAAAAAATAATCAAGATTTTTCAATAAAAAAAATGGTTCTTGTGCCTCACCCGACATAGATAGGTATAGTATGTCGCGGACTTTTTTGTAGATATTTATAAGATCTACAATTACTTACAACATTTTATGGTTCTATCTTTAATAGTTTAGGCAGGGTACGCAAAATAAGTAACTGTTTTGGTTGATTTTTTACACCTTTTCATGAGTCAAACACCATCACAATTTTATAAAGTTCTTTATTTGATCACCACACTTATCTTTTATACAAATCATTATTTCTAGCGATAATAATTATAACAGCACTTCAACATAGATTTCTTTCCACAACCTTTCGCTTCGGCGGTTAGCACTAGACTGCCTCGCTTTTCGAGTGCGCCTCGCAAGTAAGAAAGTAGGAGGAGAAGGGGCAGCCTGTGTTGCCACTTTATAAACAACGATAACGGTATTTGGTAAAGTAACAATACTCATTTTTATACAAATATTAATAACGTTCACTGTTATTGCATTGAGTTAATATTACAGGTCTAACTGATTAAATCTTAATACAAAAATCATCACATTCGGCCATCCTACCTAGTGCACCTCCTGGTGCATTTGTCTCTACATTTATTTGTATATCAATACGACTACAGTATACTACGTTTTACAAATTATGAGCAATAAAGATTATGTTAAAATTTTACTGTTGAGCTCACCACATCAAAAATATTACAAATTGTACTTATTAAAACAATCATCACATTCGGTATTTATATTAGCACTACAAAATTAATACGACTTTCGAGAAATAAAGATTATGCTACAATAATACTGTTGAGGTCACTTTGTAATACACAGCATATATAAATCAATCACAAAATACATATAAATAACAATAACCATGTTCCTTGCTAGTACTTTTTATAATTATACTAGCGGTAGCCCGCGGCTCCGCCCGCGTGAATGTCGGTTACCGCTGCAAAAAGGCTACTCAGGAAAGACACGGTCAGCAAACAAATGATTCCCATGTCAATTCACAGACACCGACACTAACTTCGACGAAGCAGTCACTATCCGCAGGCTGAACAGATTTTCTTTCTGTGGGTGTTAGTTGTTAAGTCCCGGAGTGCAACCCGTTGTTTTAGGATAGAAAACTTAAGCTATTATTGTAGAGCTTCTCTATACACAACATTTGACATTACATTATTTTCTGGTAACAAAATATACTGATGCTCGGGAGCCCCGACCCCATGCGTAAAACATTCTTTTCGTAAATAAATTCCTACTAATTTGAATGTTTGGCCCAGGGATTTGTTTATCGTGAGTGTGAAAGAAATTTTTACTGAAAATCGCGCCGCGCGGGTACCTTACTCATAGATCTAAACTCCCCCTCCCACACGCTCACCGGGCCTTGGTAAAGCCTACTTCGCAACGGGCCGGCCGTGCAGCAGAAATCGTAATATGTATTTTAATTTCGCTATAACTTCAGAACCAAACGTCCAATTTAATATCGCTATAACTTCAGAACCAAACGTCCAATTTTAATCATTTAAAGACCAAATATTATTTACATTAACTGTACTTAGTGATGAAATAATTAATTTTGATAAGGATTAATAGCATGAGTAAAATAAACGCGTTTAAATGTAGTCCAAAAAATAATCAAGATTTTTGAATAAAAAAAATGGTTCTTGTGCCTCACCCGACATAGATAGGTATAGTATGTCGCGGACTTTTTTGTAGATATTTATAAGATCTACAATTACTTAGAACATTTTATGGTTCTATCTTTAATAGTTTAGGCAGGGTACGCAAAATAAGTAACTGTTTTGGTTGATTTTTTACACCTTGTGTCCGAAAAACCCTAATATCTTAGGGAACCCTATTTTTGTTCAAAATTAAATATATCCTATATTACTCGTGGATAATGTAGCTTTCGAATGGTGAAAGAATTTTCAAAATCGGTCCAGTAGTTTATGAGCCTATTCATTACAATCAATCAAACAAACAAACAAAGTTTTCCTCTTTATAATATTAGTGTAAAGTGTAAAGATCTACAATTACTTAGAACATTTTATGGTTCTTTCTTTAATAGTTTAGGCAGGGTATCCAAAATAAGTAACTGTTTTGGTTGATTTTTTACACCTTGTGTCCGAAAAACCCTAATATCTTACGGAACCCTATTTTTGTTCAAAATTAAATATATCCTTTATTACTCGTGGATAATGTAGCTTTCGAATGGTGAAAGAATTTTCAAAATCGGTCCAGTAGTTTATGAGCCTATTCATTACAATCAAACAAACAAACAAACAAAGTTTTCCTCTTTATAATATTAAAATAATAATATCCTATATTACTCGTGGATAATGAAGCTTTCGAATGGTGAAAGAATTTTCAAAATCGGTCCAGTAGTTTATGAGCCTATTCATTGCAATCAAACAAACAAAGTTTTCCTCTTTATAATATTAGTGTAGATGTAGATTTTGATAAGGATTAATTGCATGAGTAAAATAAACGCGTTTAAATGTAGTCCAAAAAATAATCAAGATTTTTCAATAAAAAAAATGGTTCTTGTGCCTCACCCGACATAGATAGGTATAGTATGTCCCGGACTTTTTTGTAGATATTTATAAGATCTACAATTACTTAGAACATTTTATGGTTCTATCTTTAATAGTTTAGGCAGGGTACGCAAAATAAGTAACTGTTTTGGTTGATTTTTTACACCTTGTGTCCGAAAAACCCTAATATCTTACGGAACCCTATTTTTGTTCAAAATTTAATATATCCTATATTACTCGTGGACAATGTAGCTTTCGAATGGTGAAAGAATTTTCAAAATCGGTCCAGTAGTTTATGAGCCTATTCATTACAATCAAACAAACAAACAAAGTTTTCCTCTTTATAATTTGCTAAATTTGTGTATTTTGGACAAGGGTAGTCCAACTACATGGGTATCTTCTTTTCAAAACCCAGCCTTTGCTGTCGATATGTCTCTCTGCCCCCCAAATTTAATATCACTGCTTTCTTAAAAGAGCATTTGGTGCCCTAGATCCATCCCCGCCGAGTAACTCTTGTATTCCACTATCCCACTTTTGAAATACTCACTAAAAAGCTAGACTGGACCTCGTTTACTTCCTTTGTTGATGAAAGATTAAACTCACTACCAAACATTAACACTTTTAACTCAATCATTTGCTGAAAATGAAACCTATCTATATCGATTTTTGCCTTACAAACCCCCTATTTACAAAATTTCATTACAATAATTGAAGCCATTTCCGATATTTAAAATATGTACAAGAATTGCTCGTTTAAAGTATAAGATAATGTAAAATTGATATGAGTTATACTATAATGTCAAACTAAACGATTGTTTAGCTCTCAGTTAACATAAAGTATTATGATAAGAACAGTAAATGCAGGACTATTATACAATATTTCTATTGTATAATAATTATTTATACACTATCGCATCAGACCGAATGTCATGATTTTAAACAGTCAGGCACCGGGATTTCAGTTGAATGTTGTTGCGTCCCAGATAACGTCGTTGGGGTTTGAGATATATATTAACTAGCGGTCGCCCGCGGCTCCGCCCGCGTGAATGTCGGTTACCGCTGCAAGAAGCCTACCCAGGAAAGACACGGTCAGCAAACAAATGATTCCTATGTCAATTCACAGACACCGACACTAACTTCGACGAAGCAGTTACTATCCGCAGGCTGAACAGATTTTCTTTCTGTGGGTGTTAGTTGTTAAGTCCCGGAGTGCAACCCGTTGTTTTAGGATAAAAAACTTAAGCTATTATTGTAGAGCTTCTCTATACACAACATTTGACGTTACATTATTTTCTGGTAACAAAATATACTGATGCTCGGGAGCCCCGACCCCATGCGTAAAACATTCTTTTCGTAAATAAATTTCTACAAATTTGAATGTTTGGCCCAGGGATTTGTTTATCGTGAGTGCGAAAGAAATTTTTACTGAAAATCGCGCCGCGCGGGTACCTTACTCATAGATCTAAACTCCCCCTCCCACACGCTCACCGGGCCTTGGTAAAGCCTACTTCGCAACGGGCCGGCCGTGCAGCAGAAATCGTAATATGTATTTTAATTTCGCTATAACTTCAGAACCAAACGTCCAATTTTAATCATTTACAGACCAAATATTATTTACATTAACTGTACTTAGTGATGAAATAATTAATTTTGTTAAGGATTAATAGCATGAGTAAAATAAACGCGTTTAAATGTAGTCCAAAAAATAATCAAGATTTTTCAATAAAAAAAATGGTTCTTGTGCCTCACCCGACATAGATAGGTATAGTATGTCGCGGACTTTTTTGTAGATATTTATAAGATCTACAATTACTTAGAACATTTTATGGTTCTATCTTTAATAGTTTAGGCAGGGTACGCAAAATAAGTAACTGTTTTGGTTGATTTTTTACACCTTTTCATGAGTCAAACACCATCACAATTTTATAAAGTTCTTTATTTGATCACCACACTTATCTTTTATACAAATCATTATTTCTAGCGATAATAATTATAACAGCACTTCAACATAGATTTCTCTCCACAACCTTTCGCTTCGGCGGTTAGCACTAGACTGCCTCGCTTTTCGAGTGCGCCTCGCAAGTAAGAAAGTAGGAGGAGAAGGGGCAGCCTGTGTTGCCACTTTATAAACAACGATAACGGTATTTGGTAAAGTAACAATACTCATTTTTATACAAATATTAATAACGTTCACTGTTATTGCATTGAGTTAATATTACAGGTCTAACTGATTAAATCTTAATACAAAAATCATCACATTCGGCCATCCTACCTAGTGCACCTCCTGGTGCATTTGTCTCTACATTTATTTGTATATCAATACGACTACAGTATACTACGTTTTACAAATTATGAGCAATAAAGATTATGTTAAAATTTTACTGTTGAGCTCACCACATCAAAAATATTACAAATTGTACTTATTAAAACAATCATCACATTCGGTATTTATATTAGCACTACAAAATTAATACGACTTTCGAGAAATAAAGATTATGCTACAATAATACTGTTGAGGTCACTTTGTAATACACAGCATATATAAATCAATCACAAAATACATATAAATAACAATAACCATGTTCCTTGCTAGTACTTTTTATAATTATACTAGCGGTCGCCCGCGGCTCCGCCCGCGTGAATGTCGGTTACCGCTGCAAAAAGGCTACTCAGGAAAGACACGGTCAGCAAACAAATGATTCCCATGTCAATTCACAGACACCGACACTAACTTCGACGAAGCAGTCACTATCCGCAGGCTGAACAGATTTTCTTTCTGTGGGTGTTAGTTGTTAAGTCCCGGAGTGCAACCCGTTGTTTTAGGATAGAAAACTTAAGCTATTATTGTAGAGCTTCTCTATACACAACATTTGACATTACATTATTTTCTGGTAACAAAATATACTGATGCTCGGGAGCCCCGACCCCATGCGTAAAACATTCTTTTCGTAAATAAATTCCTACTAATTTGAATGTTTGGCCCAGGGATTTGTTTATCGTGAGTGTGAAAGAAATTTTTACTGAAAATCGCGCCGCGCGGGTACCTTACTCATAGATCTAAACTCCCCCTCCCACACGCTCACCGGGCCTTGGTAAAGCCTACTTCGCAACGGGCCGGCCGTGCAGCAGAAATCGTAATATGTATTTTAATTTCGCTATAACTTCAGAACCAAACGTCCAATTTAATATCGCTATAACTTCAGAACCAAACGTCCAATTTTAATCATTTAAAGGCCAAATATTATTTACATTAACTGTACTTAGTGATGAAATAATTAATTTTGATAAGGATTAATAGCATGAGTAAAATAAACGCGTTTAAATGTAGTCCAAAAAATAATCAAGATTTTTGAATAAAAAAAATGGTTCTTGTGCCTCACCCGACATAGATAGGTATAGTATGTCGCGGACTTTTTTGTAGATATTTATAAGATCTACAATTACTTAGAACATTTTATGGTTCTATCTTTAATAGTTTAGGCAGGGTACGCAAAATAAGTAACTGTTTTGGTTGATTTTTTACACCTTGTGTCCGAAAAACCCTAATATCTTAGGGAACCCTATTTTTGTTCAAAATTAAATATATCCTATATTACTCGTGGATAATGTAGCTTTCGAATGGTGAAAGAATTTTCAAAATCGGTCCAGTAGTTTATGAGCCTATTCATTACAATCAATCAAACAAACAAACAAAGTTTTCCTCTTTATAATATTAGTGTAAAGATCTACAATTACTTAGAACATTTTATGGTTCTTTCTTTAATAATTTAGGCAGGGTATCCAAAATAAGTAACTGTTTTGGTTGATTTTTTACACCTTGTGTCCGAAAAACCCTAATATCTTACGGAACCCTATTTTTGTTCAAAATTTAATATATCCTATATTACTCGTGGACAATGTAGCTTTCGAATGGTGAAAGAATTTTCAAAATCGGTCCAGTAGTTTATGAGCCTATTCATTACAATAAACAAACAAACAAACAAACAAAGTTTTCCTCTTTATAATATTAGTGTAGATTATTTTTGGTTTACTTTGAGTTGCCGCAGCTCTGGCAAATATAGATAGATCATTTGAATATAAAGGTTTACTGAAATTTTGACTAACTAGCAAAGGCTAAAGTATTAATTCAGTGCCCTTATACGACTTGCAGCAACAAAAGTTTTAAACATCTTAGCTATAATCTTTGATGAAATCCGAGTACATCACGTCTAAGTATCGGTAGTTTAAATGTAATTTTATTGGGGTAGTATTTAACCGAGCGACTGTAAGTTAATGTTTTAACCCGTCAAGTATGTGTAAACGAGACACAATAAAAATTCCATTGTTATGCGACTCTCGGCATTCGTTTGATACCTGACTGATTAAGTGTCAAAAATACTTAATTTGGGTTATAGAATTACTAAGTGAGCGACTGAGTGCGAGTGATGAGAAATCAACAGATCAGCAACTTACAAAGAATAATTTGAGTTACTTTAAATACAAAATGAGAAGCTTCATAATATATGAGCGACCCAATTTTTGATTGAGTGTCAACATTACGTCCTGCATTTTTTTCAATATTTGGCAAATGGATTTTTCTAACTGAGCGGTATTTAATCTTAAATGAAGTGTTTCGAATGCAAAAACTACTTTGAAAAATACTAATCTAAGCCGCGTATTATGAGGCCACATTTAAATAAAAAATCATCTTATGAAAATACTATTTGAAGATACACTAAATAATCTATTAGCGAAGAAATTGAATTATTAAAAGTTTAATATGGGTAGGTTATTAAATTAAACAATGTATTACGAAAAAGTAATAATAATCAATTTGCGTTTATTTAAATCAAATAAAAATAAACCGGCCAAGTGCGAGTCGGATTCGCGCACGAAGGGTTCCGTATGTACTACGTATGTAAGCATTTAAATTTTGCAAAAATGTACATGACAATTATTTTGCTTATATTTTATGTATGTTTAATAGAGTATATAAAAAAATATTTCTCAAAATCTTATTTTACCACTTTGGCGAGGAGATTAGAATACATATTAATGCAAAATTAGAGTTTTCTAACACCTGACTCAGCACTGAACTGCGGACAGACGGACATAGCGAGACTAAGGGTTCCTTTGGACTACGAAGCCCTAAAAAAGACGCTTCAGTCCATAAAAAAGGTGATTTTCTTATAAATACTATAAGGAACATTAATTGGTATGAGAGTTGAGGAGCTCCACTACTCATCGTCACTAGTACATAAGTGCTAACCTGGCCTCGTTTTCATTTTTGTCCAATGGGTATCATTTTTGCTTCCAGTGGTGGTGTTGTTAATAATAATAATCATAATTAATTAATTTGAGCCGAATTACTAGACCCAAATTGTGTTTGCATACATATTATAGTTTGCATAAAATATAAAATAAGACCTCAAATAGAATATCAGTAACCAATAATCATTAATACAGGAGCTCACAAAACTTTGCTCAGAGTGAACTTTTTTGTAGTTCGTTATGTAAAACCTCAATTGGAAAAATTGAAAATATCTTAATATTAAAGCTGCCCTCTCTGTATTTCCAGTCGCTCAGTTAGTAATTTAGTCACCCGGATAGTATTTTTATATCTGAAATGAATTAAACAAAGCCTACTTGTTGTAAGCTCGTTCTGGATTTTATTATAAATCAATATTCGTCGTTAGTTTAGTTAATTATTCGCTTACTCAAATTCATACCGCTCAAGTAATTAAAACAGTATGTCATCATCAGTCGCCAAGTTATTTTTTATTCGCTCGTTTTATTATTCCCCATTTTATTGTAGGGGCTAATAAGTTACTTCGGTTACAATTACAATTGTAATAATAATGAGTAATCTACAGCGGATGCTTAGAGGCATTTTTCGAGATTGTAAGAAAACATAATGTACCTCTTTAACTAAATTGACTATAAAATCTTGAGTATCATTTTTTGTAGTTTGAAGAATGTGGCATATAAACGATCATAGCTTTAAAGAAACCTTACTTAACTACAGGAACAACAGCTCGTTTCAAACGTAATAAAACATCAGTGGAAGACAAATTAATGCCTCATTACTATAAATAACATCATTATATAATACTCCATTACAACATTTTGTTGAGTATTTAAATTTTTATTAACAACAGCATCCATTAAAATTTTTGAATGACTCAAAAGTACGATGGGGAGTTAATATTTCCAACAACAAGTCACCATTTGTATACTGTCATTTGTGCAATAATGCTTCTAAAAAAAAATAGATGATTAAAGAAAATACACCCGCATGTTTTTTTGTGTAATGTTTAGGATAAACAAAGTGTCTAAAAGAAATAAAATGATCAAAATTTATCTAACATAAGGCCAATCTAAAAAAAACAATATTTGAGCTTCTTTTATTACGCTTTGAAAATTGATAATTTTGTAACTTACATGGCGCAAGTTTCGTCTTCCAGTGCCCATAAATGTAATGAATTATGGAATATAAGGTTTGGATAAACTATACTATGATAACTTGTTGATAACTTGTACTATGATAACTACTATATTATGATAACTTGTTGGTAGTGTTCGAATAAATTGGTGCTTAAATTGTCTGATCTCAAACTGTTTTATAAGATAGTGGCACAGAAATAATTTAATGGAACATTAAAGACATTTTCTTTTACTGGGAGAAAAGAATTTTGATAAATATTATTTAAAAAAGAAAACATACATTTGATATAAATAACACAATCACAATGAGTATAATTTATTATGTTAACATCTACTGCTACTGTGTACATGTTTACGTAAATAAAGAAATCATTTCTTATCGTTTTTAATGATTTACTGAACCAACTCCCCGTAAAGTCAAGATAGGCTGTACAAATTTGACTAAAACAATAGATATTTTGTATACGTTTGAAAATAAAATATAAAGTAGATCCATTTCAAAGAGTTGCATGTAAAAATATAAAAGAAAAAGAACTTTAAAGCCTTTCAGCGTTATTTACCAATTTATTCGTCATGACCTAAGAGGGCATGGTCCAATTTACAATTAAGCTATTATCACTCAATTGCAGCTAAATAATTCCCCCTATTTTACTTATTAAATATAAAATGTAAATGATGTTTTAGTTCCAAGATTTCTAAAAAAAAAACTGTTGTTTTACATTCGTGTCCCATTATCTAACTTTTGTGGCAGATGCAATTTCTAAATGAAATATCTACGTTTGTCCCAAGCCAATTTTTATGGATTGAGCTGAATTTGTTATAATAAATTGACGGATACTTTCAGTCAGGTTTTTTTTTTAAATCGTAAAATTTTAAAATATTTGCCATGTAGGTGACGCAGAGAAAGTGTTGCAAAAAATAACCCTTAACGTTTGTGATCTTTGTGCCTTTGAATGTATTTACAAAGGGATATTGGATTCTGACGTGATACGTGAATACTTTTCGCTCAAAACAATTTACCATCAGCATAAGATTCTATTCTACCTTTCTGCATGGATAGAAACGTTAATATTATAGTTAAATGAGTAATGATTACTCTGTAAATGACAAATAGAAAAGCAAACTTTTCAGAATTTACTTTTTATATTTATAAATATGCAAGAGTGCACTCTTGATTCTACAAGTTTAGTAAAATTATGGATCGCCAAAATACAGATTCCTAATTTGGAAATTAGTGAACTCATCTTTTTGTACTGTATTTACCAACTTGACAATATAATAAATGAGAAAATTCTCATGATGACTACTACCACGGTACAGGTTGAGTACTAATTCGATGGTAGACGGCTGATTGTTGTAATATACTATCAGCCTTACCACAAATCACTTAAACAAAGTTTTAGGCACTGTTTAACAAGATTTTAAGAAAATCCTTACCACAAATCAGTTTTTGGCGCTAAAACACTCTTTTAAACAGCGTTTTAGTTAAACACCATCCCCCCTATTTTATCTTGTGTTTAACCTCAAAAAATAGACAGATTGACATTTGACAACTTGACTTTCGTTTCGCGGTAAATCGAATTCGTGCTTTCCTATAGGAAATATTATGGATGATTGATTTCACAACAAAATACGTCTTTTTATAAATGAATTGAAAACGCGCTCTTTCTTTACAAACTCCTGTCAAAAAGTCAAAACAAATCAGCCCCCGTACTCTGGACACAAAACCCGATCCAATGAATATAGCCATCCCTGTCTCACGCATACACGGCCTGGTATGAGTGACAGGGATGGCCTTAACCATTGGATCGGGTTTTGTGTCCAGAGTAAGGCCTCAGATTCTTCTCATTCTTCTGTCATTACAACTTTTTTTTAAAGATTTGGGTTTTGTTACTATTCAGCCATCATTTCAAGAAGCTTTTGTTCATTTACCCTGAAGTGTGTTGAATGCAACCTGCGTACTAGGAAATTTAATGAATGAACTGAGTGAATGGATGAATGTTTGTATCTAAAACTGGTGTTTAGCTAAACACTGCCCAAATATCTATTTGTGGTACAAAATGTTAAACACTGTTTTAAACCCTTTTTAAATTTAAAACAGTTTTTAACTAAACATGACTTAAAACCAGTTTTAACGGATGATTTGTAGTAAGACTGTATGTGTATATGTTTGCGTTGAGAGGGATCAATGAATCGGATTTCAAAGTAAAATAAAAGGATATTTTCACAGAAATTCAACTTTTATCTTTTGACGTAAAAAGCAAACTTGTCAAAATAATAAAAGGAAGATTTAAAAACAATATATCTCAAAAGAGATTGGTTTGTCACACTATGAACTACTATTATTGTTATTGAAGTGGTACAATAAACGTTTATTTCTTTTATTTTAAAGTTTGACATCTCATTCTACTCGCAACCACAAACATCTTTAAGTTTTCGAAACGTTGGGATCTTAAATAACAAGATTTTAGCGAATAATATCTGCAAATTGTATTAACAAAGACATATTCGGTGAACACACATACACATTATGCAAAGTCGGTGAATATACAGTGGATACACCCACAACAGTTAAAATATAGGAATATAACAAAGCTAAAGGAGTCAATATAAATTGTGTGAAATGGGACCTACAGGTGGCTCGACGGCTCTTACCATCTACGACGCATAGAGGTCCTTATTGTTTCAGACTTCTATTGAAAGATGTCGATGTCCTCAGCCTTGATCCCGAGCTCAGTCTTCTTTTTCGACCCGACCGACCTGGCCTGGCCTCGTACACCTCAGTCTTAATACCCTAGTCCTCTGACGTCCGGGAGGCTCATCCGGCATGCCAGCATGTAGAAAACACCTACACCGTGGACATCCTAGTCCTCCGACGCATAGGCGGGGCGCTGCGGCCTGGCTATTGCTCCAGTGCTGAATGCGCAGTCACGTCAGTCACCTCGACAAATTCGTCTTCATGGCCTCGGAAAAAGTACATTTGTATTAGAAGTCTTTCTATATAATATACAACAATATACACGATAAATGAATATTGTATTCAATGCTTCTCTTCTGTAGGTACAATTTATAATATGCGATATAATTTGTGATAAATAATCTGTTAATACTAGCTTCAAATGCAATATTCAGCCATCAGGATGAGAGTTTATTGCGATGCAGCTTTTAATGTTTATCAGCTGATTTACTGTCAAATTAGTAATTCGTATGTTGTTCTCGAATTAAATTGATAATATCATATTATAACACTAGCGGTCGCCCGCGGCTCCGCCCGCGTGGATGTCGGTTACCGCTGCAAAAAGCCTACCCAGGAAAGACACGGTCAGCAAACAAAATGATCCCAGATCAATTCACAGACACCGACACTAACATCGACGAAGCACTATCCGCAGGCTGAACAGATTTTCTTTCTGTGGATGTGTAACGCCTACTTCGCAACGGGCCGTGCAGCAGAAATCGTAATATTTTAATTTCGCTATAACTTCAGAACCAAACGTCCAATTTTAATCAGTCAAAGACCAAATAGTATCTACATTACCTGTTCTTATTGATGAAATAATTTATTTTGATAATTAATAGCATTAATAGGATTAATAGCATGAGTAAAATAAACGCGTTTAAATGTAGTCCAAAAAAAATCAAGATTTTTCAATAGAAAAATGGTTATTGTGCCTCACTCGACATAGATAGGTATAGTCTGTCGGGGACTTTTTTGTAGATATTTATAAGATCTACAATTACTAAGAACATTTTATGGTTCTATCTTTAATAGTTTAGGCAGGGTACGCAAAATAAGTAACTTTTTTGGTTGATTTTTTACACCTTGTGTCCGAAAAACCCTAATATCTTACGGAACCCTATTTTTTTTTCAAAATTAAATATAGCCTATATTACTCGTGGATAATGTAGCTTTCGAATGGTGAAAGAATTTTTAAAATCGGTCCAGTAGATTATTAGCCTATTCATTACAATCAAACAAACAAACAAACAAAGTTTTCCTCTTCATAATATTAGTGTAGATGTAGATTAAATATAGCCTATATTACTCGTGGATAATGTAGCTTTCGAATGGTGAAAGAATTTTTAAAATCGGTCCAGTAGTTTATGAGCCTATTCATTACAATCAAACAAACAAACAAACAAAGTTTTCTTCTTTATAATATTAGTGTAGATGTAGATTAAATATAGCCTATATTACTCGTGGATAATGTAGCTTTCGAATGGTGAAAGAATTTTTAAAATCAATCCAGAAGTTTCTGAGCCTATTCATTACAATCAAACAAACAAACAAACAAACAAACAAAGTTTTCCTATTTAAAATATTAGTGTAGATGTAGAAAGTGTAGATTACTTAGAACATTTTATGGTTCTATCTTTAATAGTTTAGGTAGGCTACGCAAAATAAGTAACTTTTTTGGTTGATTTTTTACACCTTGTGTCCGAAAAACCCTAATATCTTACGGAACCCTTTTTTTTTCAAAATTAAATATAGCCTATATTACTCGTGGATAATGTAGCTTTCGAATGGTGAAAGAATTTTTAAAATAGGTCCAGTAGTTTATGAGCCTATTCATTACAATCAAACAAACAAACAAACAAAGTTTTCCTCTTTTTAATATTAGTGTAGATATTAGTGTAGATGTAGATAGTGTAGATTACTTAGAACATTTTATGGTTCTATCTTTAATAGTTTAGGTAGGCTACGCAAAATAAGTAACTTTTTTGGTTGATTTTTTTACACCTTGTGTCCGAAAAACCCTAATATCTTACGGAACCCTTTTTTTTTCAAAATTAAATATAGTCTATATTACTCGTGGATAATGTAGCTTTCGAATGGTGAAAGAATTTTTAAAATAGGTCCAGTAGTTTATGAGCCTATTCATTACAATCAAACAAACAAACAAACAAAGTTTTCCTCTTTATAATATTAGTGTAGATAAACATATACATCACAATATTCATTCATACTATTGTAGTATTATTTAAACATAATTACATTGATAGTATTCGTTTACACTGAATTGAATTGAACAGCCTGGATATTGAACGGATTAAGTTGAATCGCAATACGCCCCAAATAGGGAATTCGCATCTAACCATTGTACCTACGTTTACTAAAACTCAAGAAAATAAAAGCAAACACTGCCCAAGCGACATACTTTCCCGCCATGTTATTGTCTAACTTTATCAAAATCCACCCAAATAATTGAAGACACCATTCATGAGTTAAAAGGGGATATCATTATAGTGTGAAGGAATATTTTAATGATGAATTTTAATATTTTAGATTTGATGTTGCTAACCTCATTTTAGATGTATACATATTTTTACAATACGTAGATGATATGATTTAATTTTTAATTCCATGTATTAAAATCTCATAATCGTATTATAATTTAAAATAAAATAAAACTTCAGTAAATAAAATAACAATAAAATAAAAATAATTATCCAGCACGGTCGAAGTATACCTACGTCAACCGTAAAATAATCTTTATCTTGACTTTTGATTCGTCAAAATGCTAATAAATTATTATTGATATTTAGGCACATATTAATGATGAACTGATTAAACTGTAATTTAATAATTTTAATTCACGAATACTTCGCTGAGGTCATAATGTAACCAATGAATTAACTATCTTTTGCATGTTATTGTCTGCTTGTTACATACCATGAGCTTTTAATTTAATATGAAAATATTTGCTATCTACTAAAGGACACACTTGGTCCACGCGACACACCTGGTCGCTACATAAGGACACACTTGGTCCACGCGATACACCTGGCCGCTCCTTAAGGACACACATGGTCCACGCGACACACCTGGCCGCTATATCTACCTTGTAAAATTGGATCGGCACAGTGGTCTTAATTTCAAGTTGATTATTGAATCAAATACAACACACATTAAAATGAACTTGAATTGTATTAAAATTTAATTAAAATAATTATTTGGATGGAACTAGTAATATCTTTTAAAGCCTTCATTTTAAGTCATGCATCGAATTAAATTACGAACTAAATGAAATTGATGAATTGAATTGGTTTAAATTGAATCCAATTTAGAACTCACTATTGGTCATAACTCACGAACATAGTTTTTATAAGTCTTTTTCTACGACTACCAAATCAAAAATGGAGTGGTATATATTCAACTTTTGAAATAAGTTTTTTTTTTAAATATTTATTTATAAAAAGCAGAATATTAGCCCTACAACAGTTGTATGTTAAAATATATTTTTTTTAAATCGACTAAACACAGCTACAAGAAAATAACAATAATATTGAGTACCTATTTCGCTTTGTATTTCGTATTTGGATTGAGAAACGATCACAGTAGTTTATATTAAATTTGGCTTTTTAGTTGCACCAATTACATAAATCGCGCATTGTGTTTTCATAAGCCATTAGCAAAGAGTAGCCTTGCCCAAATGATTTAATGATAACACAGCACAACTACGTCATGTTAGCACAGGCTAGGTTCGTATCAAGAACAAACCCAGTGCTAGCTGGACAATTTTTATTACCTACTTAGATATCAAGTAAACTTGTGTATTCGTAACCACTGAACACTATCAAGGAGTTGCCTTGACCTAATGGTCAGTTGGAAACTTAACACGATTTAATCAGGATAGTAAGTGCTAAGCAAAATAGAATTCATTTCAAACACACTGCTCGATGTAAAGCAAAATCGTTATGTTATTGAAACTATTTTATAAGAAACATTTTATTGCTCTAATCATATGAATCAAAAATAGTGCGTACCCTTTGTGAGCTGCAGGTTTCCACTTCTGACTTTTCATGAGTCAAACACCATCACAATTTTATAAAGTTCTTTATTTAATCACCACACTTATCTTTTATACAAATCATTATTTCTAGCGATAATAATTATAACAGCACTTCAACATAGATTTCTTTCCACAACCTTTCGCTTCGGCGGTTAGCACTAGACTGCCTCGCTTTTCGAGTGCGCCTCGCAAGTAAGAAAGTAGGAGGAGAAGGGGCAGCCTGTGTTGCCACTTTATAAACAACGATAACGGTATTTGGTAAAGTAACAATACTCATTTTTATACAAATATTAATAACGTTAACTGTTATTGCATTGAGTTAATATTACTACAGGTCTAACTGATTAAATCTAAATACAAAAATCATCACAACCTTGTGTCCGAAAAACCCTAATATCTTACGGAACCCTATTTTTGTTCAAAATTAAATATATCCTATATTCTTAAAAGATGAAATATGAAACCAAAAATCCTATATTACTCGTGGATAATGTAGCTTTCGAATGGTGAAAGAATTTTCAAAATCGGTCCAGTAGTTTATGAGCCTATTCATTATAATCAAACAAACAAACAAACAAAGTTTTCCTCTTTATAATATTAGTGTAGATAATAATATCCTATATTACTCGTGGATAATGTAGCTTTCGAATGGTGAAAGAATTTTCAAAATCGGTCCAGTAGTTTATGAGCCTATTCATTACAATCAAACAAACAAACAAACAAAGTTTTCCTCTTTATAATATTAGTGTAGATGTAGATTTTGATAAGGATTAATAGCATGAGTAAAATAAACGCGTTTAAATGTAGTCCAAAAAATAATCAAGATTTTTCAATAAAAAAAATGGTTCTTGTGCCTCACCCGACATAGATAGGTATAGTATGTCGCAGACTTTTTTGTAGATATTTATAAGATCTACAATTACTTAGAACATTTTATGGTTCTATCTTTAATAGTTTAGGCAGGGTACGCAAAATAAGTAACTGTTTTGGTTGATTTGTAATAATCATAATCACTAAGTACAGTTAATGTAAATAATATTTGGTCTTTAAATGATTAAAATTGGACGTTTGGTTCTGAAGTTATAGCGATATTAAATTGGACGTTTGGTTCTGAAGTTATAGCGAAATTAAAATACTGATAGGACATAAAATATTTATATGATATATTGTAACACTTAAACCTCTAATATTATTTATTATTCAGTAAAGATGCAATGTTATAAAAGATATTAGCTTTAATAGGATATCCGGTGGACAGTAGCGCCATCTATTCTTTCTATTTAAATTATTAAATAAATCTAACCGGATATCCTCTTAACAGCGCCACCTATAAGAGTTTACTGTAAAATAATAATTCCAACGGATGTTTGTCATGCAGCGCCATCTTTATTTAATTTGTTAATTATTTAATACAGATTTCCGGCTAGCAGCGCCACCTATAAATTGTATTTGTTAAAGTGCTATTCTAATATGAAAGGATATCCGCTTAGCAGCGCCATCTGTAATACTTTGTTTCTTAGTATAAAAGCGCATGCAAGCTAGAAATAGTTCAGTGACCATCAGTATTCATTGAGAGTTCATTGCGTGTCCATTAGAGTTTAGTGTTCGTTAGTTTTTTTGTGAAATATCAAGAAATATATTTCTTTTATGTGACTTTGTGAGTTTCTTTGTGCATCGGGCTTAACAATACATATTACGATTTCTGCTACACGGCCGGCCCGTTGCGAAGTAGGCTTTACCAAGGCCCCGTGAGCGTGTGGGAGGGGGAGTTTAGATCTATGAGTAAGGTACCCGCGCGGCGCGATTTTCAGTAAAAATTTCTTTCGGACTCACGATAAACAAATCCCTGGGCCAAACATTCAAATTTGTAGAAATTTATTTACGAAAATAATGTTTTACGCATGGGGTCGGGGCTCCCCAGCATCAGTATATTTTGTTACCAGAAAATAATGTAACGTCAAATGTTGTGTATAGAGAAGCTCTACAATAATAGCTTAAGTTTTTTATCCTAAAACAACGGGTTGCACTCCGGGACTTAACAACTAACACCCACAGAAAGAAAATCTGTTCAGCCTGCGGATAGTGACTGCTTCGTCGAAGTTAGTGTCGGTGTCTGTGAATTGACATGGGAATCATTTGTTTGCTGACCGTGTCTTTCCTGGGTAGGCTTTTTGCAGCGGTAACCGACATCCACGCGGGCGGAGCCGCGGGCGACCGCTAGTTAGTCAATAAAATTATTTATTTTCATGACAAAAAAAATTGCTGAGCACAGAAAATCTTTTGGTTTTATCATTTATTTCTCTAAAAGAATACAATTCACTTAAATAGAGAAATACAAAACATTTACAATATCAGCGGGAATTGCAATCAAGAGCATTCACATGTAGGTACATACTATTTTGGTGCCAAACACAAACATATCACAGTAACATTTACAACACAAAACAACATTATTAAACAAAATATGACGATCAACAACAAAAATCATTTTAGCTGAACTAAACAAGCCATTCATTAGATAACATTAATATTGCGGGTGGATTTGATAAAAGTACCGTCCTACTAGCCGGTTCACCAGTCGCCTTGGCGTTTGCATGGAAACGTACCTATTACGTATCTTTAAGAAAATTTATTGTTGTTTCTTACAGATAGGTGTACATTATAATTACATATTAATAATATAAACTTCAAAATGTAAAATAATCAATAAATTAAATATTACAATAATAGTTTGAATTAATGTTATAAAATTATTCATTGAAATGGTGATTATTTATAATTATACTAAATTATATTGGAATCTTTTAGAAAATGGCGCTTTAGGGATTTTTTAAAAAGAAAATATGATTTTATATTTTTTAGGCTGTCTGGTAATTTATTATAAAGTTGAGCACCTTCATACATGATGTTTTTTCTTCCATAGTTTGTGCGTGGCGGTTTTAGATTGATGTGATTGGCTCGTCTCATACTTCGGCTCCGTGTTTGTGACTTAATTGTAAAAGATATCTGAGTTAGGATTTTTTTATTTAGTATTTTGCGTATTAGTAAACACGTGTTATACCTATACATTTGACAAAGAGACATGAGACGAGTTTCTTTGTATATCTTTGTAGTGGGAGTTAAGTAGTTAAAGTGAAACAGCAGTTTGATTATTTTGTTTTGAGCTATTTGCAATGGCTTAAGATTAGATTTTGTGGCAGAGCCCCAAACCTCAATAAGGTAGTCGAGATGTGACTTCACAAGTGAGTTGTAGATAACGTAACGAACGTGTTCAGGTAGGCATCGAACGGTTCCGCGGAGGACAGCAACAAGAGACGATATCTTCGAAGTAACTTTATCTATATGTGGTTTCCATGTAAGTTGACTGTCGATAATTAGACCTAGATACTTTTCGGAAAAGACTCTGGTAAGTATTTCATCATTAATAGTCAAGGGACTGAACTCTTCGATTTCTTTATTTTTCGCGTGGAAAATCATGAAGTGGGTTTTGCTTACATTAGTTGTAAGCAAGTTGTATTTAAACCATGTATTTAACAAATTCAAGTCATCTTGCGCGTTCTTAATAATTGAACTTAGTTCTTTGCCAAAGTAAAATAAACACGTATCATCAGCATATAGTGATATTTCGCCTTTTAGCCCTATTTCATTGATGTTATTAATGTAGATCAAAAACAGCAGTGGTCCGAGTATTGATCCCTGCGGAACGCCATATGTTATGAGACTAGAACTGCTGTGAATCTCTCCAAGTTTAGTGATCTGATATCTATTTGTCAGATATGATTGAAAAATTTTGTGAGCCGTACCTCTAACACCCAATATTTCCAGTTTTTGCAATAGAAGTTTATGACTAATAGTATCGAATGCCTTTTTCAAGTCTATAAAGATACCAAGGCCTAGCTGCTTTTGGTCAATTTTATCTTTAAGGGTTGTAATGAGGTCAATACACGCAGATAATGTGTTTGATTTGCGGCGGAAACCATATTGCCTATCATAAAGTGTATTTTTTGTTTTAAGGAACAGTTCTAGTCTGTTGTGTATAATCTTTTCCATAATTTTGGAGACAATTGGTAATACTGATATAGGCCGGTAGTTTTCCGCCTCTGCTTTGTTACCAGATTTGAATATTGGGGTGACCTTGGCAATTTTTAAGGAGTCTGGAAAGTATCCATCTTTTAAACAGTTGTTAATACAAGTCGTCAATTTATTCAAGATTAGGCTCTTAATGCATTTTATAGCCTTACAGCTAATTCCGTCAAGTCCTGCGCTTGTATTTGCATTTAAGGAATCAATTATTTTACCGACTTCCTCCGGCGAGGCCGAACTTATTTCCAGAAGCTCAATTGTATCTGTTTCATTTCGGGTTTGGGATGGTTGTGCATCATGATAAGTTTGTGGTATTTTATTAGCTAATGTAAAGCCTACGCTGGCAAAAAAATTGTTAAAATGGTCACTGATAGCCTTGGTGTCACTTATAATTCCAGAGTTTGTTGTCAGCTTTGAAGGGAGACAGCTAGTTTGATTTCCATTGCAGCTCAATTCATTTATTAACTTCCACATTTTAAGCGGTTTTCCTTTGCAGTTTTCGAATCGGTTCCTATAATAGTTGCTTTTTGCTGTTTGTATGATGTTTCGGACGTTGTTTCGGGCGGCCAAGTAGTTTATCTTTGCAGATGTACTGTGAGGAGCTTTCAAGTAGGTAGACCACAGTTCATTCCTCTCGTTAATTTTCATCAAAATGGCTTTATTCATCCAGTCTTTTCTAGGTGGATTAAGTATTCGGACTTTTGTAGTTTTGCTTTCACTTAGCACTTTTAACAGAGTCGATTCCAACGCTGCATAGTTGTCGTCAATTTCCGCAAGTTTTATTTTCTCCATGGATTTATACAATTTGTGGTAGTCTATTGTTTGGTATGTGATTCTTTTAGGTTTTTCGGGTCGACAATTCTGCACTTCAAGATAGATCTGCTTATGGTCAGTCATAGCGGATTCAATGATTGCAAGATGAAATGTGGCATTCTTCACGTTCGTGCACACATGGTCTGGGATGGTTTTGGTAGTAATTGTTTCTCGTGTGGAGTGTTTGGAGTTTATCTTATTAAGCATATGGAATCCGTTTTCACGTAACGTTCTCTTGTAGTCTTTTATAGTCTTGTCGCTTTTTAATAGATCGTAATTAAAATCGCCAAAAACAATCGCTCTACTGTGTTTTAGTAATTCTTGAGAGTAGGTTTCTAAAAAGTCTTTGCTGCTAGTTCTTCCAGGTTTGTATATTGCGCCTATGTCCAATGATAACCTATCCAGATGAATCCACAGAAAATGATTATCGTTTTCATACAGGCCACTTATATAGCTGTGTTTGAGATCGTTGTGGACAAAAATTGATACTCCTCCACCTTTTCGACTGTTCCGGAAATTGTAGTAGTGGGTATAGTTTGTCAGTTTCAAGCTTTGTGCATCCTGCTCAGACTTTATCCATGACTCAGAAATGACCACGACATGTACTGTACCACTTATGGATTCTAGGATACACTTCAGCTCATCTAGCCTTCCTGGTTTCATTATACTCCGTGAATTTGCATACAAGAACTTCAGGTTTTTTTTATTTTGAACCAGCTTTTCATAGTCGTTAGTGATTTGATACGATATAGTTGCTTTTTTGACCTGTATATGGTCGTCTTCATTAGTTAGTTTTTTGGATCAGTGATTATCCTTGGGATGCCTTTAATAAACCTTATAGTCAGATTTTTTTCTCCCTTTTCAGTGCGATTTTTTAGTTCTTCTCTTAAATCTTGCATTAGTTTTTTCTGGCGTGGCGTTTCATCAAAGAAAATTTTATTTTGCGGTGAGTGGCCATTGAATGAAATTCTACTTTGTAAAATAGCTTTCGCTGTTTCAGCTGAAGCAAAACATGCTTTTATGGGACGGGTTTTTCCCTCTGAGTATTTCCCCAATCTCATTGTTTTGATAGGTGCAGCGCAGTCGGTCACAACAGCTCGAGCTACTTTTGTTACCGCTTCCAAGTCATACGCGCTCCTTTCTCCAGGGTTTTTAGAGTTAATTTCTGCTATACCACTGATGATGATGTTCTTTTCTCTGAGAGCGCGCTCGTGACATTCAGCGATTATTTCTTCACAGTTTGCCGTCGCTAGTGGATGATCCAGGTTACAGCCCTTAAGCTTTTCGATATCACTTTCTATTGTTTTTATTTTTTGTTCAGTTTTGGTGTTAAAATTTGTAACATTGACCAATTCTTGCTTTAGCTTGTTATGTTCCTGCATAAGTCTTTCTGTCGTTGATTTGATCTGAGTGATTTCATCCTTTATAATCGACACATCATGCGATATTGCCGTTAAGCTTTCATTCTGATTTTTAGCCATAGTTGTTAATATTGACATAATTTTACTTTCAAATTCATAGAATTTCGTTGAGAAATCGTCATCTGGTTGCTTTCTTTTGTGTCTTATTGTTATTTCTTGACATTCCAACTCGGAAAGCTCCTTGTCTGTTAGGTCTGGATGCGACCGCCTTAGAGTTGCTATCCGATCGCTATTAGTGTTGGTAGTTGTTCCGTGCGACGGCGAACGATGCACACTCATTTTAAGTTAGGTGGGGTACTCACTTATTATCGAAGTGTTGATGTTGATGTTGAGCGGGTATACTGCTTTAGGTGAACAACGTCGTATCACACTTCGATTCCGCAAGGAGAAAACGAACGTAAGTTTTAGTGCGTAAGGCTTAATTTGGCTTGTAGTTAAATATTATTTTCAAAAGGAACTCGTGAATACGTCTGCTCTGCGTGCGGTCCCGCGAGCGAATCTCATCAGAAAATCTAATGGTCTGTTCACACGTAGCGAGTTAAGTAAATATTGTTGCTGTTTGTTGTTGTGCAACCGAGCGCGCTCTCGCTCATTTTTGTACAAAATGAGAGAAAAAAACAAACGGATCGCTAATTTACTCGCTGCGTGTGAGCGGACCATAATGCTAATAACCTAATTAATTACTAAGCCACGTCTTAAAATATTGCTACCCAATAGTAAAATAAGTTATCGAATTTCACACTCACAAATATCTGATGAGTACAGCAATACAGTTACCTAAATTTAAGTTACACAATGGTTATAGTTACGTATAGGTACTCAATGCAGTTAAAAATTAGAATTTCTAACCGAGAATAACAAATTAATAATTTGAAATTCAGGATAATGTATCACAGTGTCCCCAAGACATAGTAGAAATTTGGTTTTTTAAAATAATACGTTTATCGTCATTCGCAGATAAAGCTATCTTGTTCTGTTCTTGCGTAAATATTTCATGCATATGAGACTTAAATATAATATTTTACTTTTTCAAAAAAAACATTTTCATTTAATATTCTATAATAATCCTTAAAATGTACATTTCTCAAAACTTTCTTCTGTATTCCTTTTGCTTTTATATACTCTTTCTGAGTAGTTTTGATACAATATAACTTTGATCGCAAACCAACAAATTCGGAAATAAGATTACCACCTAGCTCATCTTTGAAAAGACCTGGTTCCTTTTTATTCTGACTTGTAATACTGTAGATGTTATTATCAGGATAATCACTAGTGTCAAAGTATTGAAGGAAATGTAAGTTTAAATCTCTGTAAAAGTCTTTACATTCTATCGAATAAAGAAAACTATCAGTATCCGTATAACAAAGTTTTAACTTTGCCTCGTAAAAAGGTTTCATGATAGAATAGTGAAAATCATACAAATGACTTTTAGATAATTCTAAAACGGAAAAACCAATATATATAGGTTTATCTAAAGTAATGGTTTCCGGTTTCATTTGAATGGCTACAAAGTTTTCTGTAAAAACTGTTGTACTGTGAAAGTACTGTGAAGGTTGTACCTATATTTAAATCAGGAGACAAAAGTGACCCCAGCAATTTTAGGCCAATTTCAATATTACCCACAATAAGTAAAATTTTTGAAAAACTCATTTTTAATCAATTACTTTCCCATTTTAAACTTAATAATTTACTACACGAAAAACAGTTTGGGTTCTCTAAAGGTAGAAATACAACTGATGCTGGGGTAGCACTCATCAGACACATTCTTGATGCTTTTGAAGACAAACATGATGCTGTAGGTGTATTCTGTGATTTATCAAAGGCGTTTGATTGTGTAGACCATCAAACACTGCTCATTAAGTTGGAACACTATGGTGTCTCGGAAAACTCAACAAGGTTGTTAAGTTCATACCTATCAGGTAGAATACAATCAGTTAACATAAATGGTACCTACTCTTCCGGTGCCCCCCTTCAAATGGGGGCGCCCCAGGGCTCAATATTGGGGCCCTTACTCTTCCTAATATATGTAAACGACCTACCATTTCATTCCAAAAATCTTTGTGAGATAGTTTTGTTTGCTGATGATACTTCTTTGATTTTTAAAATGAAAAGACATGAAGAAAATTTTGACGAAGTAAACAATACTCTCCAAAGTATTAAATTGGTTCACCACTAATAACTTGTAATTAAATGCTAGTAAAACTAAATGTATAAAATTCACTTTGCCTAATGTAAAGCAACTTACACCAAATATTGTACTAAATGGTAATAATCTAGTCTTAATGGACTCCACTGTATTTCTGGGCATTACACTTGACTCAAAATTACAGTGGGGACCTCATATTGAAGCCCTAGCTGGGAGGCTAAGCTCAGCTGCCTTTGCAGTTAGAAAAATTAGGTATCTGACTGATGTTGAAACGGCGAGGCTTGTATATTTTAGTTACTTCCACAGTATTATGTCTTACGGTCTTCTCTTGTGGGGTTCTGCTACAGACATTGAAACCATATTTATTTTGCAGAAAAGAGCCATTCGTGCTATTTATAAACTTAGTCCTCGTGACTCCCTGAGAGAGGTCTTTAAGAAAATCAACATATTAACTGTGGCTTCTCAATACATTTTTGACAATATAATGTACGTTTGTAAAAAATTAGATAATTTCATGAAGAAAAGCGACATTCACCCATATAACACAAGAAATAAACACAAGCTTGTCATTCCTAACTTCAGATTAGTTAAAACTAGTAACTCGTTCATGGGAAATTGTATAAAATTCTTTAATAATATACCACACAATCTTGTCGATTTGCCGGTTGATAAATTTAAGAAACACGTTAAAAACACGCTTATGTCTAAAGGCTATTATAAGGTTCAAGACTATCTAAACGACAAGAATGTGTGGTCCGTCCAGCCTGCACCAACTGATGTACTTACCTTTGATGATTTTGATTTTACGGCAGCTAGTGGTGACTGAGTTTGTTCCGGCGTTTCTTCTCAGCACTTGCCTAATTGTCTGTGTTCTGTCTCGAAGCGCTGGTAGGGCCCAAAAGATAAGGAGACATGTTTCGCACATTTATTTTAATTTTTATATTTGACGTTCATAAGTGTCATTTCATGACCTAAATTGAAATAAAGATTTTGAATTTGAATTGAATTTGAAAGTTTGGTCGGGCTATTAATTGCTCAGCACAGTACATTTTCTTTGTTTTATTTCTATCATCGCTCCATTTATTGACTAACTTAACATGGACTCTTTTTTCAATGTCTTCAAGTGTCTTTCCAAAAGTACTGTTATTTAAAAGTTTAAAAAAATCTTGTTCAAACGCAGACTTTGCCTTTTTACGTAATTCAGTATTCATGTCAATGTACTGTTTCAAATAGGGACTTTGTCGAAATTGAATGACTCTATGTATTTTTTTAACAAAAACCCATGTTTAAGACATGTTTGTAGGTGAACAAAATGGATGACATAAAAATATTTGTCGTATACATTTGGAATTAATTTTGAGGTTTTAGAACCCGGTGGTGTAAATTTTTGCACACAGAATGGAAAATCGTTATGGGCATTATGCAAATGTTCAGGGTATTCCAAGTCAACCTCTAGTATAAAACCTGTATCCCCGTCTGTCGGGACATTTTCGAAATCAATTCCAGTAATTTCCAAGCTATTAAATAACTTGAAATCTGAATGAGGCAAATACGCACACATTGCATAACCATAAAGGTTATTGCAATCAATATAAACTAAAAAGTTATCATTCTTTGTTGAGTCGTGAGTTTTTAAATATTTGTTGTTAGCTTTGGAATACCTTGTGGAACATAAACATATACCACCGCGAATTCCTTTTTGAATTATTCTTAATATCTCTAAGTCATTTATCAATTCTAAGGTGACTCCTGTTTTTAATAACATAGCGTCAAAACTTAAACTTGGTGCAGTTACGTAAAATGTAGGATCTTATTTATAATTTGCCTTACAGGTCCTACGGAAACTTTTGAAAACGTCTGCAAGTAAAAGCACGTCTGTCTTAAGATACAAATCAGTGTATTCTCCAAGGTTCAAGAGCTTAAATGTTTGCCAAACTTTTTTTGCATGCTCATAGTCTAAATCAGATATTTCACTATTGTGTAATTTACTAAAAAACAAATTTGGGAAGGAAGTTCCCCTTCTTTGTACGAGCTCCAAGTAGTCATGTGACGGCACGTTCCTATGGATTCTAAAATATTTTATTATTTTTATCTTCTTTCGTTGTGATTTAAGCATTTTAAAGTGATTGTTTTGATCTTGCTTACTTTAGCATGATTTTCATAATTTAATTAAGATCAAATTTATAACATTTTTTAGCAACACACTACATACGAGATGGCACGTCTATATAAATTCAGAAACATTCTGCTATTTCTATTTTGTTTATTTACGATTTTAGTGTTAAAAAGTAATTGTTCCGATTTTACTTACTGTAGCATGATTATCATAATTTATCAAATTTAAATCATTAACATTTTCTAGCAACATGTTACATACAGAGATAAATCTGTCTTATTTCTAAGAATCCAATAAAATTATCATTGTAATTTTATGTGGCAGAATTTAGAAATAGGTCACTTATCAAAGGAAGTATGTTCAGTCCGCATTATTGTATTTTATCAAATTTAAATCACTTAGATTTTTTTAGCAACATGTTACATACACAGATAATTTCGTCTTATTATTAAGAATTTAATAAAATTATCATTGTTATTTTATGTGATATAATTAAGAAATAAGTAATTTTTCTAAGGAAGGATTGTTTAGTCCGCGTGGGCTTGCGAGTTGCGTCAGCGTCACAAGCGTAGTGGGGGTAGTGGGGGAATGTCTTTATAAGGTATTGTCGAGGCTCAGACAGGCAGTTCTTACTCAGAGCGTTGCGCTAGACGCATACTCGCAATTCCGCGTTCTCCTTAGAAAATTGTACACTGTTTTTTTTTTTTTTTTTTTTTTTTTTTTTTATTGAAAGGATGTACAAAACAGGTTACAAACAATATTTAAAAACAAAATGGTGAACATACTAAATTACTAGTTTACAACCCTTAGTGTGTACATACTGTTATAAATATTTTTTTAGCAAACAAGACCAAATAACTAAATATGTCACGGTACAAAAAGGTAAACTAAAAAAAAGACTAAAAATTAAAAATACAACTGTTTGAGCACAATCCAATCCGAACAGTAAAAAATGTATATATAACACAAAACAACAATATAATTCAATATAATTCTTAATGCACTATCTCTAGGCTATAACCCTGGCAATATCTTTCTTAAATTTATAACGACTGCTATTAAAAATATCTATATTTGGAAAACCATCAACCAGCTCGTTGTGTTGACGGCACATTCTAGTGATAGGGTTAAAATATGAGGTGTTATTGACATATACATTCAGAGTGAACAATTTGGGCCTCTGTTACTCTGTTGTACCAAGTAAAGACTTTGAAAGTGTTCCCGTGTGTTATTTAATTGTTGCTTCCCGCCCAATGGATCCGTCTGAACGTAGCCTGCAGCTCGGAAATCCTACATCAGAAGTGGGATGAACCAGGAAGCCGAAAATTCGACCGCGCCCCCAGGCAGCCCTATACTACGTACTGAACGAGATCAATGGAAGAGTTTGCTGGAATTACAACATCGAAACTTCATGGAGTTGATGAAAACAGCACTGGAGCCGCAGAAAAAGGAGCGACACTTCGTACTACCCGAGTTCAACCCTGATGATCCAGATGCAGATGCACAGGCATGGTGCAACACCGTGGACATCTGTATGAAAGAAAACCTCTCAAGCGGAAGTCAGCTGGTAATTATCCTCAGTCGTGCTTTAAAGGGATCAGCAGCCACATGGCTAGCACATAATACTCATGCTGAAGTTACGTGGTCGGAGCTGAAACCTTTGTTCTTATCTCGTTTTCATACAACTGAAACACCAGCTGCTACATTTTTTAATATCTTGTCAAGCAATCCAAAAGAAGGTGAAAACATGTCAGCATTTGTGTCTCGTATCCTGAATACATTAACAACCAGTTGGCAAAATATGACTACCGAGCAAGTTGCAATGAGTGTCGCCCTTGGACATGTAGCACGATTGGATAGTCAAATTCAAAGAATTGCTTTTACAACTGAAATCAAGACGAGAGTTCAATTGCAACGCGAACTTGTGCCATTCGTGTACAAAAAGAGAAATTTACCTCCATCTGAAAAGGTAAATCAAGCCCCCGACGCCAAGAAACCTCGACTGGAGTATCCGAGACGGTGCTATAGCTGTGGAAAAATTGGTCACATTGCATCGGATTGTCGTGGCAAAGATAGATCCAACAGCAATCAAGTAAATGGTTTGCAATCTACATCTTCGAATAACCCTCCACAACGCAAGGAACCAAGGAACATCACCTGTTTTCGCTGCGGCGAGCCTGGACATCTGGCCCCACACTGCACTCAGAAGAAGAAGCCCGAAAACAATGAAGAATCCCTACCTGAGCGAAGAGTGAATATCTGCGCCATCAAACCTGCATCGGACTGCCTTTACAACCTGGGTGAGAAGTTTTCATTTTGTTTTGATTCTGGTTCCGAATGCTCTTTGATAAAAGAATGTGTAGCCAAACGATTTCCGGGTAAGAGGGTCTACCAACCAGTCACACTTTTAGGCATAGGTCAGTCAAGTCTTTATTGTAGTACCCAGATCACTGCAGTAGTTACATTACAGAATTATTCTGTTGAATTATTATTTCATGTAGTTCCAGATACTTCATTAGGCACTGATATTTTACTAGGCCGCGACTTAATAAGTTTAGGTTTTTCCATCGAAATTTCAGAAAATCATATCAAAATTAATAAAACTCGCGTCATTGCTCAATGCGAGTTCGGTGAGCAAGTAAAAAAATTCAATAATATCAATACTGACATTCCTTTAAACTCATTGGACACATTAAGACAACTACTTAAACAATATTCTGATTTCTTTGCCGATGGCCTTCCCAAAGGCAAAGTGACCTCTGGTCAAATCGAAATAAAGCTTGTAGATCCTAATCGCACAGTGCAACGACGTCCTTACCGCATGAGCCCTAACGAACGAGAGGTAGTACGTGACAAAATTAAAGAATTACTTACCGCAGGTATCATTCGCGAAAGTTGTTCCCCTTTTGCTAGCTCAATACTACTTGTCAAAAAGAAAGACGGTTCTGATCGCTTATGTGTAGACTATCGCGAATTAAATGGCAATACTGTTCCTGATAGATACCCATTACCTTTGATTGGAGATCAAATACAGCGTTTAGTTGGTGCTGAATTCTTTACTTCTCTAGATATGGCTAGTGGATATCATCAGATTCCCGTACATACAGACTCTATTGAAAAAACTGCTTTTGTTACACCAGACGGACAATTCGAATATGTTAAAATGCCATTTGGTCTTAGAAACGCACCATCTGTTTACCAGCGAGCCATTAATAAAGCTCTTGGTAATTTATCTGAAACTTTCGCAATCTGTTACATGGATGATATCATTATTCCATCGCGAACTATCGAAGAAGGTATCCATCGGCTTAAACTTGTACTAGATGCTTTAACTAAATCTGGTTTTTCTCTTAACTTAAAAAAATGTGCTTTTCTTAAAACTGAAATTGAATATCTCGGGTACCAGGTATCATCAGGACAAATAAAACCCAATCCGCGTAAAGTTAATGCCTTGATTCATTTATCTCCTCCACAAACTGTCACTCAATTGAGACAATTTATTGGCCTTGCATCATATTTTCGCCAGTTCATTCAAGGATTTTCCAAATTGACTGCACCACTTTACAGACTTACATCCGGAAAGGGCAACTTAACCATAAATTGGACCCCTGAATTTGAAACAATACGCAGTAAAATAATTTCTATCCTAACCAATAAACCCGTACTAACTATTTTTGATCCTCAATGTCCAATTGAACTTCACACTGATGCCAGCTCTGAAGGTTATGGTGCTATTCTAATGCATAAAAAAGATGGCAAACCTCACGTTATTGAATATTTTAGCAGACGAACAACCGCGTGCGAATCTAAATACCACTCTTATGAACTCGAGACCTTAGCAATAATTAATTCAATAAAACACTTCAAACATTATTTACAAGGTCAAAAGTTTGTCGTAGTAACCGACTGCAACGCGGTAAAAGCATCCAAGTCGAAAACAGACCTGACTCCTCGAGTTCATAGGTGGTGGTGTTTCCTACAAAGTTTCGACTTTGACATCGAATACAGACCTGGAAAACGTATGGAACATGTTGATTTTCTATCTCGTAATCCTATTCCTCAACCGCCTGTAACAAAAGTGACTCAAAAGCAGGTTAACCTCACTGAAATAAGTGACAATTGGTTTCTGGCAGAACAACAAAAAGATCCGGAAATAACATCAATAATATCTAGCTTGCAAAACAATAGCCTTGAACCTAATATTGCTCTTACTTACGAAATCCGACGTGGTATTTTGCACAGAAAAATAGAGAGAAATAATCGAAGTATTTGGTTACCTATTGTTCCTAGATCGTTTCAATGGGCTGTCATAAATCACGTCCATGAAAGCATTATGCATTTAGGATGGGAAAAGACTTTAGAAAAAGTTTATTGTCATTACTGGTTTCCACATATGAATAAATGGCGTCTTTGCGTCCAATAGTTCGCTGCATACCACGAAAAGCAAGATATGACATATATAACTCACTTGTAAAGTCTCGCTTAATTTATCTCATTGAAATTTGGGGCAATGCATCAAAAACAAAAATTTCGGAACTCCAAACATCACAAAATAAAATAATCAAACTTCTTTTTCATTACCCATACCTACGTCCACTTCAAAAATTTATGCTGAAACCAACTTAATGAATATAAGACAGCTATTCGCATACAGCACTTGCTTGCTTATCCGCAAAATATTGAATAAAACCATCCACACCTCAATCACGCTCACACAGACACATCAGGTTACTACGCGCGCGACACGTCGTCGAGCGAGTTATTTGGTTTTACCTAAAACGCGTACAAATTACGGCAAGCGCATGTTAACTTTTGAAGGAGCACAGCTGTTTAATAAACTACCTACAGAATTAAAAAATGTCGACTCGATGAGTGCTTTCAAAGCGAAACTTGCTGAATACGTTTTGGAGGTGTTGTAGTGAATAGGTTTCATGTTTTTTTGTTTGTTTATCTGGTTCATTGTAATTGACATTTATTACTTTTAAAATTTAGTACGTACGTAGTAGCATAGATCGGCGCGAACGATGTGTAAATAATGAAATACTTACTTATTTTTATGTTATATTTGTTCTCATGTAAGTGACAGTGTCTTTTTTTGAGAAATAAATAATCTTTAAACCTAACCTAATAAATACGTTCGTAAATTTGTTGAAAATTGCATCACTTGTAGATTGTCAAAATCTCACTCTGGTAGGGTTCAAGCTGAATTGCATCCTATCCCTAAAGTCTCGACCCCTTGGCATACTATTCACATAGATGCCACTGGGAAACTTAGTGGCAAAAATGATACTAAAGAATACATATTTGTAACTAGCTTTTGCCAGCGACTTCGTCCGCGTGGAAAAGTGACTTCTTTCTCCCGTTTTTTACACATTTACCACTATATCTTTGCTTCTATTGGTCGTAGCGTGATGTTATATAGCCTATAGCCTTCCTCGATAACTGGACTATCCAACACAAAAAGAATTATTCAATTCGAACCAGTAGTTTTGGAGATTAGCGCGTTCAAACAAACAAACAAACAAACAAACAAACAAACAAACAAACAAACTCTTCAGCTTTATAATATTAGTATAGATGATTGATGCGTTCACTAAGTTCACAATCTTGCATCACACACTTAACATTGATACCACCAACGCTATTCAAGCCCTAAAATACATAGTGTCTCTGTTCGGTGCCCCTTCTCGTGTTATAGCTGATCAAGGTAGATGTTTTGCTAGCAGAGAGTTTAAGAACTTTTGCGAATCCCATGGTGTTACCCTTCATCTCATAGCCACGGGAACAAGTAGAGCTAACGGTCAAGTTGAACGCGTAATGAGCACGTTGAAAAATATGCTCACCGCTGTTGAAGTCGGAAACAATAAATCCTGGCAAGACGCGTTGCCTGACGTACAAATAGCTTTAAATAGTACAATTAACCGCGTAACAAAGTCTAGCCCTTTAGAGTTATTAATAGGTAAAGTAGCGAGACCCTTAGATTTACTGACCTTAGATGAAGACCCAAATGATATTGATATCAATTTAACTGAAGTGCGAGAGCGTGCAGCACATGCCATTCAAAACAGCGCCATGGGTGAAAAACAGCGATTTGACCAAACCAAAGCAAAAATAAAACATTTTAAAGTAGGTGATTTTGTTCTTTTAGAAAACCATGAACGGAACCAAACCAAATTGGAACCAAAATTTAAAGGCCCATTTAAGGTAGTTCAGTTGCTTGACGGTGATAGATATTTGCTTAAGGCTTTGAATTCTAATCGAACATATAAGTATGCACATGATCGAGTCCGTGCTATGCCAGACTGTTATGTTCCATTGGAATTGAATGCCAATTTAGAAGTAAATGGAAATGCCGTTGACGGCGAAAGTAAGTAATCAATTTGAAAATACTTAGTCATTTAGTGTGTTGAGTTAGTGGTCTGTGTGACAGAGTCTGTGTGACAAAGTCTGTGTGACAAAGTCTGTGTGACAAAGTCTGTGTGACAAAGTCTGTGTGGCAAAGTCTGTGTGACAAAGTCTGTGTGACAAATTCTGTGTGACAAAGTCGTTGTGACAAACTATTACTCATAATAAGAACAGCCTTAAACTCGCCAGAATGGCCGAACTTTTTTATATGTGATGTGTAAAGACAGTTTTCTCTTTTACAGATGATGAAGCCAAGGAGACACACGAGGACGTGTGAAGACGCAGGACGGCCGTGACGGCGCGTTCCTATGGATTCTAAAATATTTTATTTTTTTTATCTTCTTTCGTTGTGATTTAAGCATTTTAAAGTGATTGTTTTGATCTTGCTTACTTTAGCATGATTTTCATAATTTAATTAAGATCAAATTTATAACATTTTTTAGCAACACACTACATACGAGATGGCACGTCTATATAAATTCAGAAACATTCTGCTATTTCTATTTTGTTTATTTACGATTTTAGTGTTAAAAAGTAATTGTTCCGATTTTACTTATTGTAGCATGATTATCATAATTTATCAAATTTAAATCATTAACATTTTCTAGCAACATGTTACATACAGAGATAAATCTGTCTTATTTCTAAGAATCCAATAAAATTATCATTGTAATTTTATGTGGCAGAATTTAGAAATAGGTCACTTATCAAAGGAAGTATGTTCAGTCCGCATTATTGTATTTTATCAAATTTAAATCACTTAGATTTTTTTAGCAACATGTTACATACACAGATAATTTCGTCTTATTATTAAGAATTTAATAAAATTATCATTGTTATTTTATGTGATATAATTAAGAAATAAGTAATTTTTCTAAGGAAGGATTGTTTAGTCCGCGTGGGCTTGCGAGTTGCGTCAGCGTCACAAGCGTAGTGAGGGTAGTGGGGGAATGTCTTTATAAGGTATTGTCGAGGCTCAGACAGGCAGTTCTTACTCAGAGCGTTGCGCTAGACGCATACTCGCAATTCCGCGTTCTCCTTAGAAAATTGTACACTGTTACTCTGTTGTACCAAGTAAAGACTTTGAAAGTGTTCCCGTGTGTTATTTAATTGTTGCTTCCCGCCCAATGGATCCGTCTGAACGTAGCCTGCAGCTCGGAAATCCTACATATTCATAAGGGTACACCCCTTTGCATCTCAATAAATTAATCAAGCGGTTGACTGGTAGAGAATGCCCTAAGGCATTAAGTCCGCCAATTGTACAATATACAGTGCAATAAAGTTTAAATAAAATAAATAAATAAATAAATTAAAGTGTTCATCAGAAGGAAAAAAACGTGACAGATGGACAAAATCATTTTCGTTAAGGTTTACTACCAGTTTTTCTAAGCTAGTACCTAAAATTTTAAAAGAATCTACAAATTGCACTGGTATTATATCCTTGTCATTAATTTGAAAAAAATTTGTAAAAGATATATAATTTTCTTTATTTTTTGCGATAACTTGTATTCTACCTGGTAATTCTCCTAATTGACGTATAAAAAGATGACTATCATAACCAGATAAATTATGGAAAAAAATTGGAACAAATTTAGACAAACGATATTTTATATTGCAGTAAGAATGTGCAGCACCACGATACCGCCCAGTGAGGTGACAATGATCTTTTACCCTATCGTCAAATAATAATTTATCGCACAAAAAGCAAGTTATAGCTTGAGCAAAGTTGACCTAGATCTAGATCTGTTAAAATAACGGTGTCTGCAAAATGTTAAAAATATTTGATAAATCAACTAACAAACTTGTAAAAAACTTTTTAACACAGTCTGGTCCTCGATAGGTTACATATTTATTCTGAGAGCTATCATAAGAACATACGACATAATAAGCAAATGCTGCTGGTATATGTTTTTGCAGCGATACTGTGCAAGTTGATGGAATATTGGTTTCAATTGGTTGTAACAATGACTGACTTCGCTGACTTCGCTGCGTACAGGACAAAAGGCATATCTTGTATTCGTTCGTAATGTTCAAATCTTATTTGAGACCCTTCATTAGGTAAAATTGTTGCTACGCCACTGCAAACATGACCATCTAATTTATCGTTGTCATCGAAAAATATCATACAATTCTCGCACAAATATATTTTTGAGTGATGTTTCGTTAATTGGCTGCGAATTAATTTAGATTTTTTTTTTAATAAGGCAGTAATGTGTACGACCTCCATTTTCTAGGTAAAGCAAATTTTTATGATGTTCTTTTCAATGGGTTGTACTTATTTATATTCACTTCCAAATACATACTTCGCAAATAAGCCCAACCACTGTCTCGTTCTTCAAATTCTTCAATTTTTTTACATAGCACGCGTATAACGTTTGAAAACATATCTTCGAAACTATAGGTTTGATGTAAAATAATATTTTCAGTCGCAAACGATTTAATAGAAATTAAATTATTCTTATGCTGAAAAAACTCTGAAAATAACTCAAAGTTAACTTTAAGGTTAGAATAAGTTTAGATTCGTGCTGATAGTAATTGATGCACGCGTGAGCGTAAGCGCGATAAAAATACAGCAGGTAGGTCCTTGTCCTGGCTGTTGTCCTCACATCGAACACGATACGAAGCGATGCGACTGCGAAAAGCGCTTTGAATTTTTTCAATGCATTCGCTTTCAACGACTGAACTATTATTCTTGTGTGCAATACTTTTTAAGTGGGCAGAAAAATCTTTGTTTTTTACGGATACGTCGCAAACTGAACAAAAAGTAGTCTAAGGCATGACTATTCTGCTTACTTTTATAACAATACAAATAATAATGTGGCTTTAAAATAAAAACTAGGTACTAATAAGACGATGGTCAAATAAGCTAAATATTCATAATTAAAAAAAAAATGCTCTTCCAATTGAGCTACCGTGCTCTCGGTCCAACCGCGCGAAATTCTTGGTCTCATTGATACGTCATTGCGTGACGTTAGCGCCATCTACCCGTCTGTTTATGCAACAGCGGGTCAAGTAGTTATTCTTTACAGAATAAATTCAACTTGGAAATGATAACGCTTCGCTACTCAATGGTTTTACAATATTTTTAACACTTACAGTGTCATATTTTATTCTTAAAAGATGAAATATGAAACCAAAAACTGCGCACGGGCGGGATTCGAACCAGCATCTTTCTGGCAATCCGGGCCAACTGCTCTTCCAATTGAGCTACCGTGCTCTCGGTCCAACCGCGCGAAATTCTTGGTCTCATTGATACGTCATTGCGTGACGTTAGCGCCATCTACCCGTCTGTTTATGCAACAGCGGGTCAAGTAGTTATTCTTTACAGAATAAATTCAACTTGGAAATGATAACGCTTCGCTACTCAATGGTTTTACAATATTTTTAACACTTACAGTGTCATATTTTATTCTTAAAAGATGAAATATGAAACCAAAAATTGCGCACGGGCGGGATTCGAACCAGCATCTTTCTGGCAATCTGGGCCAACTGCTCTTCCAATTGAGCTACCGTGCTCTCGGTCCAACCGCGCGAAATTCTTGGTCTCATTGATACGTCATTGCGTGACGTTAGCGCCATCTACCCGTCTGTTTATGCAACAGCGGGTCAAGTAGTTATTCTCTACAGAATAAATTCAACTTGGAAATGATAACGCTTCGCTACTCAATGGTTTTACAATATTTTTAACACTTACAGTGTCATATTTCAATAGCGTTATCATTTCCAAGTTGAATTTATTCTGTAAAGAATAACTACTTGACCCGCTGTTGCATAAACAGACGGGTAGATGGCGCTAACGTCACGCAATGACGTATCAATGAGACCAAGAATTTCGCGCGGTTGGACCGAGAGCACGGTAGCTCAATTGGAAGAGCAGTTGGCCCGGATTGCCAGAAAGATGCTGGTTCGAATCCCGCCCGTGCGCAATTTTTGGTTTCATATTTCATCTTTTAAGAATAAAATATGACACTGTAAGTGTTAAAAATATTGTAAAACCATTAAAAAAAAAACATTAAATTTATATTATTTTTTCTTTTTCTGAGCATAAAAGACTCCCTCTTCGGTAAATTTTGATTTAGCTAATTTAACAAACTTTTTTAGTGTATTAAATTCTGGAGAATCCTCTTCGCCATGTAAGCGGACAAATACGATCGCCTTTTCACACCTCTCCAGTCCCTTCTTCCAGTCTTCTGCGTTGCAAAGACGGAGTTCAGCCAACAGGTTGCCGTCTAGCTGCGCTGTCCGACGCGTCACTCCGCCAGGAACTCGACGCGTGAGACTGCTACTTGCTGCCTGCGTCGTCGTACGTTGTGGCGGTGACTCGTCATCAGACTCCGAGTCAAACAACCAGTCTGAGCCGTTGCTCGATGGTGGTTCTTTTTTCGTCTTCTGACGCTTAGACTGTTTCTTAGAGCTGAAAAGATGAAAAAATATACAAATAAACTATTTAAACAGAAAATTTACATATCTCATAAAATGAGAAATAAAATTATGAAAACTACCTTATGACTTCCTCGTCGGAATCATAGAAAAGGTTTTCACAGCTTTTATTTGCAGACCTTTTAAGTTTCTTGCTCTCCGCCCTGCAATGAAAAAAATGCGACATCAATACATTGAAGTCAAACTAACTTTTTAACGTGTCTTTCACGGAGATATTTGTGACAAATATCAGCAAATATGGTCGAAATGATTATCCATCTCCTAGCGATCATGGCTAAAAATATACTTACGGTCTGGGTCTCTGCCGCCTAACCACTTTTAAACTAAAATTGCTTGCAGCACCACCCAAAAACGGACGTCACTTCAAACAAGAGATGACGTGAGGTGCAAGCAATTTTGCCCGGTGGATAGGCGTCAACGACCTCGTTGGTTCACATATCAAAACAAACATTTTACCAAAGTAAGTAATAAGTAAGAAAAATATTAAAACTTACGAACATTGTTTGGGCAGCGTTGATGTTCCTCTTGATTTTACTCCTGAAGATTACTCACTAGAAGAAGTCACTTTGACGGGTTTGGCGAACTGATGCAGAACCACCAATTTTTCGAATTTTTATAGCGGAAAAGTAAGAAGTCAGCAATTATTTTGTCAGAAGTAATCAACCTTTTTATGCGTAATTTATTATATCATCCAAATTGGTACTTGTCCAAAAATTATGATACTAATAAACTAAGTTACACATTTTGTCGATCAGCTGATCAACAGAAAAAAAACCGGTTAAGTGCGTGTCGGACCCGCGCACTGAGGGTTCCGTGCCACCCTTAACTGAATTCAGGGTGCACTTACTTTCACTTAACGAAAACATCACAATATATTGCGACAGCAAAAATAACTTTGTTTTTCATAGTGTTTGTATGAAAGACAAAGTTATATTTGCGGTTGATAAAAATGTGCAATAAAAGTTCAAAAAGTACTGGTTCGATCTCCTTCAAACTAATTTTCGTTGAAAGCTTTTGTTAAGATCTACATCATATATTTTTTTCGAAATTTTCACTTTCTTAGTTCAAAAGTTAGATGGGGGGGGACGCCCATTTTACCACTTTGGATGCGTCTATATCTCAAACCTTACACTTTTAGAAAAAATGGTTTTAGAAACCTCAACATCATTTTCAAAGACCTATCCATAGACACCCCACACGTATAGGTTTAAGTAAAAAAAATTTTTTTGGTTTTAGTTTCATGTATGGGAGCCCCCCCTTAAATATTATTTTTTCTTACTTTTTGTATCTGAATCGGAAAACGGTGAACAAAATACACCTACCTACCAAGTTTCAGCTATGTGATGCTTATAGTTTCAGAATAAAGTGGCTGTGACATACGGACGGACAGACAGACAGACAGACAGACAGACAGACAGACAGACAGACAGACAGACTTGACGAAACTATAAGGGTTCCGTTTTTTGCCATTCGGCTACGGAACCCTAAAAAACACATATACAAAATAAATAAGTTCATTAGCATTACATGTCATTTTTATACAAACAATTGTTCTGATAAAATATCAAAAAATGGTGTATTTCTAGGTAGTATTCAGGTATGTAAATTATTTTACATTGATGAAGAAGGTATATGTTATTGCTATAAGTCATTTCTTTAATTTTAACTTATAATAATCAAGGTATTGATAAACTTCGATAAAGTTTATTACTCCTGAATTTTACAAAATTCGGCAAAATTATTACATTACCCAACCATATTTTAAAACAGCATCGCAGCCAATATTAGAGGTAGAATCCGCTGACTGTCAACGCTTGCAAAATAAAGCTCGGTGTACACATGTCAATTATGAGTTCACATTGCTTTTAAATTTTATTTATATGAAAATCTATCAAAATATATTCTGTTAGATTTTATTAGTTGATAAACTTTATGTACAACTATAAATGAGTTTGATGGGTATAATAGTTGCACATTCAACCACAAATGAAATAATAAAGATGAAAATTTATTAAAAACAAAAGTTGCTGTTAGTTCATTGTAATTGTAGGTATGATAAATAATAAAACAAAAAGTACAATTGACATGAATTATTGATTGAACTATTTGCATTACCTACTCCAAAGTTAACTAGAAGAACATGTTTAAGGCATTAAGTCGGACATTGTATTTTAAGATAGCATTATAACTAATAATAATAATATTACAAATAATAATAATAAACACTATGATAAATAAAATTGTAATTGAAATAATATTTATTGATCTTGTGAACTAACCTTTACATTAGCAGAAGTAGGCCACTGCTAATGTATTGCGATATTGCAAATTATGTTATCTACACTATCTACACTAATATTATAAAGAGGAAAACTTTGTTTGTTTGTTTGATTGTAATGAATAGGCTCATAAACTACTGGACCGATTTTGAAAATTCTTTCACAATTCGAAAGCTACATTATCCACGAGTACTAAAGGATATATTTAATTTTGAACAAAAATAGGGTTCCGTAAGATATTAGGGTTTTTCGGACACAAGGTGTAAAAAATCAACCAATCTACACTAATCTACACTAATATTATAAAGAGGAAAACTTTGTTTGTTTGTTTGATTGTAATGAATAGGCTCATAAACTACTGGACCGATTTTGAAAATTCTTTCACCATTCGAAAGCTACATTATCTACGAGTAATATAAGATATATTTAATCTACACTAATATTATAAAGAGGAAAACTTTGTTTGTTTGTTTGTTTGATTGTAATGAATAGGCTCATAAACTACTAGACCGATTTTGAAAATTCTTTCACCATTCGAAAGCTACATTATCCACGAGTAATATAGGATATATTTAATTTACACTATCTACACTAATATTATAAAGAGGAAAACTTTGTTTGTTTGTTTGATTGTAATGAATAGGCTCATAAACTACTGGACCGATTTTGAAAATTCTTTCACAATTCGAAAGCTACATTATCCACGAGTAATATAGGATATATTTAATATACACTATCTACACTAATATTATAAAGAGGAAAACTTTGTTTGTTTGTTTGATTGTAATGAATAGGCTCATAAACTACTGGACCGATTTTGAAAATTCTTTCACCATTCGAAAGCTACATTATCCACGAGTAATATAGGATATATTTAATCTACACTAATATTATAAAGAGGAAAACTTTGTTTGTTTGTATGATTGTAATGAATAGGCTCATAAACTACTGGACCGATTTTGAAAATTCTTTCACCATTCGAAAGCTACATTATCCACGAGTAATATAGGATATATTTAATTTTGAACAAAAATAGGGTTCCGTAAGATATTAGGGTTTTTCGGACACAAGGTGTAAAAAATCAACCAATCTACACTATCTACACTAATAATCTACACTAATATTATAAAGAGGAAAACTTTGTTTGTTTGTTTGTTTGTTTGATTGTAATAAATAGGCTCATAAACTACTGGACCGATTTTGAAAATTCTTTCACCATTCGAAAGCTACATTATTTTATTTATTTATTTAAGAACTTTATTGCACAAGTAACAGTGTACAAAAGGTGGACTTAATGCTAAAAGCATTCTCTCCCAGTCATACCTTTAGGTCATGCAGAAAGATTATAAGTGGGTGCAGGAGCATAATGTAGTAAAAATTTAGGAAAACGCAACAAAAATATCATTATGAAGCATAACAATATTATATTATTACATACTATAATATATATTTTATATCTATAACTACCAAATACTGTAATACATAAATATATTTAAAAAAAAAATATATATATACATACATACATATTAACAAGTTTCGCAATTATTCAGCCAGAATCTTACGCAGTTTGTTCTTGAAAGATAATTTCGTCGCTGACTTCCTTATCTCTAGAGGAAGTGTATTCCATAGCCGTGTAGCCGTTACTGTGAATGACTTATCATTATCCACGAGTAATATAGGATATATTTAATTTTGAACAAAAATAGTGTTCCGTAAGATATTAGGGTTTTTCGGACACAAGGTGTAAAAAATCAACCAAAACAGTTACTTATTTTGCGTACCCTGCCTAAACTATTAAAGATAGAACCATAAAATGTTCTAAGTAATTGTAGATCTTATAAATATCTACAAAAAAATCCGCGACATACTATACCTATCTATGTCGGGTGAGGCACAAGAACCATTTTTTTTATTGAAAAATCTTGATTATTTTTTGGACTACATTTAAACGCGTTTATTGTACTCATGCTATTAATCCTTATCAAAATTAATTATTTCATCACTAAGTACAGTTAATGTAAATAATATTTGGTCTGTAAATGATTAAAATTGGACGTTTGGTTCTGAAGTTATAGCGATATTAAATTGGACGTTTGGTTCTGAAGTTATAGCGAAATTAAAATACATATTACGATTTCTGCTGCACGGCCGGTCCGTTGCGAAGTAGGCTTTACCAAGGCCCGGTGAGCGTGTGGGAGGGGGAGTTTAGATCTATGAGTAAGGTACCCACGCGGCGCGATTTTCATTAAAAATTTCTTTCGCACTAACGATAAACAAATCCCTGGGCCAAACATTCAAATTAGTAGGAATTTATTTACGAAAAGAATGTTTTACGCATGGGGTCGGGGCTCCCGAACATCAGTATATTTTGTTACCAGAAAATAATGTAACGTCAAATGTTGTGTATAGTAGAGAAGCTCTACAATAATAGCTTAAGTTTTCTATCCTAAAACAACGGGTTGCACTCCGGGACTTAACAACTAACACCCACGGAAAGAAAATCTGTTCAGCCTGCGGATAGTGACTGCTTCGTCGAAGTTAGTGTCGGTGTCTGTGAATTGACATGGGAATCATTTGTTTGCTGACCGTGTCTTTCCTGGGTAGGCTTTTTGCAGCGATAACCGACATCCACGCGGGCGGAGCCGCGGGCGACCGCTAGTTAATTAATAAAGAAAACAAAATAGAATCTCAGCAATTTCCCAATATGTAATTTCAATTGTAGATTGATATTATTGGTTTTAGAAATCAGTTTGACATGTATAAAACCTTTAGTAGTTTAGCAAAATTATGAGCTATTAGGAGTGTTGTTTCTCATCTATCTATATAAATAAAAATGAATTGATGTTCGTTAGTCTGATTAAAACTCCAGAACGGCTGGGCCGATTGAGCTGATTTTGGTTTTAAAATGTTTGTCGTAGGCCAGGGTAGGTCTAAACGGTGAGCAAATAAGGAAAAATTGCGAGAAAGATAGAGTAAAACGACCATTCCATTTTCCCTTATAAAAGTTGACCACTTACTTTCTGTCAAACATTTGACGGTATTTGTAGTCTCGGTTCCACTCGAATTGAAGAACGCATTAAAACAAGACTTTTGAATCGACAACATAATATCAACTTTGCTCATAACATCATGTATTTAAATTTTAAAATATAAAAATAATGAATGGGTTATGTTTGACGTTGTTTGACATGTTTGACGGGTGCCAATCTTACCAAATTAATGACAGGCAGGTATACGTTCTGCAAATACTGCCAACATTGTAATAAGACTCCAGTAGGCCTAACATACATGACACACTATTACTTTCGATCGACATGACAAAATTAATCGATCAATGCTATTTTATCATATTCCCTAACATGCCAACCACATTGGACAAATTTATCCACAACGATAACGAGATATGTCAATTTCTAACCATTCACTCAATTTAATGTCAGATTTGGCTCAAAATGATCAACTTGACACAATGACAGATTGACTCGATATTGCCCACAGATTAGTAAGAGTATATCTAATATTGCCCAAAGATAATGAATTCAAATTAATAAATATGTTCCACGGGGACTTTCTTTTCAATATTTTTACACTTTATTGTTTTTTGAGAGCCTAGGATAAAATATGGCACGACTCAGTCATATATTTTTGCTCTAAGTATGTTGTTTTTTATTTGTCGTCGTCGCTAATGGTGGAATTTGAATATTTGTTATTTTATTTGTTATAATTATCAAATGCAATAAAATTAATGATTTCATTTAGTAGATTTTTGGTATAATTTAATTTTTTTTAGTATATTTTAGTACTGGCAACAGAATGTTACCGATTATGATGTAGCATTCGTCACATCTTAGTAGTATTTTATTACAACCAGTAGGCCTAACATGCACGACACACTATTTCTTTCGATCGACATGACAAAATTAGTCGATCTATGCTATTTTATCATATTCCTTAACATGCCAACCACATTGGACAAATTTATCCACAACGATAACGAGATATGTCAATTTCTAACCATTCACTCAATTTTATGTCAGATTTGGCTCAAAATGATCAACTTGACACAATGACAGATTGACTCGATATTGCCCACAGATTAGTAAGAGTATATCAAATATTGCCCACAGATAATGAATTCAAATTAATAAATATGTTAGGGATAAAAAATGTTCCACGGGGACTTTCTTTTTAATATTTTTACACTTTATTATTTTTTGAGAGCCGAGGATAAAATATGGCACGACTCAGTCATATATTTTTGCTCTAAATATGTTTTTTTTTATTTGTCGTCGTCGCTAATGGTGGACGATAATGTTACACCACGAAATGTCAAAATTCGATAAAAATATGTGTGGCATGTTAGGGTTCAATGATAATTTTGTCATATTTCGAATTTTGACAGTACGACATTACTTTCATGGCAGCCATGTTAGCAACTGCGGGTATGTCGTTTTTTGACAAACAAACGCGCTAAAATGCCTCGATAAATTTTTATCACGGCGTGCATCCTAGGCCTGCTGGACAGTTATTATTTTTGTTCTGCCGTTCCATCCACTTATTACAAAAGGAACAATGCATTTTAAGGAGTTAAACTATAAGTTCACTATAAGTTCTGTTTTTACATTTGAACAATCTTTTCTTCAAAAGTTAGGTGACAGTGACACTGACAGTATTGCCAGATTACTAAACTACTATTAGGCCGCCCCAACACGAAGTGATACAAAGTTCACCGGGTCATCTATATTAAATAGATATTTTAGAGATAGACATTTGGATCATGGAAATCGGACGGAGGAGGCGAACCTGGTGTGCTGTTAGGAACCAGCTCAGGTTCGATCATTTAAAAAACTTACTTCTTAAAGGACACGGTCGTATCGTGCCCCAGAGTCGTTTTATGTTTGATTAAAGAAAAGCATTAAGAGACTTGACTATATCATTTTTCAAAAAATATATTGAATTTTTAATACAATATTGTTAATTTACTTTGCTTTTATCTAGCGGCATATAAATCTACAAAAAAAATAGGACAACAATTGAATACAATTTCCTGTCCCCAACAATTGTTGTGTTTGGCAGAAAATAGCGGTTTCGAGCACTTATTAGCAAACTGACGACCGCTTAACGAAATGGCATATTGTGTCATACTGTGTCATAGAACTGGCAGTTAGTTAAATAAGTAAGCGCTCGCAATCGCTATTTTAAGAAGGAAAATGACGTATGCCTCCCATAGGTACTAACCTTTAAACCTACTAACCTCTTCCTAAAATTTGAAAAAAAAAAAACTGTGACAAGGAACTTCTTTTCGTTGGCTATTGTTTGCGTCATCGTAATTTTCACGCGTTACGCACGCTAGCGGGGCAGTTTTCTATGTTTTAGTTTTGGTGGCCTAGATAGCGGTTTTTCGACACAGATAGCGCTATGATCTAGAAAGACCTGTTCTAAATAGTGTGCAAGAGATTGACCCCACACATTTTATTTCGTTTCGTGTGAAAACCCCGCTATTTACGGCTTATATTACTTTATATTATTTTAAAAGGCGAAGAAACGAACCCATAAAATTAGTTTTGGTCGTGACGCATGGATTTTTACTTTTGGGGCAAGCAATGTATGGCGGGTCGACCGTGTCCTTTGGAAGTGACGAATTTCCGTTTTTATATCAATTTGTGCTTTACTTGAATTTTCTGTAGTTTGTCATATTAATTCGTTTTGTTCGGCTTAAGTTTTCTACATTTTACATAAATCTATGTAAGTGGTACGAAGTTCACCGGGTCATCTAGTAGGATAAAAAAAAAATCTTCTTCCGACATATTTCCTTTTGATTACTTTGTATTTTAAAAATAGTTTTTCATCTCTCCTGTTCGGAAAATAGCACTTTCCTGTGTAGATAGCCGGGTGGAAAATGGCTTATCCATCCCTAGGGTGGAAAGTAATTTAGTTTTAATTGGCATGGTATAGAGTCAAGGCATGCAGTCAAAGCTTGGATCAAAGATAATTGGGTCACATCATATTATAAAAAATAATAAACATTTTTGCTTAGCTATTCATTGAAAAACATGTTTATTATGATCTTTGATATAAAAAATATTCAATTGATTCAATCTATAGTTAAAATATATATTTACTAATCTGTGATTAAAATATTCGGCTTCCCGCCATAATACCAAGATGACACTTTTTTTTTACATTGTCAGTGTCATTTTTTCTTTTTGAACTCTATGCCTACTTTTAAAATTTTGACAATTATTATCTGTGGGGAAAATTCGATCGATATTTTTTACAAGGATTTTAATTATTACGTATCGTCTGCTTTTTCGTACTGTTTTCATGTATTCGTGTCGTTATTCTTTCTAATCATGTTAGATGTTTGGAGAACTGTAAATTAACTGTCTTTTTGTGCAAAAACTTGAGTTTTCCTTTCTCGCTGTACTACATAATACCTGACCATGACATCTACAACCACTATTGTAAATTTAATGTTTTTCCTCACAGTCGAAATGAAATAGTAGATTGTTATACAAGGGGAGAAAGCGACCCATTTCACTCGAGATGTTTCTGGCGCTCGAACGAAGTGAGAGCGCCAATAATTCGAGAGTGAAATGGTGCTTTCACCCGAGTTAAACATACTATTTTTCATTTCGACTGTGAGGAAAAACATTAAATTTACAATAGTGGTTGTAGATGTCTTGGTCAGGTATTATGTGGTACAGCGAGAAAGGAAAACTCAAGTTTTTGCACAAAAAACGGTTAATTTACAGTTCTCCAAACATCGATCATGAATGATTAGAAAGAATAACGACACGAATACATGAAAACAGTACGAAAAAACAGACGATACGAAATAATTAAAATCCTTGTATAAAATATCGATCGAATTTTCCCCACAGATAATAATTGTCAAAATTTAAAAAAGTACCTAGGCATAGAGTTCAAAAAGAAAAAATGACACTGACAATGTAAAATAAAAAAAGTGTCATCTTGGTATTATGGCGGGAAGCCGGATATTTTAATCACAGATTAGTAATATGTATATTTAAATTATAGATTGAATCAATTGAATATTTTTTATATCAACGATCATAATAAACATGTTTTTCAATGTATAGCTAAGCAAAATTTTTTATTATTTTTATAATATGATGTGACTCAATTATCTTTGACCCAAGCTTTGACTGCATGCCTTGACTCTATACCATGCCAATTAAAACTAAATTACTTTCCACCCTAGGGATGGATAAGCTATTTTCCACCCGGCTATCTACACAGGAAAATGCTATTTTCCGAACAGGAGAGATGAAAAATAGTATGTTTAACTTGGGTGAAAGCACCATTTCACTCTCAAATTATTGGCGCTCTCACTTCGTTCGAGCGCCAGAAACATCTCGAGTGAAATGGGTCGCTTTCTCCCCTCGTATAACAATCTACTATTGTTCTTTATTATTTATATTGAAAGATAGTGATGAAGGTATGTTTATGTAGGTTTATTTTTCAGTATTTATGTATATTAGGAGTATTATTGAATGTAGCTTTTTTATGTTCTTTCACGCCGCCTCAATCGCTTCTGCTTCCCCAATGGTTGACTGGTAGAGAATGCTTTATGCATTAAGTCCTCCATTTGTACTTTATTTTTGTCAGGGCGATAAAGAATAAAATTATTAGAAAAAGAATGCATTTTTTAGTTTCTTTACTAAACCACTTGACTTTACGGACTTGATTTGCGACGCGTGACGTAGCTGAAGGTTAGCAGAAACAGAATTATATAAATGCTTGTATTGAAACATTCTCGTTCAAACCAGAAATGTTACATCTACTTGATGTGCAACTTATTCGGGGATCCAGTTCTGGGAGACCAGACAGTCCCATCCAGTTTAAGTTGTTGAATGGTACAGACAGATATTATTCGGGGATCCAGTCCTGGAGGCCAGGAAGCCCCAACCAGTTAAATATCTATTCTTGCACTAAACCCATTGAAACTTGAAACAAATTTACATCAACTCGATATGCTACTTAATCGGAGATCCAGTCTTGGGAGGCCAAAAAGCTCCATCTAGTTTAAGTAGCACCATCTTATTGTTGTTTTTTGAATGGTACAAACAGATATTTTTCGGGGAACCATGGCAGTCCTGCAGGTCAGCAAGCCTCAGCGAGTTTAATATCTGTTCTTGCATTTTACTTTACAAAACACATTAAAACTGAAAACCTAAATTTACATCAATTCAATACGCTGCTTAATCGGAGATTCAGTATTGGGAGGCCAAGAAGCTGCATCCAGTTTAAGTTGACTTATTATATTTGCTCACAATGAAATAAGTATTCGATACTTAACTCTTTCACGGACAGTGACCGCCTATAGGCGTGATAACAATAAAATTTAAAATGTGACTGGAGTACTGTCCGCAAAAATACTAAACATGCAACAGATATTATTTGGGGAACCAGTCTTGGAGGCCAAGAAACCCCAACCAGCATTAGATCTGTATTTTTTCTACTTTACTTATCACATTAAAACTTGAAACCTAAATTTAAATAAATTCGATGTGCCACTTAATCGGAGATCCAGTCTTGGGAGGCCAAGAAGCTCCACCCAGTTTAAGTTGTATCATCTAATATTTGAATTCTATTTACTTACAATGGAACAGAGTTTTTAGTTACGTTTAAAAACAAAGCCTCAATCAGTTATTTATTTTTTATGTTAATATGCTAAAAACATCAAAACCATTTCCATCTGTTGTAGTAAAACAAATTACATCTATTTGATATGCTGCTTAATTGGAGATCCAGTCTTGGGAGGCCAAGAAACTCCATCCAGTTTAAGTTGTATCATCTTATATTAGGTCTTTACCTATGAAATTGCCGTTTTGTATGGAACTAGTAAAAGTACTTATTTTTTTAACCTTTTTTATTTCTGTTATTCAAAGTATCACTCATGCAATTCACGCATCTTTGCCAACACATTGGCAATTTATTGATGCCCTTCTTGTAAAAATCAGCTAGACGGGAGGCAACAAACTCTTCAAAGGCATTTTGAACTGCCTCTCGGGAATTGAATTTTTTACCCAGTAAAAAGTTGTCTAAATTTTGGAAAAAGTAACAGTCGGTAGGTGCAAGGTCTGGTGAGTATGGTGGATGAGGGAGAGCTTCCAACTCCAGCTCTTGCAACTTGGAGACTGTCTGTTGTGCAGTATGGGGTCGCGCGTTGTCGTGAAGGAGCAGTGGGGACGACCGATTGACCAAAGCTGGTTGCCGATGTGCAAGCTTCTCCATAATTTTCTCCGGTTCTTTACAGTACACATCTGCAGTAATGCTCATGCCGTTTTGTAAGAACCTATAGTGAATCACACCCGCACTAGAGCACCAAACAGTGACCATTACCTTTTTAGGGGTCATTATTGATTTAGGGCATTGCTTTGGCGCTGAACCAGGATCTAACCAACTTGCTGAGCGCTTTCGATTTTCGAACAGAATCAATTTTTTATCGCACGTAACAATTCTTTTCAAAATTCCTTAATTTTTTTGCCTATTGAGCAGCGCGAGGCAGGTCTCGACGCGTACGTTGCGCTGGCGATCGTTAAGTTCATGGGGCACCCATCTATCAAGTTTTTTTACCTTGCCTATTTGTCGCAAATGGATCAAAATTGTTTTGATGCTAACATCAAAAGCTGCTGCTAGCTCAGCTGTAGATTGAGTTTCGTCAGCTTCCACAATCGCCTTTAATTCATCATTGTTGACCAAAGTCTCCGGACGACCACGAGCTTCATTTTTCAAGTCAAAATTTCCAGAACGGAACCGGGAAAACCAATAGCGGGTTGTGTGTTCGTTTGTACAGTTATCTCCGTAAACGTTTTTGATGTTACGTGCTGTTTGTATCGCGTTGGTGCCACGACGGAACTCATATTCCATAATTACACGATTTTTTTAAGTATCCATGAAGACGAAAATTGTTTAAGAGCGATATGACAGTCTGGAGATTCCCAGATTTTACCGAATTTATCAATGTGTGTGTGCGATTTTATATGTCCGGGACACAAAAAAATGTTTACTGTAATTAAACAATTTTGATACTTTATCTCTAGGTAGTAGGGCCTACTAAGTAGGCTATGCGTATGATGAACAAAGAAAATGATGGTCATGTAAAAGTCGATGTGATAAATTAATGTTATACCAGTTTTTTCTTGTATTTAAAATACCTATTACGAATACAGTGAGTACAGTTCGGAATCAGGGCTCGCGTCAATTCCGTTCGCGAATATTTTCCTTTTGATAATTAGAGGTATATAACTAAATTCACAGATTTAAACACAAACGTACAGTTATAATAACGTTAAAAACTTACAGCATAGAAAAAACGAAATGCATCAATGCAGTGCATCAATGCAGTGAAGGAAGACATATAGAGGCGGGTAACACGTACCGACCTGCACCGACTAACCAGTGATGTGGCGTGTTGGCTATTTCATGAAATTGAAATGCTTTATAGAGACTCTTCCGACTCAAGTCTTGATTTGAATCTTGTTTTAAAACAATATTCTAGTGTCAGTCGGTCTTTATTTGGATTTTTGTAAAGAATTTCTAAAATATTTCGAGATTAAAAAAAGATGACTTGGCACATCACTAGTCAGTCGGTACAGGTCGGTACCGGTTATCTGCCTCTTTTATGTCTTCACCCAAATCGACTCTGAGAATAGGTATTTTTTACGAATGTAAACTCCACGAGAAACGGGGACTAAGGGTTATTGGTGGATGGTGCCGTTGGTTCTGAGCTTGATCTACCACGTGTCATACCAGCTGGATGCTACACATAAATGCTTTTTAGTGAAACGCTGTTCCTTGATATGATTTGTATTTTGATATATGAAATATGTCACAAGTTATTATAGTTGTCATTCAGAAAATGTAGTCAAGATGAATTCGATCAAGATTTCAAGTATTTCATGTATAACAGATGATAATCAAGAATGTTTTATTTAATCATTTGGTTTAAGCCAGTATTAAATCATTTTGTCAATATTATATGAATGTTGTGTAAATATTATATGAATGTGGACTTGAATAGAACCATGGAACTTCATGGCATTTGCGTACAATTTGAATACAGGTTCACATTAACTACACATCACATGAAACGCTTCTATTAAAACAAGCGTTTTACTATACAAGTTTATTGTTAGGTTGTGTTGTGGTTGTAGATGTGGTAGAAAGAAAAGTAATGTTAAAGAAGCAAAATATTGTCCTATTTACTCGTATTTAGGTTTAAACCATTGAAACACTGTTACTAGCGTATGGAATTAATGCCATGAACAAGTCCCACACAGTATGGAATTGACGCCAATTGCCAATGGTACGTACGTACAAGTGCGTATCAAAGGTTGTGGAACTAAATAACGCCTCTATACGGTCCATATAAAGAAAAACTGGCCTTTTACTTTTTGTCGACCGTTTATTCTTATTCAAAATCCAAAGCACGAATGATATAAGAAAAGGAAACGGTCGACGCGCCATACATTGCTTGCCCCAAAAGTAAAAATCCATGCGTCACGACCAAAACTAATTTTATGGGTTCGTTTCTTCGCCTTTTAAAATAATATAAAGTAATATAAGCCGTAAATAGCGGGGTTTTCACATAAAACGAAATAAAATGTGTGGGGTCAATCTCTTGCACACTATCTAGAACAGGTCTTTCTAGATAATAGCGCCATCTGTGTCGAAAAACCGCCATCTAGGCCACCAAAACTAAAACATAGAAAACTGCCCCGCTAGGGTGCGTAACGCGTGAAAATTACGATGACGCAAACAATAGCCAACGAAAAGAAGTTCCTTGTCACAGTTTTTTTTTCAAGTTTTAGGAAGAGGTTGGTTGGTTTAAAGGTTAGTACCTATGGGAGGCAAACATAATCTTCCTTCTTAAAATAGCGATTGCGAGCGCTTACTTATTTAACTAACTGCCAGCTATATGACATTGTATGACACAATATGCCATTTCGTTAAGCGGTCGCCAGTTTGCTTATAAGTGTTCGAAACCGCTATTTTCTGCCAAACACAACAATTGTTGGGGACAGGAAATTGTGTTCAATCGTTATCCTATTTTTTTTGTAGATTTATATGCCGCTAGATAAAAGCAAAGTAAATTAACAATATTTTATTAAAAATTCAATATATTTTTTGCAAAATGATATTGTCAAGTCTCTGAATGCTTTTCTTTAACCAAACATAAAACGACTCTGGGGCAATTTGCGACCGTGTCCTTTATAAACACACCATGTTTACTACTCAAAGTCAAATACTTAAAACAAAAGCCTTTATTTGTCTTTAATTTTGTTGGGTTAATGGTCACATCACCGCCATACTATTTCAATAAAACCGACTTCAAAAACAAAATACATTAAAAAGTCTTAAATAAACTATTGAAAGGACTCCATTTTAGGCAAACCATTTTTTGGAGTCTATGCCCAGATAAATGTCGCTTAAGGTGGAGCTTGAGAGAGCCCATGCGATGGCACTGACTTCAAAAAGAAATGGTTTGCCTAAATTGGAGTCCTTTCAAGAGTTTTAGACTTTTTAGTGTAAAAAAAAACTTTGTCCACAGAAAACTTCGCTTCATATCCAGTCTCGGCGCACCCCAGCCCTGTTTTGTAATAACTTAACTCGTCAAGTATGTGTGAACGAGACACAATAGAAATTCCATTGTTATGCGACTCTCGAGAGTCGTTTGATCCCTGACTGATTAAGGGGTAAGAGGTAAATACCTATTCAACAAAGTAAATATCATGAAAATCGGTCTACCGTTGTTGAACTATAAAGTAGTGTTACTGATACTACTTTATCTATATAAATAAAAATGAATTGATGTTCGTTAGTCTGATTATAACTCCAGAACGGCTGGGCCGATTGAGCTGATTTTGGTTTTAAAATGTTTGTCGTAGGCCAGGGTAGGTCTAAACGGTGAGCAAATAAGGAAAAATTGCGAGAAAGATAGAGTAAAACGACAATTCCATTTTCCCTTATAAAAATTGACCACTTACTTTCTGTCAAACATTTGACGGTATTTGTAGTGTCGGTTCCACTCGAATTGAAGAACGCATTAAAACAAGACTTTTGAATCGACAACATAATATCAACTTTGCTCATAACATCATGTATTTAAATTTTAAAATATAAAAATAATGAATGGGTTATGTTTGACGTTGTTTGACATGTTTGACGGGTGCCAATCTTACCAAATTAATGACAGGCAGGTATACGTTCTGCAAATACTGCCAACATTGCCGTTGCCCGTTGCCGTCTTTCTGCATGACCTAAAGGTTTGACTGGCAGAGAATGCTTTTAGCATTAAGTCCACCTTTGTACACTAAATTTGTGCAATAAAGTCTTTAAATAAATAAAATAAATAAACATTGTAATAGGACTCCAGTAGGCCTAACATGCATGACACACTATTACTTTCGATCGACATGACAAAATTAATCGATCAATGCTATTTTATCATATTCCCATGCCAACCACATTGGACAAATTCATCCACAACGATAACGAGATATGTCAATTTTTAACCATTCACTCAATTTAATGTCAGATTTGGCTCAAAATGATCAACTTGACACAATGACAGATTGACTCGATATTGTCCACAGATTAGTAAGAGTATATCTAATATTGCCCAAAGATAATGAATTCAAATTAATAAATATGTTCCACGGGGACTTTCTTTTCAATATTTTTACACTTTATTGTTTTTCGAGAGCCTAGGATAAAATATGGCACGACTCAGTCATATATTTTTGCTCTAAATATGTTGTTTTTTATTTGTCGTCGTCGCTAATGGTAGAATTTGAATATTTGTTATTTTTTTGTTATAATTATCAAATGCAATAAAATTAATGATTTAATTTAGTAGATTTTTGGTATATTTTTTTTTAGTGTATTTTAGTACTGGCAACAGAATGTTACCGATTATGATGTAGCATTCGTCACATCTTAGTAGTATTTTATTACAACCAGTAGGCCTAACATGCACGACACACTATTTCTTTCGATCGAGATGACAAAATTAGTCGATCTATGCTATTTTATCATATTCCTTAACATGCCAACCACATTGGACAAATTTATCCACAACGATAACGAGATATGTCAATTTCTAACCATTCACTCAAGTTTATGTCAGATTTGGCTCAAAATGATCAACTTGATACAATGACAGATTGACTCGATATTGCCCACAGATTAGTAAGAGTATATCAAATATTGCCCACAGATAATGAATTCAAATTATACTTAACTTATACAGGGTGTTATTGCAAGGGGGTGCCAAATTTTTGAAGGTGAAAGGGACCATCAATATGAACAACTTTTACTACGGGACCATCGTTCAATTATTAATTTTATTTTCTGCCTCTCCATACATTATTGTCAATGTAGGTGACTGATTTTGTATGGGGAACCTAAAATTTTATTTAAGATTTTGACCATGACCCCATAGTAAAAGTTGTTCATATTGACGGTCTTATTCACCTCCAAAAATTTGGCACCCCCTTACAATAACATCCTGTATAGTTGCTATATTTATTTTTGACGCAATGATAGAGATGAATTTTACCTACTTGATGCATTTTAACAACACCAAAAAAATCTAATGATTTTATTGGTCGTTTATATTATTATTGGGTATTAAGAGGCGAGACACCCGGTTTTTAAACTGCGGTATGGAAGGCAAGAGGAAAACCACCCTATATTCCCTATTTTTTTAAATTTATTGTTTTCAAAATATTCATAGAAAAAACACTTTAATCACATCTGCAAAACTGTACAGCAGTTTGTCGGCAGTTGTTCTCGCCTCAATTTAACTTAAAAACTACTCAGTGTATAAGATGTATCGTAAATATTCTTTTTTTTTTATAAGACCATACAAATAGCTGTCAGGTAAATTAACAATATATAGTAATAGCAATAAAAATAGAAATGTGTCAGCTGTTTCACATTGAATGATTGCACGTACCCATTATTTATTACATACAACAAAAACCGCGATCAACAAAACAAAATTTCGAAGCTTGTGATTTGAAGTTTTATATGGAAAACAACTCCACCGATAAGAGTCTAGCTCTTTAATTATACGATGATTTTTTAATTCAATTAAGTCTTGATTATAGAAACATCTTTCAATATCCGCATAAATGCATTGAGTAAGGAAAGTTTATAATTGATAGTCGAGTCTCGATTAGAGTCTATTAGAAAACATATACGCTGTCAGTTGACACATTGATTAGTGGTGGCTGGGAGCCTGTAGTGTAATCTAATATTAAATAAAACTGCAGTTAATATAGTGACGATTGTGATACGTATTTAAGTGACCTCAAAGTTATGGAAAATAATTTTGTCGATAAAAAAAATCAATGTATTGTTACAAAACCCATTAAAAGTTATTTGGGACCAATAATGACGTACAGTATCTTTGTAATCACGAGCGTTTTTTGTGTTTTGAACCTTTATAAGGTAAAAAAATTCGAAATAACAGACGATAAATTATATTTAGGTAAAAACTTCGCACTATACTGACAAAAAAAACTATGACGTCACAATTTTAAATCGCCATAGCGTATCTATGGAATAATAGCGTTTTGACAATTAATAAAAAGTAAAACAACAATTGGTGGTGTGGTTACAACTAGAATAATTATAACTAAGTTTTGCTGTTGCCCTACACGTAATGGCAATTTCATTTACGTATTGCCTTACAAATCTATAGATATTTCCATCCTTTGGTTCATTTACTACCAAAACACAACCTAAGGTCATTATCAGGTAAAATCAACATGTCCGATTGAAGATGCCTCTTGATCGAGATATAAAAAGATCATTTCACCTTACTGTAACACAGTGCGTCATTGAAACTGGAGCAGCGAGATCGTGTTTCGCGCCAAAAGTTACGTCAGTTTGACAGTGTGTTTTTTAAAAGTTTTTTTTGTGTGAAAAAGAAGGTTGGTTCTTGTGGTGTTTTAATTTAAGTGTTTTATACATGTTTGTTGTTAGTTAATGACAGTAATTCTTGAAAAATACAAGGATTTTTCGTTACTCTCGTAACTGAATACTAAAAATTTGTAACACACATTAAAATTGAAATAAAAGTAAGTAGGTTGATGGTTCACGAATAAAATAAAAACATTACTTAATACAATAATTTAAAGATAACTGGTAAAACAGGGTGTATTTGACATCCCTCGAAATAATATCTACCAAAATAATAACTGTAAACAATTAAAAAAAAACATATCACGAGACAACTTTTCTACACTAATATTATAAAGAGGAAAACTTTGTTTGTTTGTTTGTTTGATTGTAATGAATAGGCTCGTAAACTACTAGACCGATTTTAAAAATTCTTTCACCATTCGAAAGCTACATTATCCACGAGTAATATAGGCTATATTTAATTTTGAACAAAAATAGGGTTCCTCGGATATTAGGGTTTTTCGGACACAAGGTGTAAAAAATCAACCAAAAAAGTTACTTATTTTGCGTACCCTGCCCAACGGCTGAACCGATTTAGCTGAAAATTGGCAGGGAGGTAGCTTAGAGCCAGGAAAAGGACATAGGATCCTTTTTATCCCGTTCAACGGGGCCGGGGCTGGGGCGGGACGGGGCCGGGGCGAAACAAAGTTCGCTGGGACCGCTAGTTTTCTACACTAATATTATAAAGAGGAAAACTTTGTTTGTTTGTTTGTTTGTTTGTTTGTTTGTTTGATTGTAATGAATAGGCTCATAAACTACTGGACCGATTTTGAAAATTCTTTCACCATTCGAAAGCTACATTATCCACGAGTAATATAGGATATATTTAATTTTGAACAAAAATAGGGTTCCGTAAGATATTAGGGTTTTTCGGACACAAGGTGTAAAAAATCAACCAAAACTTTTACTTATTTTGCGTACCCTGCCTAAACTATTAAAGATAGAACCATAAAATGTTCAAAGTAATTGTAGATCTTATAAATATCTACAAAAAAGTCCGCGACATACTATACCTAACACTAATATTATAAAGAGGAAAATTTTGTTTGTTTGTTTGTTTGTTTGTTTGATTGTAATGAATATGCTCATAAACTACTGGACCGATTTTGAAAATTCTTTCACCATTCGAAAGCTACATTATCCACGAGTAATCTACACTAATATTATAAAGAGGAAAACTTTGTTTGTTTGTTTGTTTGTTTGATTGTAATGAATAGGCTCATAAACTACTGGACCGATTTTGAAAATTCTTTCACCATTCGAAAGCTACATTATCCACGAGTAATATAGGATATATTTAATTTTGAACAAAAATAGGGTTCCGTAAGATATTAGGGTTTTTCGGACACAAGGTGTAAAAAATCAACCAAAACAGTTACTTATTTTGCGTACCCTGCCTAAACTATTAAAGATAGAACCATAAAATGTTCAAAGTAATTGTAGATCTTATAAATATCTACAAAAAAGTCCGCGACATACTATACCTATCTATGTCGGGTGAGGCACAAGAACCATTTTTTTTTATTGAAAAATCTTGATTATTTTTTGGACTACATTTAAACGCGTTTATTTTACTCATGCTATTAATCCTTATCAAAATCTACATCTACATCTACACTAATATTATCTACACTAATATTATAAAGAGGAAAACTTTGTTTGTTTGTTTGTTTGATTGTAATGAATATCTACACTAATATTATAAAGAGGAAAACTTTGTTTGTTTGTTTGTTTGTTTGTTTGATTGTAATGAATAGGCTCATAAACTACTGGACCGATTTTGAAAATTCTTTCACCATTCGAAAGCTACATTATCCACGAGTAATCTACATCTACACTAATATTATAAAGAGGAAAACTTTGTTTGTTTGTTTGATTGTTTGTTTGTTTGTTTGATTGTAATGAATAGGCTCATAAACTACTGGACCGATTTTGAAAATTCTTTCACCATTCGAAAGCTACATTATCCTCGAGTAATATAGGATATATTTAATTTTTAACAAAAATAGGGTTCCGTAAGATATTAGGGTTTTTCGGACACAAGGTGTAAAAAATCAACCAAAACAGTTACTTATTTTGCGTACCCTGCCTAAACTATTAAAGATAGAACCATAAAATGTTCTAAGTAATTGTAGATCTTATAAATATCTACAAAAAAGTCCGCGACATACTATACCTATCTATGTCGGGTGAGGCACAAGAACCATTTTTTTTATTGAAAAATCTTGATTATTTTTTGGACTACATTTAAACGCGTTTCATTTACTCATGCTATTAATCCTTATCAAAATTAATTATTTCATCACTAAGTACAGTTAATGTTAATAATATTTGGTCTTTAAATGATTAAAATTAGACGTTTGGTTCTGAAGTTTTAGCGATATTAATTTGGACGTTTGGTTCTGAAGTTATAGCGAAATTAAAATACATATTACGATTTCTGCTGCACGGCCGGCCCGTTGCCGCCCTTTACCAAGGCCCGGTGAGCGTGTGGGAGGGGGAGTTTAGATCTATGAGTAAGGAACCCGCGTGGCGCGATTTTCAGTAAAAATTTCTTTCGCACTCACGATAAACAAATCCCTGGGCCAAACATTCAAATTAGTAGGAATTTATTTACGAAAAGAATGTTTTACGCATGGGGTCGGGGCTCCCGAGCATCAGTATATTTTGTTACCAGAAAATAATGTAACGTCAAATGTTGTGTATAGAGAAGCTCTACAATAATAGCTTAAGTTTTCTATCCTAAAACAACGGGTTGCACTCCGGGACTTAACAACTAACACCCACAGAAAGAAAATCTGTTCAGCCTGCGGATAGTGACTGCTTCGTCGAAGTTAGTGTCGGTGTCTGTGAATTGACATGGGAATCATTTGTTTGCTGACCGTGTCTTTCCTGGGTAGCCTTTTTGCAGCGGTAACCGACATTCACGCGGGCGGAGCCGCGGGCGACCGCTAGTATATAAATAAGGTTATTAATTGCAACCCCATACATATGCAATAGAATTGGTACTATTGCCTATTCTTGGCCTTATTAATTCAGTATTTGTCTAAAATTGGCATTTAACTGTTTGGTGATAGAAACAGTTTGCTCATCATATACCACAATACAAATTGTATATGATAAAATATCTTCGTTATAACTCATGAACCTCTTGAAATAGTCGCCATACATACAAATCTTTCTTGTTTATAGTATTAATAAGGATTCCTTTCTATGCAAATTTACATAACATTGATTAATCATTTAAATACAACTACAAATCGATACAAAAGAACGAATACTTTTTTGTTATAATAAGAAACCATCGACGATCCAAATGCACTATTTGGTTTTATGCCTGTTGCATAAAGCCTCAAAGCGAATTGGTCACCGTATAAAAATTGTGTAAAGCGTGATATTTTCAAATTTGGAATGAGTATCATACACGAAATAAAAGACTAGCAGCGAAGACAACGAGCGACACACCCTTCCCCTCCGAGCGCTCGGCGCTGTCTGTCAAATTTCGATCGAAGATGAATGTTCGTGACAGCTCCAAATTTCAAATTTATAGGTTACTTTAGTAAGATATTTTGAATATATTGCACAAGATAAAATCAAGAATTTAGATGCTAAGTCAAAGATAGGAACCTCTATAACATTGTTTTATCAAATAACACAGAATAAGTGCAATGTATCTCAGAGATAATCGCCTGTCTTTAGGTGCGTATTTTATGCCAAAACATGGTTTCAATTTTGTCTTCATTTGGAATAACCAGAGCAATTAATAAAAAAAACAGAGTGGACACCTTGTAGACGAAAGTAATTCCCTTCAAGTTTATGTTATTTCGATAGCTGATGACAACAACTGATCTGGAAAAGTGCACCAGAAAAACCGTCAATTTGGCTTCTATGATTGCAAATTACAGGCATTTTAAAGATTAAATCAAAAATTCAGAGTCGACATCTTATGGAGATAGTTCATTTCTACACAATTCATTCAAAAAAAGTAGTCAGTTTAGTCATTTTTGGGGAGAAAACTGCACTTGAACTTTGTTAGAAGGTAGGTGACAGCAGCCTTAAATGTAATGAAAATACAACACTAATCAATAAACAAAAGACTGAGTTTGTACGAAGAACGTCATGTTTTTAATACAAAATTAATTTGAATTCAGAATACAAAGCCATTCCAAACTTTTTAGGGTTCCGTAGCCGAATGGCAAAAAACGGAACCCTTATAGTTTCAATAAAACAACAATTTTACGGATTGATTTCGCGAACGTTTATTTTTATTTTATGCCTGACGTTTCGAATGCTTTACAGCATCCGTGGTCACAGGCAGACTAAGGTGTTATTTGTCATTACATAGTTATGAAAAATTAAATTAAACTACCGTCACTCATTAATATTAATTGATGTTCCTATCCACGCAGAAAGAGCTTACAGTGTCTTGAGATCTTGCAGTATGAGATGTTGGTTGTGTCTTCAAAAGAATAAACGTACGTAGATGACACTTTTACAATTTTACCCACCAATAGTGTTTCTGCTTTTCTTAATCATCTTAACTCAATTCATCCAAAAATACAATTTACTGTGGAAATTGAAGCAGACAATAAACTAGCTTTCTTAGATATTTTACTTACTAGGAATCCAGATCATACGCTTAGCCATACAGTCTTTAGAAAAGCGACCCATACTGATAAATATCTCAATGGTGCTTCTCACCATCATCCATCACAGTTAGCTACCGTGGGCAAAACTTTGTTTCAGAGAGCGAGGGGCATCTGTGACGACCGACACCTGGCTGCTGAGCTTCAGCATGTAAGGAAGGTACTCCGGGACAACCAGCTTCCAGTACCACGTCGTTGCAGACCCCGTGCCAAGCCCATGACAGTTGAACGCCAACCTGCCGTACTACCATATATGAAGGGTGTCACTGACAAAATTGGGAACATCTTAAAGCGAGCTTCTATCAAAACCTACTTCAAGCCGCAAAGGAAGATTAACCAATTTTTACCACCGGTCAAGTGTCACATACCTCTTCAAGATGCAGGGGTGTACAAACTGGAATGTGACTGTGGCCTCTCCTACATCGGTCAAACAAAGCGTAGTATAGGCGTGCGGATTAAAGAACATATAGCTGACATGAAACATAGACGGTCAACGAAATCTGCAGTATGTGAACATGCCTTGGATAAACCTAACCACTTCATACGTTTTGACCAACCTAAGGTACTCGCGAAAGAACGGCGTTTTGTTCCTCGCATGCTACGTGAGGCCATAGAAATAAGAAAATACCCTAATTTTAATAGAGAAGATGGTTGGAAAGTTCCACCGGCATGGGATCCTATTCTTTTGAAGACACAACCAACATCTCATACTGCAAGATCTCAAGACACTGTAAGCTCTTTCTGCGTGGATAGGAACATCAATTAATATTAATGAGTGACGGTAGTTTAATTTAATTTTTCATAACTATGTAATGACAAATAACACCTTAGTCTGCCTGTGACCACGGATGCTGTAAAGCATTCGAAACGTCAGGCATAAAATAAAAATAAACGTTCGCGAAATCAATCCGTAAAATTGTTGTTTTATTGTAATGAGTATTCGCGTAAACTTCAGAACCTTATAGTTTCGTCAAGTCTGTCTGTCTGTCTGTCCGTCCGTATGTCACAGCCACTTTATTCTGAAACTATTAGCATCACACACCTGAAACTTGGTAGGTAGGTGTATCTTGTTTACCGCTTTCCGATTCAGATACAAAAAGTAAGAAAAAATAATATTTAAGGGGGGGCTCCCATACATGAAACTAAAACCTGAAATTTTTTTTTACTCAAACCTATGCATGTGTGGTGTCTATGGATAGGTCTTTGAAAATGATATTGAGGTTTCTAAAACCATTTTTTGTAAAAGTCTATGGTTTGAGATATAGACGCTTCCAAAGTGGTAAAATTGGCGTCCCCCCCATCTAACTTTTGAACTAAGAAAGTGAAAATTTTGAAAAAAATATATGATGTAGATCTCAACAAAAACTTTCAACGAAAATTGGTTTGAAGGAGATCGAACAGGTGGTTTTTGAGATAAAGCACATTTTTATCAACCGCAAATATAACTTTGTCTTTCATACAAACACTATGAAAAACAAAGTTATTTTTGCCGTCAAAAAGTATTGTGATATTTTCGCTAGGTAAAAGTAAGTGGACCCCGAATTCAGATTAAGGGTGTTACGGAACCCTCAGTGCGCGGGTCCGACTTACGCTTGGCCGGTTTTTCTATTTGAAATGACCAGTACTGAAGAACGGCAATTTCATAGGTAAAGACCTATTATTTGAATTTTATTTACTTAAAATGAAACAGAGTTTTTAGTTACGTTTAAATACAAAGCCTCAATCAGTTATTGAATTTTTATGTTAATATGATAAAAACATCAAAACCATTTTCACTGTTTAAGTAAAACAATTTACATCTACTCGATGTGGAACTGAATCGAGGATCCAGTTCCGAAGAACAGGAAGCCTCATACAGTTGTTATTTTAATCAATTTGCTTATAATGAAACAGTTTTGCGAATTGGTTATTGGGCATTCTAAAAAAGTTTTTTTACATTATTGACTGTTTTAGAATGCCCAATAATCCCCTACTGCTGCATCACCTTCGGTTCACTGACGATATTGTAGTCTTTACAGATAACGCTACAGAACTAGAGATCATGGTCAACGAACTAGCAATAGAAAGTAGAAAGGCTGGAATATCAATGAACTCAACGAAAACCAAAATTCTAACCAATGGAGAGCCTCGCGACATCACATTAATAAATGAAAAAATCGAATACGATAAGGAATACATATATCGTCACCGGAAATATGAATTGCTGTAAAGGACAAACCACAAATTATCAGGAGAGCCAAAAAACGATATCTTTTTTTTTAATGTGTCATATTTTTTGAGTTTGTAATGCTATTGAAATGACAACTACAGCAAAGTTTCTTGACATTTAAAGCTCTATTATATAAGTTTACTAAAAATGTTCTAATCTTTATAGTTTTAAAAATAGACTGTCTCTTACGTTATTTTTATTGTTTTAAATGTTACTTACACTAACTTTTTTCGAAAATGAAAAAATGAGATTTAATGTAAGTCCTTAGAAAACTTTACTTGTGTTAATGTAAGAAACACTAAAGTTGGTATAAGAGTTACGCTATTCGAAGTGTTTAAAGGAAAATGACACTTAAATCTAAGAAGTTAAAGTTTAATTGGTTGCTTCCAACAAAGGTTTAAGAAATTATTGTAGAAACTACGATCTATCGACTGATTTTCTCTTTATACCATTACTAGCGGTCGCCCGCGGCTCCGCCCGCGTGGATGTCGGTTACCGCTGCAAAAAGCCTACCCAGGAATGACACGGTCAGCAAACAAATGATTCCCATGTCAATTCACAGACACCGACACTAACTTCGACGAAGCAGTCACTATCCGCAGGCTGAACAGATTTTCTTTCTGTGGGTGTTAGTTGTTAAGTCCCGGAGTGCAACCCGTTGTTTTAGGATAGAAAACTTAAGCTATTATTGTAGAGCTTCTCTATACACAACATTTGACGTTACATTATTTTCTGGTAACAAAATATACTGATGCTCGGGAGCCCCGACCCCATGCGTAAAACATTCTTTTCGTAAATAAATTCCTACTAATTTGAATGTTTGTTTTTGTTCAAAATTAAATATATCCTATATTACTCGTGGATAATGTACCTTTCGAATGGTGAAAGAATTTTCAAAATCGGTCCAGTAGTTTATGAGCCTAAGATAAGATAAGATAAGATATATTTATTTACTTAAACATGTGTACAGTACATAGTTTTTACAAACACAGTAGCAGAGATGTTAAAAACTATTACTATTCATTACAATCAAACAAACAAACAAACAAACAAAGTTTTCCTCTTTATAATATTAGTGTAGAAATTCCTACTAATTTGAATGTTTGGCCCAGGGATTTGTTTATCGTGAGTGCGAAAGAAATTTTTACTGAAAATCGCGCCGCGCGGGTACCTTACTCATAGATCTAAACTCCCCCTCCCACACGCTCACCGGGCCTTGGTAAAGCCTACTTCGCAACGGGCCGGCCGTGCAGCAGAAATCGTAATATGTATTTTAATTTCGCTATAACTTCAGAACCAAACGTCCAATTTAATATCGCTATAACTTCAGAACCAAACGTCCAATTTAATATCGCTATAACTTCAGAACCAAACGTCCAATTTTAATCATTTAAAGACCAAATATTATTTACATTAACTGTACTTAGTGATGAAATAATTAATTTTGATAAGGGTTAATAGCATGAGTAAAAAAAACGCCTTTAAATGTAGTCCAAAAAATAATCAAGATTTTTCAATAAAAAAAATGGTTCTTGTGCCTCACCCGACATAGATAGGTATAGTATGTTGCGGACTTTTTTGTAGATATTTATAAGATCTACAATTACTTAGAACATTTTATGGTTCTATCTTTAATAGTTTAGGCAGGGTACGCAAAATAAGTAACTGTTTTGGTTGATTTTTACACCTTGTGTCCGAAAAACCCTAATATCTTACGGAACCCTATTTTTGTTCAAAATTAAATATATCCTATAGTACTCGTGGATAATGTAGCTTTCGAATGGTGAAAGAATTTTCAAAATCGGTCCAGTAGTTTATGAGCCTATTCATTACAATCAAACAAACAAACAAACAAAGTTTTCCTCTTTATAATATTAGTGTAGATAGTACTCGTGGATAATGTAGCTTTCGAATGGTGAAAGAATTTTCAAAATCGGTCCAGTAGTTTATGAGCCTATTCATTACAATCAAACAAACAAACAAACAAAGTTTTCCTCTTTATAATATTAGTGTAGATGTAGACCAGTAGTTTATGAGCCTATTCATTACAATCAAACAAACAAACAAAGTTTTCCTCTTTATAATATTAAGTGTAGATTGGTTGATTTTTTACACCTTGTGTCCGAAAAACCCTAATATCTTACGGAACACTATTTTTGTTCAAAATTAAATATATCCTATATTACTCGTGGATAATGTAGCTTTCGAATGGTGAAAGAATTTTCAAAATCGGGCCTATTCATTACAATCAATTAAACAAACAAACAAACAAACAAAGTTTTCCTCTTTATAATATTTGTGTAGATAAATAAAATAACTGCGTAAAAAACATACTTTTATTTATTTCTTTCATAATTACAAAAACATCAATTGTGGCTTAACATAAATAGCTATTACACTTAACAAAAACACAGCCTTACAATAAATGCCTTTTCTTAAAAACAAATAGGATCATCTCTAAAAACATATGTATTTACTCCGTACGTAATTTAATAAAAAAAAATCATAAATATATAGGTAATCAAATATCCTCATCATTTTTTTTTACTTGTCTCTGCCTTTTCCTTTTCCTCTTCCTCTTCCTGTCCCTCTCCCTTTTCCCTTTCGCACTTACTCTGGTATTCTTTTTCCCTTGTCATCGTCAATATCAATTATCTTTGGTACATTTTTCTTTGGTATTCATGATGTATTTTTTCCTTATTCATGTATTATTTCCTTATTTATCTTAAATTTTTTGATGTTTTTGATTCCTATTTGTCTAACCTCTTCATAGTCATTGTTAATTTCTGTGGTATATATTTTTTTTGTTTCTTCGGTGTTGTTTCTGGCCTTTGTTTCAATTCTTCAGTGTTTTTTCTTTTCTTTTATTATCTGGTATGTTTTCATCTTCTTGCGTCACCTCAACAGTTTCTTTTTCGTTGTCACTTACAGTGTCAACGTCAACTTTAACTCTGCCCTTGCTGGTCCCAAGCCCAGATGCGAAAAGAGGAGGGTTGGCTGACGGACAACGCTATCGGTGTGCACTACCACCCGCACACCGACCGGCCGTAAAAGTTGTCAATGCCGAATATTGGGCGGCAGTAAATAACCCAATCCAAACCCGGTTACCAGGAACCATGAGGCCTAAATAACCTCAAAAAGTCTGGGTGCAGGGACATGGGGAACCCCTGTAGCTATTTCCCAAACCTTTTTCGTAAAATGAATAGTGCTACCAATGAGAATGTTATGCCATGCGATCCGGCTAGCGCCCGGCTCTCCCAGATACCCGGGTCTGGGAGTTGTAATGTTACCGACGACCAAGGACGGGTGGAGACCCAGGCCCGTCCTTCGGTAAATACTACTGGCCAAAACACACCACACACACCGACGGGGAGTACCCCGTCCACCGAACACGGCCCGAGCCTTGACCTTTCAGGTCTGGCGGAGGCCATACCATCCACCGCCGACACTGCAACGGTGTCGGAATGGACTGTTGTCGCTCGGAGGCGCCCCTGCAAAGGGACCGCCAAACCGGCGCCAACTACCAGCAGCAGAGGGCAAGAAGGCCGACCCGACCGCAACCGCCACACCGGCCGTGCAACAGAGGGGACCCGAAAGCCCAAAGCTGCAACGACAAACCGAGGGATGGTGGGTCGACCCCAAAGTGTTCACCCCACCGCGTGCGCGTCGGGGACGGCCCACCAGCCCGCAGGGTCGCGGCCCACAGACCGACACACAAACCAAGGGTTGGGAAGCCAAACGGATCGTGTTCCCCCTCGGGGGCACGCGGGAAGGGAGGCAGACCAACCTAATACCAACCAAACGCAGACGCCGGCCGCAGTGGCAGCAATGCCCAGCGAGCCCGTGCCCTCCACTTCAGCAGGGGTGACCCTTGCGGAGGTGGGGCGGCATGGAACGGCGACTCTACCACAACCAAACCGACCAACACGACCACCCAAACTTCGCCAGAGGAGACGGAAGCCGAAAGGTAGCCGCAACCGAAGGTCGGAGACGGTGGCTCCCACTGCTCCCGTAGGTGAGCAACCTGGGGCCGGGAATGGTCCGGACGACCGCGCTTCCACGAAGCGTGCTCGCCTGGACGATACTCGGTCCCCCAGGGGGGAAGCCAAACGTCCGAAAACCGACGGTAGGCAGAGGCGGGCGGAGAGCTACGCAGATGCGAGTCAGTCGCACCTGAGAGTAGCGGTCATCACCGTTCCGCCGCGCGACCTTTCGCAGGAACAGGCAGTGCAGCTTAGGGAGGCTATCGATGATAGAATCCTACAGGCTGTTCTGTCTCCACCGTCCCCGGGCACGCAGGCTCCATCTTTCCGCGGACGCCCCTTCCTTCTGGACGGGGTGCTGGCGATGTGGTGCGAGAATGCGAACGCCCTCAACTGGCTGGAGAGGGAGGTTAGGAACATTCCCTCACCAATACCACAAACCACTCTGACTGTCATTAGACAGTCAGACATGAAAAAGAGGCTCAAAGCAGGGCTTCTACTACACACCCGCATCACTGACTCCAGCATGCTTCAGAGAGTCCTCAGTGCCCAGAACCCTTGGTACCGAGTTGACTCCTGGCTGCTGTATGACATGACGGACGACGACAAACCAGGTGAACCAGGGTCCAGCGAGAGAGTAGTCCATCTCATACTGGGAATCCCGGAAGACCAGCGACAGACCATCCTGGACAGAGAACGTCGCATTGCCCACATGTCGGGAAGCGGATATATCCGCTTCTTTGCGCATGAAGAGGCAATTGCGCCGGCCGAACCCAGCGTCGCAATACCAGGTGAGACACCGGGACCATCCAGTTCAGCAGCTCCCCAACCGGGTCCGAGCTGGCTGGACATGATGAGTTCGCCCACAGAGAGTGCGGGGGATACGAGTGACGAAGATGGCGTCCTACGTAGCCCCACCCCCCCCTAGTCTCAAAATCCTACAAACCAACCTCCAGCACAAACAAATCGCGACGGCCACACTACGCAGAGTGCTGGAGGTAGATAACAGGATCGTCGCGCTGATCCAGGAACCCTGGATCAGGAACAACACCATATGCGGCCTCAACAACATCAGTGGTAAGATATTACTCAAGACACCAGTTGAAAAACCGAGAACCTGCATTATAATGCCTAAAACCACAAATACCACCTTGCTTAACCAATTCTGTTCCAGAGATCTTACCGCAGTAAAAGTCCTCGTAGAGAACCAGACCACCCTAGTCCTGGCGTCGGTGTATATGCCAAGCGAAGGCTACATTCCAGCCAAGGAACTAGCCGAGCTGGTACTACACTGCGAGGCAATGGACTGGGAACTGGTCATCGCCGCGGACTGCAACGCGCATCATCCTCTGTGGGGAAGTAAGGATACCAACAAGAGGGGTGAGCTTCTTACTGAATACCTACTACAAACTAACCTTAACATCATGAACAGGGGCACGGAACCAACGTTCGTGACCTCAAGGTGCCAAACTACCATAGATATCACGTTAGCTACACACAAGGCGGCGGACCTCATCGATGGATGGCATGTGTCTAAAGAACCATCCTTCGCTGATCATAGGCGTGTATGCTTTCAACTTAACTTTAAACTAGCAGACCCCGTTCCATACCGTAATCCTCGGAAAACGGACGTGGAAAAATATAGCAACATACTAACAAAAGCATTAAACGGCCTCAAAACAGCCGATGTAACACTCAATACGACTAACATAGAACATACCGTGCAATCCCTAACCACAACCCTACTTAACAGTTATGAGCAGGCCTGTCCCACCGTTACACCGAATAACTCAGGCAGAAGTCAATGGTGGGGGCCAGAACTAGAAAGGCTAAGAAAGGCTCTCAGGACACTGTTTAACCGTGCCAAAAACACCCGAACCACTGAGGATTGGGAAAAGTATAAGACAGCACAAAAACACTACAAGAAACGTATCAGGTACCGAAGAACCGAAGCCTGGCACAATTTCTGTAGCAGCATCGACTCAACAAATCAAGCCGCGAGAGTAAAGAAAATACTGTCTAAAGGTGATCTCAATTTTCTGGGATCCCTAAGAAAAGAAGACGGTACATTTACAAACACTGACCAAGAAACCTGCACGGTTCTACTAGAAACCCACTTCCCAGGGTGTAAAATCGCGCCAGACCCAGAATGGCCAGAGGAACTCTTAGAGACACCAACATCACAGGAATGGGAAGTTGCAACCAAAATCGTGACAGCGGAAAAAATTACTTGGGCCCTAAAAAGCTTCCAACCATTCAAATCTGCGGGCCTAGATGGGATTTTCCCAGCCCTTCTGCAATGGAACTTGCCAGAGATCATCACCCACCTACTACCAATATACAGAGCATGTATAGCAATTAAATACATACCAAAGCCATGGAGAGAGGCAAAGATAGTCTTCCTACCTAAGCCAGGCAAGGGAGACTACACGCTGGCCAAATCCTTCAGGCCAATCAGCCTAACATCATTTCTTCTGAAAACACTAGAAAGACTGGTTGACAGATATCTAAGAGATGAGGTGCTAAGAAACAAAACACTTCACCCACAACAACATGCATACAGAAAAGGTAGATCAACAGAATCAGCACTACACATGGTAGTGCACAAAATCGAGTCGGCCATCAACAACAAAGCATCAACACTAGCCGCTTTTATTGATATAGAAGGGGCTTTTGACAAAACCATGCACAGCAGTATTAACCATGCCCTAAGAAAACTAAAGGTAGAACCAGTAATAACAAAATGGATAACGGAGCTGGTCAGCAAAAGGGCAGTCCAAATAACCACACACACTACCACGCGTGCGACAGTAGTCAGGGGATGCCCACAAGGTGGCATCCTATCTCCGCTCCTATGGAACATAGTAGTAGATAGCCTCTTGAGTACACTAAATGATAGAGGATATACTACTATTGGATATGCGGATGACTTAGCCATACTGATAAACGGAAACGCGGAAAACCTCTTATGTGGCATAATGCGTGCCGCTTTTCGGATCGTAGAAAAATGGTGTGACGAGCACCAGCTGTCAGTAAACCCGAAAAAGACAGAACTCATCCTTTTCACCAACAAAAGGAAGTTACCAGAACTACAGCTACCAAAATTGTTTAACACCGAACTAGCTCTCTCATCACAAGTGAAATATCTGGGCATCACTCTAGACAGTAAACTGAATTGGGGAAGCCATATCGATGATAAAATGCAGAAGGCCTGTATAGCTTTCTACCAATGTAAGCGACTTGTTGGCAAGAAATGGGGTCTTAACCCCAAGATCACACTGTGGCTTTACACATCAGTTATCAGGCCTTCGCTTACCTATGGAGCGGTTGTATGGTGGCCCAGAACACAACTGACCACGATCAAATCTAAACTTCAAAGCCTACAACGTTTAGCAAGCATCGCAGCCACAGGATGTATGAGAACCACTCCATCAGTCGCGCTAGAGTTTCTCCTGAATTTAAGACCGCTTCACCTGGTAATCCAGGAGGAAGCAAAGGCAGCTGCCCTTAGACTAAGAGCGAACGGGCTATGGAAACAAAACACAGTGACTACACATTCAAAAATCCTAGATAGGACCCTGAAAGAAAAACCGCTTTTGGACGCACCCATGGACAGAACACTAAGCCAACATGTCTTCGACAGAAGATACAATATCCAACTCACTGAAGAGCCTAGAGACAGCTCAGGTATAAAGGAAGTTAGGATATACACAGACGGTTCCAAAACCTCACAGGGTACAGGAGCTGGAGTCTTCTCGAATGACCTAAACATTAATATATCAACAACTCTAGACAAACTAAACACAATCTTTCAAGCAGAATGTATCGGCATCACTAGGGCAGCACAGGCGGTTGCAGCCAGAGATGTAAAAGAACAACACATTAAAATCGTCTCGGACAGCGCATCGGTGCTCCAGGCCCTACAAAACAATAACATCAAATCTGTCCTTATTTGGGAGTGCCATAAAGCACTCCAATCTATAGCAAACACAAATAAGGTAACCTTGCAATGGATCAAAGGACACAGCAATTCACTAGGCAACGACGCAGCCGACGAACTAGCCAAGAGGGGCTCAGCGACAACGGTATATGGCCCGGAACCATTACTACCTATACCGCAGGCCCAAATAAGAACTTGGCTACGTGCAGAAACCGAAGCAGCACACCAAGCAGAGTGGAGAAATGGTGAAGGTTGCAGGCAAACAAAAGACGCAATTCCGGAAGCTTCGAAAAGGCTTGCCCGTAACCTCATCCGGTTACCAAGAGACAAATTGCGCATAGTTATAAGCACTATAACTGGCCACAGTCTCTTAAACAAACATCTATTCACAATAGGTGTCACAGACAGTCCCCTATGCAGAGGTTGCATGGAGGCAGAAGAAACACCACAGCATGTGCTCATGGAGTGCGTGAGTGTGGTGGAACAACGGGCAAACATTCTCAAATCCCCGGCTACATTCCCAGAGGCCTTTAGCAATCTAGGCAGATTGCTAGCCTTCTGGGAGAGCCTGGGGTGGCTAGAATGAAAAGAAGGGACATACGTACAATGGCCCAATCGTGAGGCTAAGTGCGGAAAACGCCCCAGCCAAACTAACTAACTAACTAACAGTGTCAACGTCTTATCCTCTATATTTTCGCATTTTGTACAAAATTTTTATGTTTTAGGAATACTTATGGAATGCAATGTTATATTCACTCCAAATTGATTAGTGAGTTCACTTAAAATATTATATTTTTCATTGTACTCACAGTGCTTTTTGTAGAGTATATACAAGTCTGACAGGTTTTTAAATTCTTGTGGTAGGTATAATCTGGTAGAATTTTTTCGATGGTAATGTGATGGTAAAACAGGTAAGATTTCTATGCAGTCTTTAGCATATTTTTTTGTAGTCTCATCATGTTTATTAACTGCATTACGTCTACGTTGCTCTTGTTAAGATATTCCTTCTTAAGTCTTAGCAGCGTTATATAATAGAGGTAAATACGTCTGTGAAATATCTAAACTTGTCTTTTGCCTTCGCCTTCATTTATATAGTACTCATAAGTTTGGCTGCGGCGGCTTATAACAGCGTCAGTTTTTTCCTTTTTATTGCCTTACGTCTAGAGCAATGTACAAAAAAATATTTTTTCTTGTTTGTCATTTAAACTCCAAAAGTAATTAAATAAACATTGTCTCCTTTCTTCGGGATTTCGAAACATTTGTCGTCCTTGCAAGGATTTGGTTTCATTCTTTTTTTTTTTTTCTTGACAGCGATACTGCTGTCTTATGGCAACGAGTTATGATCTCTGCCAGTGTCGAGTAAAAACGGGGAAACGAGAATATTTTAAAACACCCTACATCGGAATTTGGAAAAAAGGAAATTACAAGGATCAGGAGATTAGGAAATGGTTGGTTTCATTCTTCTTGGTTCTTTAATATTCGAACGAAAATCACTCGCCATCTTGAACCGAGTGATTCAAAAATAGGGCCCCTGGAGCTTATAATGACAGTAAGTCGGTAAATTGTCACGGGCGATGAAATGATTCGCGCGCAAAATGTCTCACACTGACGCGTGGTTGCTGTGGTACAGAGGGAAAAGGAAAACAATAAAGTAAACTGTTGTTCTAGGAGAACCTAGATGTTTTCAAATAATTACTGAATAGAAATAATAGTAAAGTTAAAGTAAGGGCCCAGGTGACTATTTGCTTCTCTAAAATATTTAATGTAAAGGACAAAAATAGTTTTTTCCTTAATTTATCGTTAATGTAAAGGATACATTTTAATTGTATATCGTAAAAAAAATATCGTAATGGACTTTTTTTTTAAATTATCAGCTGGTCGACATGAACATCAACTGTTTATTTGAAGTTTCTTTAAAATACTTAATGAAAGAGACAAAGTTTAGTTCTAAGCATGAGAAGAATAATGTAAACGGACATTTGTCTTAATACCTTTTCAACAATCAACTTTCTCTGACTGTTGGGGGTATATTTTTTTATGACGGTTAGGTTAATAGACACTTATCTTGATCACCTGATGGTAAGCAAAGCTGTAGTCTAAAATGGAGTGCGCTAGCCTAAAAGGAACGTATTCACTCTTGACATGAAAGCGCCCAGTTTATATTTGTCAGGAAACAGAGAGTTTACGGAATATCTACCATGTGGCGGTAGCGCTTATCTACATCTACATCTACACTAATATTATAAAGAGGAAAACTTTGTTTGTTTGTTTGTTTGTTTGTAATGAATAGGCTCATAAACTACTGGACCGATTTTAAAAATTCTTTCACCATTCGAAAGCTACATTATCCACGAGTGATATAGGCTATATTTAATTTTGAACAAAAATAGGGTTCCGTAAGATATTAGGGATTTTCGGACACAAGGTGTAAAAAATCATCCAAAAAAGTTAACTTATTTTGCGTACCCTGCCTAAAGTGTTATAGATAGAACCATAAAATGTTCTAAGTAATTGTAGATCTTATAAATATCTAACACTAATATTATAAAGAGGAAAACTTTGTTTGTTTGTTTGTTTGTTTGTTTGTTTGTAATGAATAGGCTCATAAACTACTGGACCGATTTTAAAAATTCTTTCACCATTCGAAAGCTACATTATCCACGAGTGATATAGACTATATTTAATTTTGAACAAAAATAGGGTTCCGTAAGATATTAGGGATTTTCGGACACAAGGTGTAAAAAATCAACCAAAAAAGTTAACTTATTTTGCGTACCCTGCCAAAGGGTTATAGATAGAACCATAAAATGTTCTAAGTAATTGTAGATCTTATAAATATCTACAAAAAAGTCCGCGACACACTATACCTACCTATGTCAAGTGAGGCACAATAACCATTTTTTTATTGAAAAATCTTGATATTTTTTTTGGATGACATTTAAACGCGTTTATTTTACTCATGCTATTAATCCTTATCAAAATAAATTATTTCATCACTAATTACAGTTAATGTAGATATTATTTGGTCTTTGAATGATTAAAATTGGACATTTTGTTCTGAAGTTACAGCGAAATTAAAATATTACGATTTCTGCTGCCCGGCCCGTTGCGAAGTAGGCGTTACCAAGGCCCTTAGAACTTAACTCCTCAGATAATTTAAAGTAAATTATTCATTCAGATCGCACTCCAAAGACAGCACACAGAGGCAGATATATTGCTCCTACTGTAAACGAGGTAGCTGTTCTCTTGGTCGATGAAGACAAACGTCCCAGGGATATAGCCTTACACGGTAGAGACGGGCAGCTCAAAAGAGTTTCTGAGCTACATCGGTCCTATGATCCACTACAGTATCCTTTAATGTGACAGGAGAAGACGGTTGTTATTTGACTTTCCCTCAGCAGGGTTCTGCGCGTAATAAAACTGTTTCGTGTATGCAATTTTATGCATTTAGATTAATGATTAGAACTAACTATTTTTATCCGTTACATTATTACAGAGACTTATTTAGTCAATATTGTGTTGACATGATGGCGAAAATGATATCGGAAAGATTAAATTATATTTGTCGGAATCAACAAATACTGAGGGCTGATGACTACATTCATCTCAGAGATGCCTTAAATCATGATGCAAATGTTGACCCATCAAATATCGGTCAACATGTCATATTGCCATCGTCATGTAGGAATTGATTTACGAAAAGAATGTTTTACGCATAGGCAACTTAACGTTGCCCTATCACGGGTCGGGGCTCCCGAGCATCAGTATATTTTGTTACCAGAAAATAATATAACTTCAAATGTTGTGTATAGAGAAGCTCTACAATAAAAGCTTAAGTTTTCTATCCTAAAACAACGGGTTGCACTCCGGGACTTAACAACTAACATCCACAGAAAGAAAATCTGTTCAGCCTGCGGATAGTAACTGCTTCGTCGATGTTAGTGTCGGTGTCTGTGAATTGACCTGGGAATCATTTTGTTTGCTGACCGTGTTTTTCCTGGGTAGGCTTTTTGCAGCGGTAACCGACATCCACGCGGGCGGAGCCGCGGGCGACCGCTAGTTTAAAATATAATTGAAGAAATGAATGTAACGTACACCACGACGGGAATTGAGTAATTTATCTTAATGTAAAGGACTCCTAGCAACACCAGATTCCTTTACATTAATTTGTTAAAAAATAAAACGGTAAAAATTATTTATGAGAATAATGTAAGGAACAGTTTTGTAGAAGTTCAGTAGCTTAGTTAATGTAAAAAACAAATTTACTATGTTAGTGTGTTTACAGTAAAAAACTACAAAATAAATAGTACGTTACATGAATCAAGAAATCTTCACAGTTCTTACACGTACTATGCATTACTTTTTGTCATTATTTTTTATCAAATCAGTTGATGTAAAGGACATCATTGTTAAAGATATCCATATTCTGAATATACCATTGGATAGAGCGGAAAATTTGCAATCGAACTGTATATAAAACTCAATTTCGACAAATTGTCCTTTACATTAATTCATATTTCCGGTGACGATATCTCGGCCAATTAGTATCATTTAGAAAATACACAGAAAAAGAAATACAACGAAGAATAACTCTAGCCTGGAAAAGATACTGGGGACTGGGGGAATAAAAACTGACGAAGGTCACATCAATTAATCGCAATTAAATACGAATAGATATTCAATTTATTTATTTATTTTATTTATTTTGAAAGTTCTTTATTAAATCCATATAATACAAAGCTTACAACCTAGTGTACGTTTAATTCCTAGGTATAAGTATTTTATATCTATTCTATGGTTATGAGATCGTTATGATCTATTATCTACACTAATATTATAAAGAGGAAAACTTTGTTTGTTTGTTTGTTTGATTGTAATGAATAGGCTCATAAACTACTGGACCGATTTTGAAAATTCTTTCACCATTCGAAAGCTACATTATCCACAAGTAATATAGGATATATTTAATTTTGAACAAAAATAGGGTTCCGTAAGATATAAGGGTTTTTCGGACACAAGGTGTAAAAAATCAACCAAAACAGTTACTTATTTTGCGTACCCTGCCTAAATTATTAAAGAAAGAACCATAAAATGTTCTAAGTAATTGTAGATCTTATAAATATCTACAAAAAAGCCCGGGACATACTATACCTTTCTATGTCAGGTGAGGCACAAGAACCATTTTTTTTATTGAACAATCTTGATTATTTTTTGGACTACATTTAAACGCGTTTATTTTACTCATGCTATTTATCCTTATCAAAATCTACATCAACACTAATCTACACTAATATTATAAAGAGGAAAACTTTGTTTGTTTGTTTGTTTGATTGTAATGAATAGGCTCATAAACTACTGGACCGATTTTGAAAATTCTTTCACCATTCGAAAGCTACATTATCCACGAGTAATATAGGATATATTTCATTTTGAACAAAAATAGGGTTCCGTAAGATATTAGGGTTTTTCGGACACAAGGTGTAAAAAATCAACCAAAACAGTTACTTATTTTGCGTACCCTGCCTAAACTATTAAAGATAGAACCATAAAATGTTCTAAGTAATTGTAGATCTTATAAATATCTACAAAAAAGTCCGCGACATACTATACCTATCTATGTCGGGTGAGGCACAAGAACCATTTTTTTTATTGAAAAATCTTGATTATTTTTTGGACTACATTTAAACGCCTTTATTTTACTCATGCTATTATTCCTTATCAAAATCTACATCTACACTAATATTTTAAAGAGGAAAACTTTGTTTGTTTGTTTGTTTGATTGTAATGAATAGGCTCATAAACTACTGGACCGATTTTGAAAATTCTTTCACCATTCGAAAGCTACATTATCCACGAGTAATATAGGATATATTTAATTTTGAACAAAAATAGGGTTCCGTAAGATATTAGGGTTTTTCGGACACAAGGTGTAAAAAATCAACCATCTACATCTACACTTCTACACTAATATTATCTACACTAATATTATAAAGAGGAAAACTTTGTTTGTTTGTTTGATTGTAATGAATAGGCTCATAAACTACTGGACCGATTTTGAAAATTCTTTCACCATTCGAAAGCTACATTATCCACGAGTAATATAGGATATATTTAATTTTGAACAAAAATAGGGTTCCGTAAGATATTAGGGTTTTTCGGACACAAGGTGTAAAAAATCAACCAAAACAGTTACTTATTTTGCGTACCCTGCCTAAACTATTAAAGATAGAACCATAAAATGTTCTAAGTAATTGTAGATCTTATAAATATCTACAAAAAAGTCCGCGACATACTATACCTATCTATGTCGGGTGAGGCACAAGAACCATTTTTTTTATTGAAAAATCTTGATTATTTTTTGGACTACATTTAAACGCCTTTATTTTACTCATGCTATTAATCCTTATCAAAATCTACATCTACACTAATATTATAAAGAGGAAAACTTTGTTTGTTTGTTTGTTTGATTGTAATGAATAGGCTCATAAACTACTGGACTGATTTTGAAAATTCTTTCATAATTCGAAAGCTACATTATCCACGAGTAATATAGGATATATTTAATTTTGAACAAAAATAGGGTTCCGTAAGATATTAGGAATTTTCGGACACAAGGTGTAAAAAATCAACCATCTACATCTACACTTCTACACTAATATTATAAAGAGGAAAACTTTGTTTGTTTGTTTGTTTGTTTGTTTGATTGTATCTACACTAATATTATAAAGAGGAAAACTTTGTTTGTTTGTTTGTTTGATTGTAATGAATAGGCTCATAAACTACTGGACCGATTTTGAAAATTCTTTCACCATTCAAAAGCTACATTATCCATGAGTAATATAGGATATATTTAATTTTGAACAAAAATAGGGTTCCGTAAGATATTAGGGTTTTTCGGACACAAGGTGTAAAAAATCAACCAAAACAGTTACTTATTTTGCGTACCCTGCCTAAGCTATTAAAGAAAGAACCATAAAATGTTCTAAGTAATTGTAGATCTTATAAATATCTACAAAAAAGTCCACGACATACTATACCTATCTATGTCGGGTGAGGCACAAGAACCATTTTTTTTATTGAAAAATCTTGATTATTTTTTGGACTACATTTAAACGCGTTTATTTTACTCATGCTATTATTCCTTATCAAAATCTACATCTACATCTACACTAATATTATCTACACTAATATTATAAAGAGGAAAACTTTGTTTGTTTGATTGTAATGAATAGGCTCATAAACTACTGGACCGATTTTAAAAATTCTTTCACCATTCGAAAGCTACATTATCCACGAGTAATAAAGGATATTATTATTAATTAATATTATAAAGAGGAAAACTTTGTTTGTTTGTTTGTTTGATTGTAATGAATAGGCCCATAAACTACTGGACCGATTTTAAAAATTCTTTCACCATTCGAAAGCTACATTATCCACGAGTAATATAGGATATATTTAATTTTGAACAAAAATAGGGTTCCGTAAGATATTAGGGTTTTTCGGACACAAGGTGTAAAAAATCAACCAAAACAGTTACTTATTTTGCGTACCCTGCCTAAACTATTAAAGATAGAACCATAAAATGTTCTAAGTAATTGTAGATCTTATAAATATCTACAAAAAAGTCCGCGACATACTATACCTATCTATGTCGGGTGAGGCACAAGAACCATTTTTTTTATTGAAAAATCTTGATTATTTTTTGGACTACATTTAAACGCCTTTATTTTACTCATGCTATTAATCCTTATCAAAATCTACATCTACACTAATATTATAAAGAGGAAAACTTTGTTTGTTTGTTTGTTTGATTGTTTGATTGTAATGAATAGGCTCATAAACTACTGGACCGATTTTGAAAATTCTTTCACCATTCGAAAGCTACATTATCCACAAGTAATATAGGATATATTTAATCTTGAACAAAAATAGGGTTCCGTAAGATATTAGGGTTTTTCGGACACAAGGTGTAAAAAATCAACCATCTACATCTACACTTCTACACTAATATTATAAAGAGGAAAACTTTGTTTGTTTGTTTGTTTGTTTGTTTGATTGTATCTACACTAATATAATAAAGAGGAAAACTTTGTTTGTTTGTTTGTTTGTTTGATTGATTGTAATGAATAGGCTCTTAGACTACTGGACCGATTTTGAAAATTCTTTCACCATTCGAAAGCTACATTATCCACGAGTAATATAGGATATATTTAATTTTGAACAAAAATAGGGTTCCGTAAGATATTAGGGTTTTTCGGACACAAGGTGTAAAAAATCAACCAAAACAGTTACTTATTTTGCGTACCCTGCCTAAACTATTAAAAAAAGAACCATAAAATGTTTCTTAGTAATTGTAGATCTTATAAATATCTACAAAAAAGTCCGCGACATACTCTACCTATCTATGTCGGGTGAGGCACAAGAACCATTTTTTTTATTGAAAAATCTTGATTATTTTTTGGACTACATTTAAACGCGTTTATTTTACTCATGCTATTAATCCTTATCAAAATCTACATCTACACTAATATTATAAAGAGGAAAACTTTGTTTGTTTGTTTGTTTGATTGTAATGAATAGGCTCATAAACTACTGGACCGATTTTGAAAATTCTTTCATAATTCGAAAGCTACATTATCCACGAGTAATATAGGATATATTTAATTTTGAACAAAAATAGGGTTCCGTAAGATATTAGGAATTTTCGGACACAAGGTGTAAAAAATCAACCATCTACATCTACACTTCTACACTAATATTATAAAGAGGAAAACTTTGTTTGTTTGTTTGTTTGTTTGTTTGATTGTATCTACACTAATATTATAAAGAGGAAAACTTTGTTTGTTTGTTTGTTTGATTGTAATGAATAGGCTCATAAACTACTGGACCGATTTTGAAAATTCTTTCACCATTCGAAAGCTACATTATCCATGAGTAATATAGGATATATTTAATTTTGAACAAAAATAGGGTTCCGTAAGATATTAGGGTTTTTCGGACACAAGGTGTAAAAAATCAACCAAAACAGTTACTTATTTTGCGTACCCTGCCTAAGCTATTAAAGAAAGAACCATAAAATGTTCTAAGTAATTGTAGATCTTATAAATATCTACAAAAAAGTCCACGACATACTATACCTATCTATGTCGGGTGAGGCACAAGAACCATTTTTTTTATTGAAAAATCTTGATTATTTTTTGGACTACATTTAAACGCGTTTATTTTACTCATGCTATTATTCCTTATCAAAATCTACATCTACATCTACACTAATATTATCTACACTAATATTATAAAGAGGAAAACTTTGTTTGTTTGATTGTAATGAATAGGCTCATAAACTACTGGACCGATTTTAAAAATTCTTTCACCATTCGAAAGCTACATTATCCACGAGTAATAAAGGATATTATTATTAATATTATAAAGAGAAAAACTTTGTTTGTTTGTTTGTTTGATTGTAATGAATAGGCCCATAAACTACTGGACCGATTTTAAAAATTCTTTCACCATTCGAAAGCTACATTATCCACGAGTAATAAAGGATATATTTAATTTTGAACAAAAATAGGGTTCCGTAAGATATTAGGGTTTTTCGGACACAAGGTGTAAAAAATCAACCAAAACAGTTACTTATTTTGCGTACCCTGCCTAAACTATTAAAGATAGAACCATAAAATGTTCTAAGTAATTGTAGATCTTATAAATATCTACAAAAAAGTCCGCGACATACTATACCTATCTATGTCGGGTGAGGCACAAGAACCATTTTTTTTATTGAAAAATCTTGATTATTTTTTGGACTACATTTAAACGCCTTTATTTTACTCATGCTATTAATCCTTATCAAAATCTACATCTACACTAATATTATAAAGAGGAAAACTTTGTTTGTTTGTTTGTTTGATTGTAATGAATAGGCTCATAAACTACTGGACCGATTTTGAAAATTCTTTCATAATTCGAAAGCTACATTATCCACGAGTAATATAGGATATATTTAATTTTGAACAAAAATAGGGTTCCGTAAGATATTAGGAATTTTCGGACACAAGGTGTAAAAAATCAACCATCTACATCTACACTTCTACACTAATATTATAAAGAGGAAAACTTTGTTTGTTTGTTTGTTTGTTTGTTTGATTGTATCTACACTAATATTATAAAGAGGAAAACTTTGTTTGTTTGTTTGTTTGATTGTAATGAATAGGCTCATAAACTACTGGACCGATTTTGAAAATTCTTTCACCATTCGAAAGCTACATTATCCATGAGTAATATAGGATATATTTAATTTTGAACAAAAATAGGGTTCCGTAAGATATTAGGGTTTTTCGGACACAAGGTGTAAAAAATCAACCAAAACAGTTACTTATTTTGCGTACCCTGCCTAAGCTATTAAAGAAAGAACCATAAAATGTTCTAAGTAATTGTAGATCTTATAAATATCTACAAAAAAGTCCACGACATACTATACCTATCTATGTCAGGTGAGGCACAAGAACCATTTTTTTTATTGAAAAATCTTGATTATTTTTTGGACTACATTTAAACGCGTTTATTTTACTCATGCTATTATTCCTTATCAAAATCTACATCTACATCTACACTAATATTATCTACACTAATATTATAAAGAGGAAAACTTTGTTTGTTTGATTGTAATGAATAGGCTCATAAACTACTGGACCGATTTTAAAAATTCTTTCACCATTCGAAAGCTACATTATCCACGAGTAATAAAGGATATTATTATTAATATTATAAAGAGGAAAACTTTGTTTGTTTGTTTGTTTGATTGTAATGAATAGGCCCATAAACTACTAGACCGATTTTAAAAATTCTTTCACCATTCGAAAGCTACATTATCCACGAGTAATAAAGGATATATTTAATTTTGAACAAAAATAGGGTTCCGTAAGATATTAGGGTTTTTCGGACACAAGGTGTAAAAAATCAACCAAAACAGTTACTTATTTTGCGTACCCTGCCTAAACTATTAAAGATAGAACCATAAAATGTTCTAAGTAATTGTAGATCTTATAAATATCTACAAAAAAGTCCGCGACATACTATACCTATCTATGTCGGGTGAGGCACAAGAACCATTTTTTTTATTGAAAAATCTTGATTATTTTTTGGACTACATTTAAACGCCTTTATTTTACTCATGCTATTAATCCTTATCAAAATCTACATCTACACTAATATTATAAAGAGGAAAACTTTGTTTGTTTGTTTGTTTGATTGTAATGAATAGGCTCATAAACTACTGGACCGATTTTGAAAATTCTTTCACCATTCGAAAGCTACATTATCCACGAGTAATATAGGATATATTTAATCTTGAACAAAAATAGGGTTCCGTAAGATATTAGGGTTTTTCGGACACAAGGTGTAAAAAATCAACCATCTACATCTACACTTCTACACTAATATTATAAAGAGGAAAACTTTGTTTGTTTGTTTGTTTGTTTGTTTGATTGTATCTACACTAATATAATAAAGAGGAAAACTTTGTTTGTTTGGTTGTTTGTTTGTTTGTTTGATTGATTGTAATGAATAGGCTCTTAGACTACTGGACCGATTTTGAAAATTCTTTCACCATTCGAAAGCTACATTATCCACGAGTAATATAGGATATATTTAATTTTGAACAAAAATAGGGTTCCGTAAGATATTAGGGTTTTTCGGACACAAGGTGTAAAAAATCAACCAAAACAGTTACTTATTTTGCGTACCCTGCCTAAACTATTAAAAAAAGAACCATAAAATGTTTCTTAGTAATTGTAGATCTTATAAATATCTACAAAAAAGTCCGCGACATACTCTACCTATCTATGTCGGGTGAGGCACAAGAACCATTTTTTTTATTGAAAAATCTTGATTATTTTTTGGACTACATTTAAACGCGTTTATTTTACTCATGCTATTAATCCTTATCAAAATCTACATCTACACTAATATTATAAAGAGGAAAACTTTGTTTGTTTGTTTGTTTGATTGTAATGAATAGGCTCATAAACTACTGGACCGATTTTGAAAATTCTTTCACCATTCGAAAGCTACATTATCCACGAGTAATATAGGATATATTTAATCTTGAACAAAAATAGGGTTCCGTAAGATATTAGGGTTTTTCGGACACAAGGTGTAAAAAATCAACCATCTACATCTACACTTCTACACTAATATTATAAAGAGGAAAACTTTGTTTGTTTGTTTGTTTGTTTGTTTGATTGTATCTACACTAATATAATAAAGAGGAAAACTTTGTTTGTTTGTTTGTTTGTTTGTTTGTTTGATTGATTGTAATGAATAGGCTCTTAGACTACTGGACCGATTTTGAAAATTCTTTCACCATTCGAAAGCTACATTATCCACGAGTAATATAGGATATATTTAATTTTGAACAAAAATAGGGTTCCGTAAGATATTAGGGTTTTTCGGACACAAGGTGTAAAAAATCAACCAAAACAGTTACTTATTTTGCGTACCCTGCCTAAACTATTAAAAAAAGAACCATAAAATGTTTCTTAGTAATTGTAGATCTTATAAATATCTACAAAAAAGTCCGCGACATACTCTACCTATCTATGTCGGGTGAGGCACAAGAACCATTTTTTTTATTGAAAAATCTTGATTATTTTTTGGACTACATTTAAACGCGTTTATTTTACTCATGCTATTAATCCTTATCAAAATCTACATCTACACTAATATTATAAAGAGGAAAACTTTGTTTGTTTGTTTGTTTGATTGTAATGAATAGGCTCATAAACTACTGGACCGATTTTGAAAATTCTTTCATAATTCGAAAGCTACATTATCCACGAGTAATATAGGATATATTTAATTTTGAACAAAAATAGGGTTCCGTAAGATATTAGGAATTTTCGGACACAAGGTGTAAAAAATCAACCATCTACATCTACACTTCTACACTAATATTATAAAGAGGAAAACTTTGTTTGTTTGTTTGTTTGTTTGTTTGATTGTATCTACACTAATATTATAAAGAGGAAAACTTTGTTTGTTTGTTTGTTTGATTGTAATGAATAGGCTCATAAACTACTGGACCGATTTTGAAAATTCTTTCACCATTCGAAAGCTACATTATCCATGAGTAATATAGGATATATTTAATTTTGAACAAAAATAGGGTTCCGTAAGATATTAGGGTTTTTCGGACACAAGGTGTAAAAAATCAACCAAAACAGTTACTTATTTTGCGTACCCTGCCTAAGCTATTAAAGAAAGAACCATAAAATGGACACTGTTATGCAAAAGGGTGTCAAGTGACCTAAAATCAGGTATGGAGTTATTGGTACCACTGGATTCGCAAAAATGTCCTCTAACTGGTCGCCCAAAGGCCGAACTTCGGAAAAATTTATATTAAAAGTTATCTCACAAAATAACGTATTGCGAAACAACCCATTGAGTATACTGATATATGCAAAAAGGTTTCATGTGTTCTTAATATCGTTTAGCGATTTATTATTGCTGAATTTATTTAAACAAAAAGGTTTCAAGTCCATGTTTATTAATGGAAATACTAAAATTATTGTGTTTTTTGAATTGTTGATCTGTCAGGTTTAAACAGCTGTCGTTTTTTCTTGCACAGATCTTTAAATAATGACTAAATAGACCTTAGTTTAAGATTTTTGACCAATGAATAGGACGACAAGTCATCCTAGTCATAATTCCTTTAAAAAGATTATTCAACCTACTAACTCCTAAAAATCTATCCAGTTTGACATACTTTAAACAAAATCATCTATGTATTCCAAAATCCTTATAATAGAAGAGAATTTCTTTTTGAATTAACTTTTTAAAAAATACAGATTTTTCTAATGATTTTACGAAGGCATCTTATTATTTTTGAATAAAATAATAGTGACCTATGGATGTAAGAGTCTTAAGATTAATATCTGTATTTTTAATAATCAAATCTGGCAAAAAGAAGCAATTAACTGCGGTTTTGGAAGTACATAGTACATACAAATTAAAAACAGAATACATTTTTGAATATAGGTCTTGATTGATCAAACTATCACCTGAAGTTGTCATTTATACTGATTTCGCCATGGGAAGACTGTTCATTGATAATCAAGTATTACAAAATGCATAGAAATACGCAGATTAAATTACGAATAGCAAAAATCCAGAAAAAGTGTGTGGATTTGCTAGAACGTTAGAATTATTGAAAGTAACGCTTTTTATAAACTTCTACCAAATAAAACAAATGAAATTTTAATGAAGAAATCATAAAAATATAGAGAACTGTGTCGTTGAAACTGTTTGACTATAAAACTAATACTAATAGGATTCTTAAAAGAGTTTTGCAAAAGGGATTTAAAGTACTTTAAAACCTTTTAGCAAATTATTTGCAACGATATCCTATTAAAGCAAAAAGGTTTTAAGTGTTTTAATTGCATTTATCTACTTGTATAATTATAATTCACACAAATGAACATCAAATACATAAAATATACATCTCATTCTGTAGTTATGCCAATTTCCAGGCATGTAAACCGTGTAAATACGAAGTTACAGCAATTTTTAAAAGTGACGACCTTGAAAATCTTTAACCCGTCAAGTGATTACTGGACACACCCCGTCCGTGAGCGAAAAGACCTTGAAGCGATGTGCGGACAAACGTCTGTCCGTAACAAAAGTCGTTGTCTTTGGCGCCTACCTTCACTCAGTTTCTGTGGTTGGCCGGGCGTATAAATTTGCACAACCAATCAGAGAATACTTCTGAACATATTTCTAGTACTGACCAATTGGCAACAAGCAACAACATTTCTGCAAGATAATATTTTTTTCGTCCTGGCCTCAGTGTCCGCCATTACTGTTGTTGTTACGCAATTGTTCCGTGAGTGCTAAAGGTAAAACTGTCTCAAGCAGTTAAACGGGATGTGTATATTACGATAATTATAGATGAAATTACTAAGAAAGAAGTGTAGAATATGTTTTAAGCATTGGTTTTAGCAATTTTAGTAAATAAGTTGGTGAAAAAAGGGCCAAACTTTTCTATCGGAACGGTCAGTCCGCCATTACGATTTCGCGGTCGGTGTCGCTGCGTAAATAATTATAATTTGGGTAGTCATTTGTCTTATTTCTTGTGAACTTTGTTGTGAAAATTAATGGCAAGTAGTTAATCTATAGAATAGAGAAGTGTATAAGTGTCAATACTATCACAAATTTGTGTTTCAAAGTGTTGTTTACAGTGACGAAAGTTTACAAAAACAAAGTGGAGATTTTAACCAATGGATTAAATATTATGTAAGTTATAAAACTCTATTACACATTTTTCAGTGTATAGGTTATTTCCTATACTTTATAATGGTATATGATTTATAAGGTATAATTATAACCACAATGTGATATTTTGATAAATCCTCATGAAGGTCATCAAAAATTTTGGTACGTAAATTACCCTGAGCACTACTGGCATCTTCCGTTTCGAAAAGCTCGACGCGTGACGGGTTAAACGCGTTTATCTCGAAATGACCAATATGTCACTTGACACCCTTTTGCATAACACTGTCCAAATGTTCTAAGTAATTGTAGATCTTATAAATATCTACAAAAAAGTCCACGACACACTATACCTATCTATGTCGGGTGAGGCACAAGAACCATTTTTTTTATTAAAAAATCTTGATTATTTTTTGGACTACATTTAAACGCGTTTATTTTACTCATGCTATTATTCCTTATCAAAATCTACATCTACATCTACACTAATATTATCTACACTAATATTATAAAGAGGAAAACTTTGTTTGTTTGATTGTAATGAATAGGCTCATAAACTACTGGACCGATTTTAAAAATTCTTTCACCATTCGAAAGCTACATTATCCACGAGTAATAAAGGATATTATTATTAATATTATAAAGAGGAAAACTTTGTTTGTTTGTTTGTTTGATTGTAATGAATAGGCTCATAAACTACTGGACCGATTTTAAAAATTCTTTCACCATTCGAAAGCTACATTATCCACGAGTAATAAAGTATATATTTAATTTTGAACAAAAATAGGGTTCCGTAAGATATTAGGGTTTTTCGGACACAAGGTGTAAAAAATCAACCAAAACAGTTACTTATTTTGCGTACCCTGCCTAAACTATTAAAGATAGAACCATAAAATGTTCTAAGTAATTGTAGATCTTATAAATATCTACAAAAAAGTCCGCGACATACTATACCTATCTATGTCGGGTGAGGCACAAGAACCATTTTTTTTATTGAAAAATCTTGATTATTTTTTGGACTACATTTAAACGCCTTTATTTTACTCATGCTATTAATCCTTATCAAAATCTACATCTACACTAATATTATAAAGAGGAAAACTTTGTTTGTTTGTTTGTTTGATTGTAATGAATAGGCTCATAAACTACTGGACCGATTTTGAAAATTCTTTCACCATTCGAAAGCTACATTATCCACGAGTAATATAGGATATATTTAATTTTGAACAAAAATAGGGTTCCGTAAGATATTAGGGTTTTTCGGACACAAGGTGTAAAAAATCAACCATCTACATCTACACTTCTACACTAATATTATAAAGAGGAGAACTTTGTTTGTTTGTTTGTTTGATTGTATCTACACTAATATAATAAAGAGGAAAACTTTGTTTGTTTGTTTGTTTGATTGTAATGAATAGGCTCTTAGACTACTGGACCGATTTTGAAAATTCTTTCACCATTCGAAAGCTACATTATCCACGAGTAATATAGGATATATTTAATTTTGAACAAAAATAGGGTTCCGTAAGATATTAGGGTTTTTCGGACACAAGGTGTAAAAAATCAACCAAAACAGTTACTTATTTTGCGTACCCTGCCTAAACTATTAAAAAAAGAACCATAAAATGTTCTAAGTAATTGTAGATCTTATAAATATCTACAAAAAAGTCCGCGACATACTCTACCTATCTATGTCGGGTGAGGCACAAGAACCATTTTTTTTATTGAAAAATCTTGATTATTTTTTGGACTACATTTAAACGCGTTTATTTTACTCATGCTATTAATCCTTATCAAAATCTACATCTACACTAATATTATAAAGAGGAAAACTTTGTTTGTTTGTTTGTTTGATTGTAATGAATAGGCTCATAAACTACTGGACCGATTTTGAAAATTCTTTCATAATTCGAAAGCTACATTATCCACGAGTAATATAGGATATATTTAATTTTGAACAAAAATAGGGTTTCGTAAGATATTAGGGTTTTTCGGACACAAGGTGTAAAAAATCAACCAAAACAGTTACTTATTTTGCGTACCCTGCCTAAACTATTAAAGATATAACCATAAAATGTTCTAAGTAATTGTAGATCTTATAAATATCTACAAAAAAGTCAGCGACATACTATACCTATCTATGTCGGGTGAGGCACAAGAACCATTTTTTTTATTGAAAAATCTTGATTATTTTTTGGACTACATTTAAACGCGTTTATTTTACTCATGCTATTAATCCTTATCAAAATTAATTATTTCATCACTAAGTACAGTTAATGTAAATAATATTTGGTCTGTAAATGATTAAAATTGGACGTTTGGTTCTGAAGTTATAGCGATATTGAATTGGACGTTTGGTTCTGAAGTTATACCGAAATTAAAATACATATTACGATTTCTGCTGCACGGCCGGCCCGTTGCGAAGTAGGCTTTACCAAGGCCCGGTGAGCGTGTGGGAGGGGGAGCTTAGATCTATGAGTAAGGTACCCGCGCGGCGCGATTTTCAGTAAAAATTTCTTTCGCACTCACGATAAACAAATCCCTGGGCCAAACATTCAAATTAGTAGGAATTTATTTACGAAAAAGAATGTTTTACGCATGGGGTCGGGGCTCCCGAGCATCAGTATATTTTGTTACCAGAAAATAATGTAACGTCAAATGTTGTGTATAGAAAAGCTCTACAATAATATCTTAAGTTTTCTATCCTAAAACAACGGGTTGCACTCCGGGACTTAACAACTAACACCCACAGAAAGAAAATCTGTTCAGCCTGCGGATAGTAACTGCTTCGTCGAAGTTAGTGTCGGTGTCTGTGAATTGACATGGGAATGATTTGTTTGCTGACCGTGTCTTTCCTGGGTAGCCTTTTTGCAGCGGTAACCGACATTCACGCGGGCGGAGCCGCGGGCGACCGCTAGTAACTAATAATTGTGAAAGCTAAATTTACCTACTTGTGTTACAGCGATTATTTAGAAATAAGTTATACCTAACAGCTGAAATAACAAGCACTTCGTAACAGCACCGGTTTGTTAACAATGATATTAAGAAGGGTGTGATTTTGAAAACCATAAATATGAAATGAATAGCACTGATGTGACTAAATAATTAGCTACATCGAATGCACTGACACCTACCTTCTAGATTATTTTTTTATAGCTACGTATTATTACAAACAAAATTATGTACCAACTTATTGACTTTTTGACAATAGTTAGTACCCCATAATGATATACCACACCATTACACTAACACTAACTAACAAGAGCTCAGTAAACAATTAATTCATGAAGAAACCACGTTGTTAAATAGCATACTATTCACCAGGGTAATTGGGTGACCATAAGCGCTCCGGAACCTACGAACATCTCGCACGGCGGTCACACGGCAATGCAGAGGCGCGTGCGCACGCCGCGCGTCAGCCCGATTCTAACATATAGTGATGTGTTAGCCGCGTCAAGTATCGATATCGACTGACAGTAAGAGGCCGAGTTCCGCCGATACCAGAAACTAACACATTATCATGATTACTTTTAGTGACTAAGTAGAACTTTTTAGTAAGTTTTATAATCAATTCAAATAGAGTTGGAAATCTTAAAGACTGATGTAATTTAAGGAGGTTTGTCCTAAAAGCGGTATTGTAAGCTATTTTATGAGCTCGATTTTGGATCACTTGAAGTTTGTTGTGATTGGTCTGAGAAGTGTTGCCCCAGACTGGACACCCGTAGGAGAGACACGGTCTTATTAAGGTTGTATAGATGGCCAGTTTGGTGCGACTACTGAGAAGTGAGCGTCTGTTTAATAATGGGCTAAGAGCACGAAAGGCTTTCATGCACTTTAATCTTGTTTGTATTACGTGTTCGTTCCATAGTAATTTACGGTCAAGGTGGAGACCCAGATATTTAACGGAAGTCCTCCAAGCAACTGAAACATTATCAATTTTTAAGCATCTCATAGGTGTGAGGCGTTTACGAGTAAATAAGATTGCTTCTGTTTTGGAAGAATTCAACTTGAGCTTCCAGTTATAGAAGTATTCAGAAAGCGTATCGATAGCCAGTTGAAGACGAGATATGACTAGGTCAAGATCCTTAGACGACGTATAACACGCCGTGTCATCCGCAAAACAAGCCAAGTGAACCCTGGGTTGAATGGGAATGTCGTTGAGGTAGATCAAAAAGAGATATGGACCTAAGATAGATCCCTGGGGAACTCCAGCAGGGACAGGGAAGGAAGAGGATGATTTACCATTTAGATAAACAACAAAATGACGATCACGAAGATAACTGTTAACGATTCGGATCAATGGTAGGGGAACGTTGTTGAGCTTGAGCAGTTTATATATAAGGCCATCGTGCCAGACGGTATCAAATGCCTTAGTTTCACAGACTCTTGCAAGTTGCTGAACTGTAGAGTGGGCACTACGAAAACCAAATTGTTGGTTTATCAAGTACTTTGAGGTGCACTTTAGAAGGCGTGTGTACAAAAGTTTCTCTAACAGTTTTGCAAGAGACGGCAAGAGGCTTATCGGCCGGTAATTAGTGGGTACTGACTCATCTTTACCTGGTTTCTTGATGGCAATTATTTTGGCCGTTTTCCATATCGAGGGAAAATAAGAGAAATAAAGACAGGCTTTAAATATTTTTGTTAATTCTACAATTGCCTTTTGGGGAAGTTGTTTTAATAGCCAGTTAGGAATGTTGTCTTCTCCTGGAGCTTTTCTCAGTTTGAGACAGCGTATATGCGACCATATTTCTTTTGGACGAATAATTTCAAAACCATTGTTACTAGAGCAGGAGGTGTGAAGTGTCTCGATAGCTTCATTGACTTCGCAAGCAACGGATTGACTTTTCCAGTCGACTGTAAGTGTCATATTTTGTTGAAAAGCTTTAGCCAGTTCCTCACATTGCTCTTGGAGCGACGAGGTAAGACTGCCATCTTCTCTTTTAAGAGGAGGAATGTTAGGAGAGGAAGATGACGAGTTTTTCATACTTTTAGCGAAACGCCATAGGTCTGATGATGGATTGTCAACCTTTTTAAGTTTAGTTTGCCAAGTATGATCATTGTGTGACTTTATTAATGTTTTTATTTCGGCGTTTAATGTGTTTATTTGTTTGTTGAGATGTTTACGTGTCGCAGTGTCAACCTCTCTTTGAAAATGCCTTCGGAGTCGGTTCCTCAAAGTCATCTTTCTATTTATGTTACGAGGTAGACGTTCACCTTTATGACAAATCGTTACGGATGGAACTGCAGCATCCTAGGCACGCATTATGCTGTCAGTAAGTTCTTTAATGGCTTGATCGATTTCAGTCACTGATTCGTAAACTTTAGGAGAGAGATGAATATTATCGTTTAGGGACCTCCGATAACACGGCCACTTAGCTTTGGAGTATTGGAAGCGATTCCTCTCTGTGCGATCGAACGAAACACTAATCTGGAAGAAAACTGGGAGGTAGTTAGAAGACAGTGCCGTGATTGTCCTTATATTATTAATACCAAATATGTTACTTGTCAAAACAAGATCAGGTAGTGATGGCTTAAGATTTTCGCGGTAGTGAATCAAGGTAGGCTTATCAGGAGCATATTGAAAAATCGCTATTAATGCAATGGTTATATAAGATATTCCCGTTAGTGTAATCGTTATTCAGGAAAACTCCACAGATTTTCAACAAACAAAGCTTTATTCAAAACTTCTTATAATTTAACACAATTTTGTAAGATACAAGAATAAATAATAATTAAATATCGCTAATACATAGGTCACTAGGCAGACACAAGTTTCACTAAACCTCCGCTCAAGACGACTGTCGGTGATCGAATGCCCGAGTGCTCCAATCTAACATTCTGTCCTCCCTCCAGTCCGCTCCCCACCTAGCGTCCAGCGTGGTGGATTGGAGGGATTAGGTGTTGCCAGTTTAGAAATAACGTTAACGACTAAAAGTAACGTTTCAATAAAATTACGGTGTGATATCGGTGTTGTGTAACAACTCGGCCATCCGATCACCAACGAGTCCCTTCGTTAAATAAAAGCAAACGTAATCAATCAATTAGTTATAACATAACGTAATACAACAGTACATTATAAAACTTGTAATTGTTGATATTTCAGTAAATAAAAAAAAGAGTTATACATTAAAGGAAATCATTGCATAAATCATTACAAGCATATTAACAACATGATTTTATACAAGCTTGAGAATCACTTGGATGTCATGCATGGCTAATCATTAACTATTTCGTTTAAGAAAGTTACATGCTCTTGAAAAATATCTTACAGTTACTATTAATCACTTGAATCACTACTGATTGAATTTCTTTCAATTAGAAGAATAATCACAGATCACTGTTCTTTATTCATAGATCACTGTTCATTATTCATAAATCACTGCTCACTATCATAAAAACTATTTATTAAGTTCTCATCGGGCGGCACAATCATAGTGCCCGGCATGCCCACAATAAATAGTCTAATATCCATGCCACAAGTATACGTTAAGCTGGAATCCTTTCGAGCTTACTGCATACACATGGACTTTTCACTCTTCACTATATGGTTACTAGATACTATCACTCTGAACATTAGAATCGGTGTCAGGTGAGGGGTTTCAATCCTGGGTATCATCGGTGATATCTCTATCACATTATTCAGCAGAGTCTGAGCTAGCATGTACTCATCACTGTCAGATATTGGCTTAAAAGACAACCGAGAGTGCATTTTGCCCCTACATACCTACATAACAACGTCCCTTTCGAGACAAGGCGTGTCTTCTACCATGTAACGATTATTGGGAAGAACTTTGAATACTATAAATTGGTACCTGAATTCTCTTACCTTTTAGATTGCCCGCTGCCTACAAAATGCTCGTTCTATTCTCTCTAAATCACCAATAAAGACAATTTCGTGCATTATAATTTTACATACTTTACTTTGCCTTCGGGCAAGTTTCTGACAAATGACCAATTAAGTTACAGATACCACACTTTAGAATCGGTTTTTTGCATCGATAGCTAGGATGCCCTACTTGCTTACAATTAAAGCAAGTCAAATTATTAATTTCCGGTTTGTTAACTACTTTTTTGTTTTGGTTACTACCGTTTACCGAGTATTTATCTTTAGCTGCTCTTTCGGGTTCTCCAAAGGAGCTGGGATTGACTGTTTTGAAAAACATTAATAGTTGTTCAGGCTCAGTGAATTGCGCGGCCTGTGCACCTATTTTTATTCCCCTATCTTCAATACCTAGTACAAGGCAATCTACAGCGTCTCTATGAAAGATTTTACATCGATTAAGTAAGTTGATTTTACCATAATAGTATAGCTCAGGGGAGTCACCAAAACGTAACTTTTTGTTTAGCATTTCGACAAGTAATTCACCATAATTCTGACTAGATGGAAATGTATCCATTAGTTTTGATTTCCATTCTTGCCATGAGAGCATAAGACTAGGTAAACCGAGGTACCACGTTTTAGCGACTCCCGTGAGCTTGGGAAGTGCATGATGGATGACTTCTTTTTCAGTCCAATTGTATATTTGCCTACACTCTTCAACTTTAGAAAGCCATGCATTGATAGTTTGTTCCTTTACCATTGGATCAAACTCAGGTATTACTTTGTGTAGGGATGGAAACCTCTCACTTGTACCAGATTTCATTGATTGAACTAACTCAATTAAAGATTCAACAAGGGAATTGTTACTTACATTGCGGTCACTTGCGTGACGGTCACGGGTTCCGTCGTCGCTGTTGCTACTGCCCAGTCTGCTTCCGCGCTGGGTGCTACGTGGTCGTCTTTGGGTGTGATCACGGGACCTGATGCGCCGTCCACTGCGACGCTTTGTGCTGCGTCTTCTATGACGCGCCGGGCTCCTACTGCAGCTGGGCGATCTGTCTTCTGATCGTTCCTTAGAAATGCTCTTCACTTTACTGCACCTACCACGGCACCTTGGAAGTATCGGGCTTGGGCTGCGGTGTTTGCTCGATCGATCACTACGACGTTGTGTAGATCGGTGATGGCTGGTGCGGTTTCTTGTGCAACGATTGCTACTACGACGATGGCTCGCTTCGTCATCTCCCGTCTCCCGTCTAGCAGACAGGCTGTTCACTGGCGAACGCGATCGATCCCGTTCCATGATAGCTGAAGAAGAAATAAAAAGGACCGCATGAATGCTCTTTATATGAAAGTTTAACTATTGGGAAAATTTACTTCACTGCGATACGGAATGAAAAAAAATACAGCCATTATGGCACTCGGGTACCGTTCTTAGTACAACCAAGTTCCAAAATGCCTCAGCAAAGAAGTGTTTATGTTATCAGGAGGTGTCCTGACCAAACATTAACACATCTAATGCCTAATTAGATGCTAAAACTTTGTTTTTGTTTAAGTAATCAATCACAAAACCATATTACCGGGGAGTGCCCCGGCCAAATAACGTTGCGATCATGATTTACTCTTTAGGAATATATTGATGCTATCAGAGAGTGCCCTGATCGAATATCAATAAATCCTGTCCCTATTCAGATGCTATTAAGTCCTCAGCCTATAAAAACAAACAATCACACGACCGTATTACCGGGGAGTGCCCCGGCCGAATAAAGTCACGATCATGATTTGCTCCTTTCAATATATTGGGACTATCGGAGAGGGCCCCGATCAAGTACCAACATACTTCTAGTAGCCTATCTTTGTGTATTTTTGTTTCGTTTATTTTATTTAAATATGCAAAACACTTGTGGTGGGCAATGGACGATAACAAAGTAAGGCATAGAGGAAAGAAAAAAAACTGAAAACGTACCTTGTTACCGTTATCCCACTTCTGAGTTGTAATCGTTATTCAGGAAAACTCCACAGATTTTCAACAAACAAAGCTTTATTCAAAACTTCTTATAATTTAACACAATTTTGTAAGATACAAGAATAAATAATAATTAAATATCGCTAATACATAGGTCACTAGGCAGACACAAGTTTCACTAAACCTCCGCTCAAGACGACTGTCGGTGATCGAATGCCCGAGTGCTCCAATCTAACATTCTGTCCTCCCTCCAGTCCGCTCCCCACCTAGCGTCCAGCGTGGTGGATTGGAGGGATTAGGTGTTGCCAGTTTAGAAATAACGTTAACGACTAAAAGTAACGTTAACGGTGTGATATCGGTGTTGTGTAACA
>OY757262.1:6966143-7027827 GCA_963584085.1 Pyrausta aurata | reverse complement strand
AGGTGTCGCCTAGTTTTATCAAAATCTATTCAGAACATGGGTACCTACATATAACCTACTTACTTTATATGTAAAGAAATTAACACAACAGTCGTGACTCACCTGCATTACTATTATTCAGATATTTTTTTATGAAATAAAGCCGTTTAGTTAATAAATCAAATAAAAACAAAGGATTCCTTATCTACGTACGAATTATTTAATTAAATAGCTCATGATATACTCTTCCCGTTGCATTTGCAGTTTCCGCTATTCGCCAAAGCACTCCAAATATTATGATTTGTATGTTGAACTGTAGAGCTTCTCCATCTTTCTCGTTCTTTCCATATGCAACATAAATGGTTATGTATGCCGTCGATGAGATGGAGAAGGTACAAAACTAAAACCAGTTTGCGTGATGCCAAAAGGAAAACAGTTTATTACAATAACAGGCTTCCGCAAGACAAGAGATACTACCTTCAATGAAATAATTAATATAAAGGTAGAAATCAGAACTGTCTATGTTTAATTAGTCTAACTTCAGAATATAAATGACGACGCATTTGGTGTAGTAGTTAGCGCTCCTGACTATTACGCCGGCCGTCGCGGGTTCGAATCCCGCAAGAGGCAAATGTTATATGTATTTAAGTTTTTGTGGGAGAGCCTTCATAATCGTTGTCTTATAACACAGGGAAGAAAATTCCTTACCACGCAACCAGACGGCGTGTTTGTCGCATATTTAATTACTTTTTTATTTGAGAAAATTTAATAGTTTTATGCATAAACTTTTGTAATTATTGAATATTAATTGAGGAGTCCAGGGAATTACAAAATCCCATGGCAAATATATAAGCTACTAGCTTTTGCCCGCGACTTCGTCCGCGTGGAATCGTGACTTCTTTCTCCCGTTTTTTACAAATTTACCACTATATCTTTGCTCCTATTGGTTGTAGCGTGATATTATATAGCCTAAAGCCTTCCTTGATAACTGGACTATCCAACACAAAAAGAATTATTCAATTCGAACCAGTAGTTTCGGAGATTAGCGCGTTCAAACAAACAAACAAACAAACTCTTCAGCTTTATAATATTATATAGTATTACCACTATATCTTTGCTCCTATTGGTCGTAGTGTGATATTATATAGCCTAAAGCCTTCCTTGATAACTGGACTATCCAACACAAAAAGAATTATTCAATTCGAACCAGTAGTTTCGGAGATTAGCGCGTTCAAACAAACAAACAAACAAACTCTTCAGCTTTATAATATTACTAGCTTTTGCCCGCGACTTCGTCCGCGTGGAATAGTGACTTCTTTCTTCCGTTTTTTACACATTTACCACTATTAAGCGAGTTTAATAAATTAATTTTGTTCTGATATTGATTTACATTATTTCATTAGGCAGGTATAGTTATAATATCCGATCATCGTTTGATAACTTATTAAGAGATAACAGTAAATAGTTTATTTTTATAGTTCAATCAGTAGATCAGCATGCCTTTTTGTTCATATTGTAATATAACAGTTGATAGACGGCTTTGGACTGGACACTTGCGAAGCAATAGTCACAAAAAACAGTAGCAGCACAGCATACCGTCCAGGCGTGAAGTTAGTTAGGTCCGCCTTCCGCGGTCGCATTGCCACTTATAGAATAGAAGCTCAGGAAATTAGTCAGCTAAATTCTGTAGACTTATTTTTTAACAACATCCGAACGAGAGTAAAATTACTCTTAGATGAGTCGTTAAAAAATATACAAGTATTAAGGTTAACTTTGAACTGTATTCAAAGTTCATGTTGATAAAAGATGATAGGCAGGAAATCAAATCATTTGCTACAAAAAACTTTCCGCTTCATCTAAATTACAAGTTTGAACATTATATGTATGGAAGAGTTTCAAGACAGAGATAGTGGATGGTCGTTTTATCAAAATTCTCATTTTGAAATAAATATTAATAAATATGAACCACTCAGTGGATCTACTTTTATTGACTTGCCTTAATTCATAAAAAATAAAAAGGCATGTTTGAACATCCAAAACAAGGACAAAAAATGTTTTTTGTGGTCTGTTATGGCTGCACTCTATCCTACACAAAATCATCCTACGCGTGTCTCTTCTTATCCTCATTACAAACATAAACTTAACATTGATGGTATGAAATTTCCTGTGTCTTTTTCTGATATAAGTGTTTTTGAGAAAAATAATTCTAACATATGTATAAATGTTTATGGATTAAGAGATAATAAGTTTGTTACAGGACCTTTATACGAATCGGAAAATAGCGATAAAAATGGTAAGCGTATTCATCTTTTACTTATAGAAAAAGGAGACTTATCTCATTTTTGTTTAATTAAAAATTTATGTCGTCTCGTTAGAAATCAGATTACCAAACATCATGGCTCTTTGTTTTTTTGCGATACTTGTTTAATATTTTTCCCAACAGAAGATGAACTAAATAGTCACGTCTGCGGTGGGGTAGTAACAGTGCTGCCTAGTCAAGGTTCCGTTTTACAATTCAAAAACTTTGATCGCAAACAAAACATACCTTTTGTTATCTATGCAGACTTTGAAACCATGTTGCAACCAGTATTAGGCTGTGAACCTGACCCAAACTTGGCGAGCACTACCGATTTACAAAGACATGTACCAGTCGCTTTTGCGTACAATGTCGTTTGTTCTTTTGACGAATCTCAGAATAAGTTTGTGTCTTATCGCGGTAAAGATTGCGTTTCAAAGTTTGTTGCGCTTATACAAGATCAGGCTGAAAAAAATCATGAAATATTAAGTTTTAACAAACCAATGATTTTCACAGACCTGGATGCAAAAAAATTTGATGATGCAACGGTATGTCACATTTGTGGTTACCTTTTGTGGTTCGATAAAGTCCGCGATCACTGTCACGTATCAGGGTATTACCGCGGCGCGGCTCATCAAATTTGTAATTTACGTTACAAAACACCTCAGTTCATTCCGATATTTTTTCATAATTTAGCAGGTTATGATTGCCATCTTTTTATCAAAGAGTTAGGAGAAATGCCGGGAAAAGTTAAAGTCATACCTAAAACGAAAGAAAACTATATTTCGTTTGTTAAATTTTTACCTGCAGCCAACGGAGAGTTTATTCAACTACGTTTTACGGACTCGTTCAAATTTTTGGGAACAAGCTTAGATAAATTAGCGAAAACAATGAAAAAAGACGATTTTAAATGTTTACGCTCACATTTTCCTAGTGAACAACAATTTGATTTGCTAACCAGGAAGGGAGTATATCCTTACGATTATATGAAAAAATGGAACACTTACTTGGAAAAAACGTTGCCACCTAAATCATGTTTTTTTTACTCCCTTACTAATGACCACATCACAGACAGTGACTATGAACACGCTCGAACCGTTTGGTCGAATTTTAAAATCAGAGATTTAGGCGATTACACTGATTTGTACCTAAAAACAGACGTACTTTTACTAACTGATATTTTTGAAGAATTCCGCAAAACTTGTAAAATCCATTATCAGCTTGATCCTGCTTTTTATGTCACCGCACCGAGTCTTTCATTCGATGCAATGCTATTAAAAACAGGAGTTCAACTTGAACTACTCGATGATTTGTCAATGATTCGAATGATTCAAAAGGGTATAAGGGGGGGTCTGTGTATGTGTTCTCACCGGTACGCTAAGGCTAACAACAAATACATGCCCGATTATGATTCCTCGGAGGTGGATTAATTTATAGTTTCTAGAGGCTCTTCCCCTCGGACCGCGTAAGCGCTCGGACGTGCCCACTCGTCCGCAACTTGTTTTAAACGCGCGCGAAGTTAGCTACGTACTGCATATACTACGTCACAGTGACCAGCGGCACGCTGCTTGACATAACTCATAAGCGGAAGCGTTCGCGGATATAGAAAATACATTCATAATATAATGACTGACAAATCAGTCTCCGATTTAGAGATCAATGAAGTTGGAATAGAAAAAACACCGACTGGTTATGTATTTCCAAGACATAAAAGGAAGCGAGAAGATGTTTATACAGCTGAGTGGCAAGATTTTAAAACTGAAATGAAATCTATGATGTCATCACAAGAAAAAGAATTCAAAAAAATGCTGGCTGACATTCAACATAGTAATTATAGCATCCAAGCTTCTATTGAACTATTGCTATCGCAAAATGAAGAATATAAGAAGAAAATCAACTTACTAGAGAGCCAGCAAATAGAAGATAGGAAATACATCTCTGTTTTAGAAGACAGAATTGAAGAAATGCAAATGTCTTCACGTAAATCCAACTTTGAGATTAAATTTATCGTGTCAAAACAAAAAAGGCAGGCGCGACAAATTCACCAATCATTGTGGAGACCTCATCCACCATACTAAAGACTGAAATCCTGAAACTGAGTAAGACTTACAATATAAAACATAAAAACAAGCTTCGTGCCTTACATCTCGGATTCAAAACATCTGAAGACATTCCTATCTTTGTCTCTGAAAATCTCACAGCTAAAGGATCTCGTCTGCACTTCCTGGCTCGTGATCTCTCCAAATCCAAGAACTACAAGTTTTGCCCTTTGTCTAACGCAATGAATACATGAATTTACCACTTGCTTAACTAAATTTCTGCCACCTAAGGGCCAATATTTTTGCCTAATTTGAGATAGTAAAAGAAGAGGGCCGGCGTGAAGAGATAATTTATGTTGTGTTTCCATAATCAATTTGGTAATTTTATGTTTGCTACATAGAAGTATAGGATGCTTTATATCGTAAGTATAAAAAGAGTTGTCTAGACGCTCTCCGACACGTATGATGTCGTTTGGGTCAATGAAAGGTGATAAAGAAAGTAATCTATTTTTAAAAGGTAAATTTTGACCAGATTTGAGAGTTTGATATTCTTGTTGATATTTTACGAAGTAAGAACACGATAAATTTGCACGAAGACATTTTATTGTTGCAAGGCACAGTACAGAGAGAAAAAGATGGCGAACAAAAACAGAAGAAAAAAGGGTTGCCAACATTGCAACATTCCATAGCCAACATTAAGTAAATTATGAATGCGTTCTCATTTACTGACACTCCCTCTAGAACGCAATCCCATTTTACTACCTCTAATACAATACAAATGTTTTGCAATAGTTACACCTTTAGTTAAATTATCAGCTACTATATAAGAACCATTTTTAAACAAAAAAAATACTTTACTTTTAACAATATTTTCTCTAAGAAAATGCAACCTTATATCTATATGTTTAGTCTTAGGTTTGTAACAGTCAGTTAATGCTAACTTAATTGCACTTTGGTTATCACTGTAGATGACTAACGCGCTGTCCACACCTTGTCCGAGTTCAGATTGCAGCTGCCGAAGCCACAACGCCTCCTGAGTTGCCGAAGCCATCGCCATATATTCGGCCTCTGCCGTTGATAGCACTACAGTTCGCTGCTTACAGGAATTCCAAGAAACACAGGTATTTTGGAAAATAAAAGAATAACCTGTGCACGACCTTCTATCCAGTTGGTCACTAGCCCAGTCTGCATCACAGTACCCAGTAATTTCCTTGGACTCATCTTTGACATAGCATAGCTTTAGATTCTTAGTCCCCTGAAGGTATCTCAATACTCTTTTTACTCCAAGCCAGTGTTGAATTCCTGGATCATTGCAAAACTGACTCAACTTGTTCACCGCATACATAATATCGGGTCTTGTGACTTGTGCCAGATATATCAGACATCCAACTGCTTCTCTGTATGGGAAATTACTAACTTCATTCTCAGGTTTCTTATCAAATTTCATATTAACCTCTATCGGAGTGCAAACAGGTTTGCATTCAGACATACCAAAGCGTTCTAGTAGTTGGTTTATGTACTTCTCCTGGTCCAGCATGACCTCACCTGCCTCAAAGTCTCTGTTTATATTTATGCCAATACACTGACATATTTCACCAAGATCTTTCATACAGAATTCCTCTTTGATTTTCTCTTTAATGTCAGTTGCTGTCTGCATGTTATTCGTAAAAATCATGAAATCGTCCACCCATACTGCAATAAAAATCATTTGTGTTTCATTAACTGAATAATAAATACATGGATCTATCTTTGATCTTTCCAACCCGATTTTTAGAAGAGTATTATTTAGTTTAAGATTCCACTGACGGCTAGCTTGCTTGAGCCCATAAATTGATTAATGGAGATAACACACTTGATCATTTTCTTTAAAGCATTCTGGCTGTGATATAAATATCTCAGTATCTATGTCTCCCTGAAGAAAAGCGCATCCATCATCATCCATCTGAATCATTTCTAGGTCATATTTAGCTGCTAAAGCAAGCAAGAATCGGACTGAGGTATATCTTACCACTGGTGCATAGACCTCATCATAGTCACTTCCTTTTCTCTGGGTATATCCTTTTATGACTAGTCTCGCCTTGTAACGAACAACCTCTCCTTTCTCATTTGTCTTACTCTTGAATATCCATTTGCACGGCAAGGCTCTTTTTCCTGATGGCAAATCTACAAGTGACTACATTTTTTTTTTTTTTTTTCAAATTCAAAATCTTTATTTCAATTTAGGTCATGAAATGACACTTATGAACGTCAAAATATACAGTGAAAAAAATAAAAATAAATGTGCCCTGAAAGGGCCGAAACATGTCTCCTTATCTTTTGGGCCCTACCAGCGCTTCGAGACAGAACACAGAAAATTAGGCAAGTGCTGAGAAGAAACGCCGGAACAAACTCAGTCACCACTAGCTGCCGTAAAATCAAAATCATCAAAGGTAAGTACATCAGTCGGTGCAGGCTGGACGGACCACACATTCGTGTCGTTTAGATAGTCTTGAACCTTATAATAGCCTTTAGACATAAGCGTGTTTTTAACGTGTTTCTTAAATTTATCAACCGGCAAATCGACAAGATTGTGTGGTATATTATTAAAGAATTTTATACAATTTCCCATAAACGAATTACTAGTTTTAACTAATCTGAAGTTAGGAACGACAAGCTTGTGTTTATTTCTTGTGTTATATGGGTGAATGACGCTTTTCTTCATGAAATTATCTAAATTTTTACGGACGTACATTATATTATCAAAAATGTATTGAGAAGCCACAGTTAATATGTTGATTTTCTTAAAGACCTCTCTCAGGGAGTCACGAGGACTAAGTTTATAAATAGCACGAATGGCTCTTTTCTACAAAATAAATATGGTTTCAATGTCTGTAGCAGAACCCCACAAGAGAAGACCGTAAGACATAATACTGTGGAAGTAACTAAAATATACAAGCCTCGCCGTTTCAACATCAGTCAGGTACCTAATTTTTCTAACTGCAAAGGCAGCTGAGCTTAGCCTCCCAGCTAGGGCTTCAATATGAGGTCCCCACTGTAATTTTGAGTCAAGTGTAATGCCCAAAAATACAGTGGAGTCCATTAAGACTAGATTATTACCATTTAGTACAATATTTGGTGTAAGTTGCTTTACATTAGGCAAAGTGAATTTTATACATTTAGTTTTACTAGCATTCAGTAACAAGTTATTGGTGGTGAACCAATTCAATACCTTGGAGAGAGTATTGATTACTTCGTCAAAATTTTCTTCATGTCTTTTCATTTTAAAAATCAAAGAAGTATCATCAGCAAACAAAACTATCTCACAAAGATCATTTGAAGGGGGGCACCGGAAGAGTAGGTACCATTTATGTTAACTGATTGTATTCTACCTGATAGGTATGAACTTAACAACCTTGTTGAGTTTTCCGAGACACCATAGTGTTCCAACTTAATGAGCAGTGTTTGATGGTCTACACAATCAAACGCCTTTGATAAATCACAGAATACACCTACAGCATCATGTTTGTCTTCAAAAGCATCAAGAATGTGTCTGATGAGTGCTACCCCAGCATCAGTTGTATTTCTACCTTTAGAGAACCCAAACTGTTTTTCGTGTAGTAAATTTTTTAGTTTAAAATGGGAAAGTAATTGATTAAAAATGAGTTTTTCAAAAATTTTACTTATTGTGGGTAATATAGAAATTGGCCTAAAATTGCTGGGGTCACTTTTGTCTCCTGATTTAAATAAAGGTACAACCTTACTATGTTTCAATAAATTTGGAAACTGATTTTGATCAATACATTCATTAAAGATATAAGATAAGTAAGGAGCTATTAGAGGTATAATCGGTTTTATTGTGTCTATTGATATACCCGATTTATCCTCTGTTTTCTTTTGTTTTAGTTCTTTGAATGTTTTTATGATGTCTAAAGGACCAATATGTCTGAATTTAAAAGAGGATTCGCACCTATCAACACTCGAAACTAGTAATGATTTCGCCTGAAGTGAGCAAGAACTCAACTGTTTAGTCGTCTCTATAGGAATATTACAGAAATAATCCTCAAAAGCGTTTGCTACCTCATCATCAGATTTAATAAGTTTGTTATTTATTTCTAGACTAAATTTGTTATCATGAGATTTAGTTTTACATGTTTCTTTATTTATAATATTCCAAGTTTCTTTGATCTTATTACTAGATTTTTTAATTTTATCGCGTATGTAATTCGACTTCGCTACATAGTAAACTCTTTTGAATTTTTGAGTACCTCTTAACGTACTCATGAAACGATGGATCCTTTCTATAAGCTTTTTTGTTATACAATTCAAACATTTTTTTCCTACTTGTATAAATTCCTCGAGTAGCCCAGTCACTGAATTTCGGTTTACAGTTATTAATAACTATTTTCTTTTGAGGGAAAATAATATGAAATTGTTTTTTAATTACCTGAAATAATTAATCATACAATTCACTAGCATTTTGTTTATCAAAAGGTATAAACGGTAGTTTATCACTTATAAGGTTTTTAAATTTGTCCTTACGAGATGCAGTGACCGGCCTGCATTTTATTACAAGACGGGGTGAAATTAAACGGTTCTGTAGTGTAACTATCTGCCCGCAATGATCCGATTTTACAAAATTAATAATAGATTGTTTGATGATTTTACAGTTACAAAAAATATTATCTAAGCAAGTAGCTGTTGTAGGAGTTACTCTAGTGGGCTCAGCAAATAATGGAGTGAGGTCAAATGATTTAAAAATGCTTAAAAACCTAACGCGATGTTCCTCCGTAATATCTATTATGTCCACATTGAAATCTCCACATACAACTACTTTCTTTGTAGTTTTGCATATTTTATTTAACACATTTTCCATTACAGATTGAAATAATTTAAATTTTTCCACTTGGGGGTCTATAAACACAGACAATAATGTAGTCGTCCAGCTCCGCACACGATATCTCAATAGTTCGCTCAATCGTGAGAGACACTATCAGCCTTACCACAAATCACTTAAACACAGTTTTAGGCACTGTTTAACAAGCTTTTAAGAAAATCCTTACCACAAATCAGTTTTTGGCGCTAATACACTCTTTTAAACAGTGTTTTGGTTAAACACCCTCCCCCCTATTTTATCTTGTGTTTAACCTCAAAAAATAGACAGATTGACATTTGACAACTTGACTTTCGTTTCGCGGTAAATCAAATTCGTGCTTTCTTATAGAAATTATTATGGATGATTGATTTCACAACAATTGATTTATTGGACTTAATCAACAAACAAACAAAACAAGTTTTTTCCACTCTGCAACTTTACGACGGTTTGTGTTGGTATCCGTGTTTCTTTTTTCTACCACGTCTTTCGAACTTTCTATAAGCTGTATGTATATGGATATCTAATTTAATTTAATTTAATTTATTTATTAAGAAACTCTACAGCTTTTTTACAGTTTGCTTGATACATATAAACAATACAATAATTCACTTAAGCCAATTACAGAGTTCCATTTCATGGTTATTTCAACAAATCGTACATGTGTAATATAACTAAGAGTAAAAGAGTCACAGCCGACCCATCATCGAGCCATCAGATAAAGTACCAGATGGTTGATTTGAATGACGTAAAATAATAATAATAATACGCAGTCAAATTCTTTGAACAGATATCACTCACGGCTTTCGAAAGAATCGGCCTCGTGACAATTAAATATAGATATACATCATACAACTTACGAGTACCCCCCACCGAAAACAGTAGACAATCCTTTTCTAACATTTAAAATATTATCAGTGAATTAAATTAAGTATTTGATATTTGATTCGAAAAGATCTCAGTGTACAGCGATAAATTACCTATAAAGATTATAAGTTTGGTGTTTATCATATTTTAAGATGAATAAAATTCGTCAAAAATGAACATCAAGACTGTTTACAACGTTCGACAAGCAAACAAAAACGGACCTTACTTAACAATCAAATGAAGGATTCTGAATTAGATGACAATAAGCGGCGACTAAACAGAAAAAAGAAAAATAGCATTATTTTGTTTATTTAATTTTTACGGACATAATATTGTGATTTCATTTCAAATCGCAGTCGTCTCTTTAGTGCGATTTTGCTCATATTGAACATATCTATGTTTTTATTATTAACATTGTAAGCTAAAGGTAAACGTGTCATGACAGCATTAGCGGCATATTTGGTCCTGTTCCTAGGTATACTAAGTAACGGGGTATGTCTGGTTCGATATTTAGGAGTATTAAAGTTCACTTGCGACAATAATTTGGGTGTATCCAAGTTACTGCGCAGTATATCGTGTAATAAGCATAGATCCAGTACCTCGCGTCGCGACTCAAGGGACAAGAGATTGTAATGACAGCAGTCCTCAAGATAGTCTCCATGACGTCTGAGGGCCTTACGGTTTAAGTACTTAATAAATTTTATTTGGATTCTTTCTAATTTGTTCTTATATTTGGCATATTGAGGAGACCATATTGGGCTACCATATTCTAGAATACTGCGACAGTATGCAAAATATAAAGATTTAATTGTTTGTGTATTCCTGAATGGTTTACATGTTCTTATAATAAATCCAAGATTACGATAGGCTTTGTTGGCAATATGGTTGAAATGTACAGAAAACAGCATTTTGGAATCAAGAGTAATGCCTAAGTCCCTAACAGTAGTAGCCCTTTTAATTAAGTTACCACCAAAGTTATACGGGTACGAAATTATCTCATTCTTACGACTAAAACTAATACATTGGCACTTATTGATACTTAGTGATATTTTGTTATTATTGTAATAGTCTTGTAGCCTATTTAAGTCATTTTGTATAAGCAGACAGTCTGCAGGTGAAGCTACTTTCATAAATATTTTTTTGTCGTCTGCATATAACAAGTGTCTCGAATGTAGAAAACATTCATGTATATCATAAATATAAGCACAGTAGAACAGGGGTCCCAAATGTGATCCCTGTGGAACACCAGAGGGAACATTGACATAATCGGACTTGAACCCACCCATTACAACTGCTTGTGATCGGTTCGCGAGGTAGGACTTTATCCAACGTAGTAAATCGCCGCGAATGCCAAGCTCAAATAGCTTTTTTAGCAGGATGACGTGATCTACCCGATCGAAAGCTTTTTCAAAATCAGTATAGATCACGTCAACCTGTCCACCACACTGCATTTCACTAAGCACATAGTTACTGAATTCTGCCAAATTAGTTATGGTTGATTTACGTTTAATAAAGCCATGTTGATGCTCTGTCAAGCCACTAGTAATTGTACAATAAATACTGTCGTAAACTATTCTCTCAAGCATTTTACTTAATGTGTTTAAAATGGAGATGGGCCGATAGTTAGTGATTTGAGTTTTTGTAGATTTCTTGTGAACTGGTACAATGTTTGCCTTTTTCCATGTCGCCGGACAAATCCCACTATCTAAAGATAATCTGAATAGCAAATAAATTGGATGAGCTAATACATCAGCACAGCGACGGAGAAACACTGGTGGAATACCGTCACAACCAGCACCCTTGCTAACGTCCAACGTCTGAAGCATTACTTTGACCTTATTAGGTGTAACCGAGGCTCTAGTAACAGTATCCTTACACTTGTCATGGCAAGCTTTGTCATTAAGAACTGAGTTAGTGGTCGAGCTTTGAGAAAACATTGTGTGAAAAAATTCATTAAATTTATTACAGATGTTGGAGCCTTCAGTCAGCTTTTGACCTTGGTAGGTAAATTGTTTGGGATACTGTGATCCACCTCTTTTAGACTTGACGTATGACCAGAGGGCTTTTGGGTTCTTACTGATATTATTCTCAGTGGCAGCTATAAAGTTATTATAACACTGCTCATAGACAACTTTTTGTCGATTACGTAGCATAGTAAATACATCACGGTCGCGCGGGTTGCCATAACGCTTCCACCTTTTATGCATCTTACTTTTTTCACGGATAATTTTCACTAAAGCTGCGCTATACCAAGATGGGTATTTGTCTCTGACAACTAGTTTGGACAAAGGCACAAGTTCATCCAAACAATCATTAATTTTTCTGTAAAATATTTCTAAGGCATCATCTACCAACTTACCTGCAAATAGATCATCCCATTTTATCTTACTTAAATAAACTATAATAGCTGGATAATTACAAGTATGAAAGTTACGGCGCGGTGCCGAATTCTCAGAAAAAGGTGTCACAAACAAATCCGTGAGATATACATGCAATGACGGGTGGTTCTTATCTTCTTTAACAAGAAGAGAAGGTGCCCTATCTACCGAGGAATTTACGTTACAAAAAGCTAGATCCAAACAACGTTCCAAGTTATTGAGTTGGAAGTTATATTGCCGAAGGCCATAAAATGACAAAAAATCAATAAATTCCACGGCAGCATTTTGCATTTCTAATGTGAGGTTGTTAACTATTGTGTAATGCCCGTCGCGCCAGTTCAAACATCGTAAATTAAAATCACCTATTAAAAGGTAGGTATCATCAGGACACTCATCAATTAGACGCGTCAAAAACAATTTTATCTCCTCCAGCTGCGCAGGTATGTCTTTGTAATTAGGAGGGAGGTATACTAAAACAATATGTAACTTACCCTCAGTTCCTAAGCAATACGCAGGTATTGTGACGCAAAGCAGCTCTGTGTATATGTTTGAGTATGAAAATGTATGAGAAATATTGGCAGTAAGTTTGCTTTTTATGCATAACATAATACCTCCTCCTGAATCCTTACACGCCTCAGATAAGTCACGATCAGCACGAAAAATATCATATCGGTTATCGCAGATCTCGGCATCAAAGATATCGTCCTGTAGCCAGGTTTCAGTTAATAATATAATGTCGTAATCGTTACAAAGTATGCTGTTATGTATTTCAGTGCATTTGGTTCTGAGACCACAAACGTTTTGGTAAAATATATTTAAGGTTTCCCGCGTATTACCCATCCTGAACGGTATATGTACCAACGAGATTCATAAGTAGATATAAGTTTATTACAGATTTTGCTGAACGTGTATTCAACCAAGGCTCATATTGCAAACTATGTACAGTGTTGAAGAATGCCATCGTACAATTACAGACCAACCTTTTGTACCAATTAGTAATAATAATATGTAATAAGATAATGAATGCTAAATGCAGTATTTTGTATGAAAAAAGACTGAATAGCATTACATCGAGGGCATTAGTATCACAAGTGTTCACAAAGTAACAAACATTCCTTACTGTCAGGGCGATAACGACCGAATATAAAGCTTGCATGTCAATGTTGTAATTAAATGCAGTTTTATTAAATACCGAATTAATGGTATGCCGTAATGCTGTCATACAACAACAATAACACAACTTTTGCAACAGTTGTAGGTTTACATAACTTCCAATGATGTTTACTTTAGTGTTAAGACAAACTATAGTTTTATATGAGCAATGTGTATAAAAAATGCTACTTACATTAATGATAGGAATCCATAAACACAAAATGCTATGCATTCGTGCTATTTTACTGATAGCGATAGTGAAAACGAAACACGACCTTACAGGAACTAGAAATGAACCGAGTATACTGTAATAGACACCAACACTTAACATTTCAAAAGCACTACAACTTATCAAGCACCGATGAGTCGCGGATAAAAATAGCTTCACTTGTTTCGCTTTTTCTCATATAAATTCTTCCTGCTCGAACCCAAACGAACTTGTACTTTAGATCCCTTCCCCGTTGGCGGGCCGCTGCATGCAGCTGTTTGTTTTCTTGAGACAGGTTTTCTACTACGAAGACTGGTGATTTCTTCGCAAGATCAAACCCAAAGTCAGCAGTATTCAATCTATCTTGGGAGTTGTCTTTATTGTATTGGTAGACCGCAGATAGCACTGAATCACGCATTCTGGGTGATCTGAATTTGGCTACGATCGTGCGCGGTCGGGAACTATTTGGATTCAGTTTCGCTACTCTCGAACAGTAATGAATATCTTGGTCATTAATAACACATTTAACGACGCGCCCCAGCCGCTTAACAATCTGTAAGACGTTTTCGGACTTCAGTTCAGGAAGGCACTGTATTTCCAAGGTCGCGGCGCGCGACATTTGGTCTAGCTGATGCATTTTGTTGTTGAGGTTATTCACTTCCGTGCGCAATGCCGTGTTTTCTTTCTTTAGTGCCTCGATATCGTGTTGTTGATGCTGGAAACTTTCTGAAAGTCTGTCGAACTTTTCGCTCATAAATTCAACAGATGTGTGCATATTTGCGATCTTCTCTGCGAATGAGTTAAACGTTGACTTCAGTTCCGCATTATTCGATTTCAAAATAATTGACATCTCCTCTCGTAGTATTTCTCGCATTTCGGCGCGCCGAATGTATTCATCAGTTGGTGCAACATTGTGCACTTTACGGCGGGTTACGTTAAACGATACTTCAGCCTGTGAAGTCGGCGTGGAAGGGCGAGCCAGGCATGCCGAATTGTCACCTTTTGGTTGCTTACTCATACACATTGGGCATAACCATTTAGACATAGCTTCGGGGCTCAAGCTCTCATGCTGCATGTTAAGGCAAAGCAGGTGGTAAACCTCTTTGCATTTGTTGCATTCCACGTAGTCTTCATTATTAGTGCATAGCGTGCAAGCCAAACAATTCCTCATGATGACACTGCGATTTGCTTAACCGGCAAGGTAAAACAGAGATGGCAATTATCGTGTGAGTGTCTCAGGTCACAGCGGTGAGGCAAGGGGGCACCCCGCACGCAGAGCTCGTCCGCGAACTGTCACTAGTCGCTGCACTCGAACAAATTATCTCGAAATATTGATGCACCCGATGCACTCGATATTGAACTTAGGGAACGTTTTACAGTATAATGGATCGGTAATTATCCTTTGTCACTTTTACACCGTTTGATTAAGAAGAGGAGCACACGTCCGCTCCGTACGACGATTTAAAAGATATTCTTCTTGCAGTTGTCTCCAACTGCAAGAAGAAATATATTATATCCTGAAATAAAATAAACAATTACAATGCTATCACGTTTCCAAACCCCACATACGGCGACAAGTAGTAGTTATTATTATCCATTTGATTTACCTTTTCGTCTATTGTCCAATTGTCCGAGCGATCTTTCTTTTTATGATTCATGTTGAAAACAAATCAGTCGATACACAACAAAATGCGACTTTTTATAAATGAATTGAAAACGCGCTCTTTCTTTACAAACTCCTGGTAAATAGTCAAAACAAATCAGATTCTTCTCATTCTTCTGTTATTATAACTTTTTTTTTTTAAATTTGGGTTTTGTTACTATTCAGCCATCATTTCAAGAAACTTTTGTTCACTTACCCTGAAGTGTGTTGAATGCAACCTGTGTACTAGGAAATGTAATGAATGAACTGAGTGAATGAATGAATGTTTGTATCTAAAACTGGTGTTTAGCTAAACACTGCCCAAATACCTATTTGTGGTACAAAATGATAAACACTGTTCTAAACCCTTTTTAAATTTAAAACAGTGTTTAACTAAACATGACTTAAAACCAGTTTTAATGGATGATTTGTAGTAAGACTGTATGTCTTTTCGCTCTTTACATTTAAATTTATTATTAATTATTATAAGTGTCCCGCCGTGAATTGCAGTCTCCCTAGTGAACGAACTAATAAGATTATAATTATCTATCGATAACATTAGTTCATGCTGCTTGAGCCAGTGCTCAGTTATGCAGAGAACATGAATATTCATTTTATTTAAAAACAATTCAATTTCCAAATCTTTTCCAGAAAAGCCTTGAATATTTTGATGTACTATATTTAATTGACTTGATTCTACAATTTCTGATAAGCAAGAGTTATCCTCTATTGTCTGATTTTCTAATTTAAATGATTGTTGGTTATTGGAACCGACTCCAATGGTTGAATATTCATGTCAATAATCTGCTCAATAAAAGCAGATTTGGTAGCCAAGTTCTTGGCTGAATAATCAAAATAATATGATAGCGACATTGCTATCTGTCGTTTGAAATAATTATTGATATAATAATTATCTCTCGTCAAAAAAACTTTATTTTTAAAATAATTATTAATGTCAAGTAGGTGGAATTTATTCACCTCATAAGATGTCAATTTGTGCAGTTGCAAATTCAGTTTATATCTTAAATCATTTTCTTCATCTGGCAATCCACTGCTATAAGGTAATGTAAACAATAGTGTTTTATTCACATTTAATTGTTTTAAACTGTCAAAGTATGTATTTAGGTTTTTCTTGTTCACATTACCTCTGTTTCCTATAAAAATAATTAAATCTGAAATTTCTTTAAACTCAAAAGAAAGCACTTTCTGTATTATTTCTGAATATGATGCCCCTGGCATGCAATGGTTGATCACATTTTGTCCCATGTAGTTTGATAATAAGTGGCCCATGTTTTTCCCAATCTGATCACTAAACAATACTATATTTTTAACAGACTTGCTCAGCGATCCACTGGGTTGAGCATATGAAGGATTAAAACTACACTTATTTCTAGCAATCTTATCAGTGAGTTGTGATGACTCAGACCCAGATATATTAATGGAGTTTTTTGAAATTATATGTGAAGAATTACATTCACAGGAAGCTATTATATTTGTTAATGCCTGGATATGTTCACCACACTCCTTTTTTGTACAATTGTAAGTTTCAGTCATTATTTTCAATGACTGCCTAAGTTCCCTGATTTGACATTCTAAACTCATCACATCTTTCTCATATTTACCTACATTTTGTTCTAAAATTAATGAATACATATCCAGTTCATCTCCAAGTTGTCTCCGCTCATTGATGTATTTTACTTTAGTGTATAAGCATTTTTGGTTTTTGATTAATTTTTTAGTCTTTTTTATGAAACGGTTTATTTTAACATATTTCTTGAACTTATTTTTGCTGCACTTAGTAATACCTTTAGAAGGTGTGTCATTGGTTAAATCTAGGGTCAAAATTGGTTGATTACTAGGTGCAGCTGTTGTCAGGCTGGGCGCACTACCGACCAACTTATTAAATAAAAGGTTGGTTTGGCTGTCTATTTGGTCCTGTTTCTCCGTCTCCAGCTGGTTGATATGATTATGGGCATCACCAAGATCTTGTTCAAGAACAGATATGCGCATCAGGTTCCGTTCATACTCCTCACAGCACTCACCGAACTCTTCTATAACCAATTTCAATTGGTCCCTTTCTTTTACAAGTAAGTTATAGTTGGTGTGCAGCTCAGCCATCTCTTTTCTTAGTTTAGAGTTCCTATCAAACTCACCTAACATTTCCCTTTCATTGTCATCTCTTTCCCTATGCAGTTGTTCGATCAACTCCTTGGCCGCCTGTAGTTCGCTCAAAGCCATCCTGAGCTTGGACTCCTCCTGGCGAGCGCAGGCCTTGCGAGTAAGCATATTTACGTCAAAATACTAAGGATCAAAACAAAACGTAAACCAAGGTGCCGCTCGACCAACTCGAGGCTATTTATAGAATGTAAACAAAGTTATAACCTCAACGCGATAGAAACACAAACTCGTAGCTCAGGTACCTAATTGTCAGATAGATATATTCATAAAAATAAGCTCATAAACGTGTGATATGTTAATTACACACGGTTATAATGCTAGATTTGATGAAATGAAAGCGATGACAACGAATCACAATTTGAATTTTGCTATATCATTGACCGGTTATCACTGGCGTAGCACTTAGCACTAAATACGTATTTTTAAACACTGATTATCACAAAACACTCACAGAATACTATTATTAAACGTTTTTCTTACGTTTTTGACCTATTAAACACTTAAAAACTAATTAAATTAAAATTATTTTAGGGGACAAAAGTTGATCAGCTGTTAGCTGTAATGTTGCCAGATGAAAAAATGATGTTTGATTCTTCAATAAGAAATCATATTCTTCTTGCATAGCTTTCTTCCACTGGTCAGCATGTGGAGAAGAGAGAGCTTCATCAACACTGAGAGGGTCGGTCAAATTAAAAGTAGGGCAAAAATAACTTACATCTAAGTCATCTCTTTCCACACGCTGAGCAGCTCTGCGTGGACGCAAGTTTATATTGCATATCGGTGTTGAAAGATCAACTGATTCGTCTGGTACATATGTTGGATCATCATTATCATCTGCCTGGTACTCATAACTCGATGGCTGATCGAAGCTGATTTGTGATTCTTCCTCGTTGCAGGGTTCCTCAGTCAGCTGTTCAGCAGGATCATTGTCAGGTAAGCAAGGTAGGTACACATTATTCTCAATTCTTTGAACATTTTCTAAGAATACTACATCTCGACCTTTAATAATTTTATTAGTGACAGGATCAAGTAGCCGATACCCTTTACTGGATTCACAATAGCCAACAAATACTAACTTTCTAGATTTAGAATCCCATTTCTGGCGTTTTTCTTTAGAGTACCATTACTTCAGAGCCAAATATCCTAATATTCGATAAGTTAGGTTTCTTGCCCGACCATTTCTCTATAGGAGTCATGCCATCAAGTGACCTAGTGGGTGATCTATTAACTATATAAGCTGCTGTAGCTACAGCCTCTGCCCATAATTGTTTTCCCAAATTGGCATCAAACAACATGCATTTTGCTCTTTCTACTAGCGTTCTATTCATCCTCTCTGCTAAGCCGTTCTGTTGAGGCGAGTATGGTATGCTTGTTTGATGCTCAATTCCACATTTTCTCAAAAAACTATCAAATTCTTTGTTACAGTATTCATTTCCGTTATCTGACCGAACAATCTTTATTTTAGTATCAAGTTCATTCTCTACTATGCTTTTATAATCCTTAAACACATCTAGTACACTCATTTTATCTTTTAAGAAATAAACATGAACTTTTCGAGTAAAATCATCGATAAAGGTAATGAAATATTTCATACCTCCCAGTGATGTTTGCTCCATCGGTCCACATAAGTCAGTGTGGATAAGTTGCAGTGGGTGTGAAGCTCTGGATCCAATATTGTTGAAAGGCAATCTGCTTTGTTTACCTTTGAGGCAGGTGACACATGTGAAAGGTCCAATACTTTTGTCTGAAAATGGATCTACTCCCTCTGCACACTCCGGTAACTTGTTAACATCTGAAAAATTCAGGTGTCCCATGCGCCTATGCCATAGGACAGAATAATTTGAGTTATTACAGCAAGTAAAATTGGACAAGACTTCTCTTTGTATGTTCAACTGATACAAATTGTTTACTAAAGTGGCTGAACAGAGAAATTTATTACTTTTATCAAATACTAGCGGTCGCCCGCGGCTCCGCCCGCGTGAATGTCGGTTACCGCTGCAAAAAGGCTACCCAGGAAAGACACGGTCAGCAAACAAATCATTCCCATGTCAATTCACAGACACCGACACTAACTTCGACGAAGCAGTTACTATCCGCAGGCTGAACAGATTTTCTTTCTGTGGGTGTTAGTTGTTAAGTCCCGGAGTGCAACCCGTTGTTTTAGGATAGAAAACTTAAGATATTATTGTAGAGCTTTTCTATACACAACATTTGACGTTACATTATTTTCTGGTAACAAAATATACTGATGCTCGGGAGCCCCGACCCCATGCGTAAAACATTCTTTTTCGTAAATAAATTCCTACTAATTTGAATGTTTGGCCCAGGGATTTGTTTATCGTGAGTGCGAAAGAAATTTTTACTGAAAATCGCGCCGCGCGGGTACCTTACTCATAGATCTAAGCTCCCCCTCCCACACGCTCACCGGGCCTTGGTAAAGCCTACTTCGCAACGGGCCGGCCGTGCAGCAGAAATCGTAATATGTATTTTAATTTCGGTATAACTTCAGAACCAAACGTCCAATTCAATATCGCTATAACTTCAGAACCAAACGTCCAATTTTAATCATTTACAGACCAAATATTATTTACATTAACTGTACTTAGTGATGAAATAATTAATTTTGATAAGGATTAATAGCATGAGTAAAATAAACGCGTTTAAATGTAGTCCAAAAAATAATCAAGATTTTTCAATAAAAAAAATGGTTCTTGTGCCTCACCCGACATAGATAGGTATAGTATGTCGCTGACTTTTTTGTAGATATTTATAAGATCTACAATTACTTAGAACATTTTATGGTTCTATCTTTAATAGTTTAGGCACGGTACGCAAAATAAGTAACTGTTTTGGTTGATTTTTTACACCTTGTGTCCGAAAAACCCTAATATCTTACGGAACCATATTTTTGTTCAAAATTAAATATATCCTTTATTACTCGTGGATAATGTAGCTTTCGAATGGTGAAAGAATTTTTAAAATCGGTCCAGTAGTTTATGAGCCTATTCATTACAATCAAACAAACAAACAAACAAAGTTTTCCTCTTTATAATATTATAATAATAATATCCTATATTACTCGTGGATAATGTAGCTTTCGAATGGTGAAAGAATTTTTAAAATCGGTCCAGTAGTTTATGAGCCTATTCATTACAATCAAACAAACAAAGTTTTCCTCTTTATAATATTAGTGTAGATAATATTAGTGTAGATGTAGATGTAGATTTTGATAAGGAATAATAGCATGAGTAAAATAAACGCGTTTAAATGTAGTCCAAAAAATAATCAAGATTTTTCAATAAAAAAAATGGTTCTTGTGCCTCACCCGACATAGATAGGTATAGTATGTCGTGGACTTTTTTGTAGATATTTATAAGATCTACAATTACTTAGAACATTTTATGGTTCTTTCTTTAATAGCTTAGGCAGGGTACGCAAAATAAGTAACTGTTTTGGTTGATTTTTTACACCTTGTGTCCGAAAAACCCTAATATCTTACGGAACCCTATTTTTGTTCAAAATTTAATATATCCTATATTACTCATGGATAATGTAGCTTTCGAATGGTGAAAGAATTTTCAAAATCGGTCCAGTAGTTTATGAGCCTATTCATTACAATCAAACAAACAAACAAACAAAGTTTTCCTCTTTATAATATTAGTGTAGATACAATCAAACAAACAAACAAACAAACAAACAAACAAAGTTTTCCTCTTTATAATATTAGTGTAGAAGTGTAGATGTAGATGGTTGATTTTTTACACCTTGTGTCCGAAAAACCCTAATATCTTACGGAACCCTATTTTTGTTCAAAATTAAATATATCCTATATTACTCGTGGATAATGTAGCTTTCGAATTATGAAAGAATTTTCAAAATCGGTCCAGTAGTTTATGAGCCTATTCATTACAATCAAACAAACAAACAAACAAAGTTTTCCTCTTTATAATATTAGTGTAGATGTAGATTTTGATAAGGATTAATAGCATGAGTAAAATAAACGCGTTTAAATGTAGTCCAAAAAATAATTAAGATTTTTCAATAAAAAAAATGGTTCTTGTGCCTCACCCGACATAGATAGGTAGAGTATGTCGCGGACTTTTTTGTAGATATTTATAAGATCTACAATTACTAAGAAACATTTTATGGTTCTTTTTTTAATAGTTTAGGCAGGGTACGCAAAATAAGTAACTGTTTTGGTTGATTTTTTACACCTTGTGTCCGAAAAACCCTAATATCTTACGGAACCCTATTTTTGTTCAAAATTAAATATATCCTATATTACTCGTGGATAATGTAGCTTTCGAATGGTGAAAGAATTTTCAAAATCGGTCCAGTAGTCTAAGAGCCTATTCATTACAATCAAACAAACAAACAAACAAAGTTTTCCTCTTTATTATATTAGTGTAGATGTAGATATCACAACTCTTATGACTGAATTTTACCTTACAGCCATTTTTAACCATCGCACTGACTGACAAGAGATTGGCAGCTAGCTTGGGTATGTATAAAACTTCCCTTACCTGTATTTTCCTTTGTTCATCATTGTTCAATACTAAATTAACCTTTCCCATACTTTCCACAGGCAGTTGTGTTTTACTGGCAGCAGTAATGGTAGGTATCGGAGGACTAGTGACATCATACATCCAATCACATCGGTTGGTCATGTGCATAGAGGCACCCGAGTCCACATACCAAAGGTCTGGATTCATTGTCTGTGAACTTGCTGAAAAAGCTGCAACAAAGGTTTTATTCTCTTCTACTTTTTCAGTATCTATCTTTTTCGGAGCAAGACAGTTCGTGGCAAAATGCCCGTATTTCTTGGAATTCCTGTAAGCAGCGAACTGTAGCGCTATCAACGGCAGAGGCCGAATATATGGCGATGGCTTCGGCAACTCAGGAGGCGTTGTGGCTTCGGCAGCTGCAATCTGAACTCGGACAAGGTGTGGACAGCGCGTTAGTCATCTACAGTGATAACCAAAGTGCAATTAAGTTAGCATTAACTGACTGTTACAAACCTAAGACTAAACATATAGATATAAGGTTGCATTTTCTTAGAGAAAATATTGTTAATTAATAGGTTAATTTAGTATTGAACAATGATGAACAAAGGAAAATACAGGTAATGGAAGTTTTATACATACCCAAGCTAGCTGCCAGATTTTATAGTATTTTCTTCGTTTTTCACTATTCTAATCCATGAAGCTCTGCTACCATGTTGATATTTTACGAAGTAAGAACACGATAAATTTTCACGAAGACATTTTATTGTTGCAAGGCACAGTACAGAGAGAAAAAGATGGCGAACAAAAACAGAAGAAAAAAGGGTTGCCAACATTGCAACATTCCATAGCCAACATTAAGTAAATTATGAATGCGTTCTCATTTACTAACAATTCTTCCGGAAACACATGTAAAGCTGTGAAATTTTAATTAAAGTGTTTTCAGATGATTTCAATTCTTTGAATGATAAGTTAAGATCATGTGACGATACTTTATGTTTTATTATTGTTTATAAATCGAAATCGAAATGTGCAACGGCACATAAGCCATGACTCTGACTAATTTTGAAAAGTTTGACATTTTATTTATGAGGATATTTATTGAATTCTCGGTTACGTTAGAAACAAATGACATTTCAGGAAGTATATCAGGGTGATAAATATGTCCTTCCGGTTTTTCCGGATAAGATTCATCTATTGAGTGTGTGGCGTTCTACCACAAATTTCAATCCGGTCCTGCCTCCTGAGCTGGGCCCTGTGTTTCTCCGCCGCCCGCGCCCGCGCACCGCAGCGTCTGTTTCGCCGGCCGCTTCGAGAGAGGGAGCCACCGCCGCGCGCTCCTGAAAACACACCTGGAGGTCAACTACGAAAAACGAAATGCGATACGCAATCCCGAAACGAAGCTTCAACGATACGACAGTGTTTGGCTTACTACGAAACCCTTTCGGATCGCAACCACAGACAATATTTCGGAGCGGTATCGTGAACGAATGATAGGGTTGTTTTTTATTGGACTATTTCCAAAAACCGATAATCTTAATAAAATTAATAATTCCGTACCTTGATAGAAAACTAATGTCTAAATAATAGTTATTTGACATTCCTAATGCTAAACTGATTGATTTTTAATTGATAAATGCCAATAAATGCATCTATCTATGACTTTTATTTGGCAAATGTTGGCTCAAAAGCCAGTATCCCAAACCTATAAATAACGACTTGTGCTTGTCTATGGGCTGTCATCTGTTTTTATAAAGAAAGATTGTTTATTGTTGTTATTGATTTTCGCAAAAATGAAGGAAAATGAACAAAAACTAAGTTTAATCAGTGTTTGTAAATTGCCGTTTACGTGGCAACTGTGTAATTGCAAAAATTTTACAAGTTATCCAAGTATGTGAACCTAAAACCATCAAAAATCGACACATCTTCATAAGAACACCTGAAGATTATGAGGTCATAAAGACCCACAGCACGTCACAAAAGGGGTGAGGGTCGTCTCCCTGGACGTGAAGGATTAGCATGGCCCTGCTGATGAATAAACAAGATGCCCAATGTAACTAAAAGTTACCTCATAAACATAACCTAAACTAGGTAACCTAATAGTGGAAAAGGCTGCTTTTTGTACATAAAGTATGAAAACATAACATACATAAAATAATATTGGTAAGTAAACGTTAATAACAATGTATTGTCTTCTTGTTTGAGATTTAAACAAATACATTTTTGACTAATTAGTATTTGTTGAATGAGCGTAATGGTTTTGCTAAAAGTGCTCAGATTGAGTTTGTACTTATTATTTATTAGTTACTTCCATGTAAAACCACACCCCGGACACTCGGAAGAAACTTTTCGTTTTGGCCATACATTGACAGACGGCGTGTTGCACAGACGCTGCGTTTGTGTGCGTGCTATAAGGGTTCAGTCGATAAATGTCACATTCTGGAAATGACACACTAGTCTAAAAACGACAAATTCTATTAATGACAAATTCTGAAAACGCCAAATTCTATTAACGACTCATTCTGCAAAAGACTAATTCTGGATATGACACATTCTACTAATGACAAATTCTACAAATGCCACTTTATTATGAAAATGAAGGTTCAAGCTGATATGGTGCTAAATAACAAGTCATTCAATGTTTTAAATATTTTTATTTCTTGTTTGATCACTCTTTAGTCATTTAATCACAAAAGTAACAATGATTTTTTACAATATCGTTTAAATAAAGAAGAAATGATAGGCAATCTAAAGAAGAAGTTGCAGGTATATAGTTTTTTTCAAAAAGTGCATAACGCTGATCTCTCCTCTGTTTAATTGTTTAAATAGCCTTGAATATTTCTTATCAAACTGTTTGTATTTATTTTTTCTATTTTTGCGTTGACTTTCAAATAAAGAATTCTTAATTTTTAGGTCAAAATGTTTGGCTTCTTTACGCAATTTATGAATGAATTAGTAATCTACTTATTTAATTTCATAAGTAGATTTTTTATTTAAATGTGGCCTCATAATACGCGGCTTAGATTAGTATTTTTCAAAGTAGTTTTTGCATTCGAAACACTTCATTTAAGATTAAATACCGCTCAGTTAGAAAAATCGATTTGCCAAATATTGAAAAAAATGCAGGACGCAATGTTGACACTCAATCAAAAAAAAAATTGGGTCGCTCATAAATTATGAAGCTTCTCATTTTGTATTTAAAGTAACTCAAATTATTCTTTGTAAGTTGCTGATCTGTTGATTTCTCGTCACCTGCACTCAGTCGCTCACTTAGTAATTCTATAATCCAAATTAAGTATTTTTAGGGTTCCGTAGCCGAATGGCAAAAAACGGAACCCTTATAGTTTTGTCAAGTCTGTCTGTCTGTCTGTCTGTCTGTCTGTCTGTCTGTCTGTCTGTCTGTCCGTCCGTATGTCACAGCCACTTTATTCTGAAACTATAAGCATCACATAGCTGAAACTTGGTAGGTAGGTGTATTTTGTTCACCGCTTTCTGATTCAGATACAAAAAGTAAGAAAAATAATATTTAAGGGGGGGCTCCCATACATGAAACTAAAACCTAAAAATTTTTTTTTACTCAAACCTATGCGTGTGGGGTGTCTATGGATAGGTCTTTTAAAATAATGTTGAGGTTTCTAAAACCATTTTTTTTTAAAGTGTAAGGTTTGAGATATAGACGCTTCCAAAGTGGTAAAATGGGCGTCCCCCCCCCTTTAACTTTTGAACTAAGAAAGTGAAAATTTTGAAAAAAATATATGACGTAGATCTCAACAAAAACTTGCAACGAAAATTGGTTTGAAGGAGATCAAACCAGTAGTTTTTGAGATATTGCACATTTTTATCAACCGCAAATATAACTTTGTCTTTCATACAAACACTATGAAAAACAAAGTTATTTTAGCCGTCACAATATATTGTGATGTTTTCGTTAAGTGAAAGTAAGTTACCTTGAATTCAGTTAAGGGTGGCACGGAACCCTCAGTGCGCGGGTCCGACACGCACTTAACCGGTTTTTGACACTTAAAACATTAACTTACAGTCGCTCGGTTAAATACTACCCTTGCATATTTTGTATGAAGTTACTTACTGTCTCTCATCTTTTGGGAAACGAAAAAAGCTTCTATCGGAGTTATTTCTCGAGGACGAAAGACACCCGTACACTGCACAGTACCTAGGCATCTCTCGTACACAAAACTTTGTTCTTCCGTTAACGTCGCAAACATGCGCGTGCCATGCCCGCTAGGCGGTCCCCTAATGAGATCCCTAATTCCGGCGCGATAGTGAGGTAAGTCAGACTAGAGAGGGGAGGTGAGTGGCCGTTCTGTATGTAGTACTATTATATATTCTGTGGTAAAACCATCAAAGTAAATGGCAATACTAGTGATTGACATACTGTTTATCATTACTGAAGTATAACCTGCATTTTATGTTTCTAAAATAAGTAATTAATTTTAATTTTCAGGGTCTTATGTGGAATCACAATGAGTCAGTGTCAGTGCTACTAACTTCAGACAGAAAACATAATAAGGAAAGTTACTAAGAAGGACTATGCTAACCCAGGCTATTCTGATATGTGTTGAACATTTTGGAATCAAGCGTAACTCGTCAAGTATGTGTGAACGAGACACAATAGAAATTCCATTATTATGCGACTCCCGGCAGTCGTTTGATACCTGACTGATTACTTGTTATATCATTTTATAATTATAATAAAGACTGTGGTAGTTACATAAATATATTGTACTGGAGCTAACCAGAGTGGTTTTGGACTGGCAGCAACAACACACTAGATATATTTTGAACTTAATGTAATTGTACTTGGCTGATTTGTATTTTGTATTGGAAATAAAGACAATTTTGATTGAAAATTATTAATTTATTGTCATTTTAACAACAGTTCCATTATAAATAATCAAGTTTATTGGTGTTAGGTCTGCTAGGTACAAACTTCATCCTAGACTTTTTCTTAAGGTACGCTAAACTTGAACGACCCAAGTCAAGCTGTGCCGCTTCCATGTAGGCATATTCTCTCATTTGCAAATGAATCTTGTGAACTTAATTGAACTCTAGCAGTGACACAGACACACACACACATGATCAGCAAGTCTTAGAGTATGTAAATAAAATAAATAAATGTATTTGAATGGCACTTCTACTGAACTTTCTTTAGTTAGGCTTATCTCTTTCTATTTGTGATTCAAACTTGTGAACCTAATTGGAAGTCTAGCAGTGACACACACATGTTATGCAAGCGTTGGACTATGTAAATAAAATAAATCAATAAATGTCTTTGAACGGCACTTCGACTGAACTTTCTTTAGTTAGGCATATTTCTTTCTATTTGTGATTGAAACTTGTAAACCTTATTGAAGTTTAGCAGTGACACACATGTTATGCAAGTGTTGGACTATGTCTTGGCACGGCCTTTGACTGAACTTCCTTTAGTTAGGCGTGGATAGAACTTTACTTGTGTTCAATCTTGTAAGCTTAATTGTAGTCAAGCAGTGACACACATATGATAAGCAAGTATTTGGACTATGTTTTGGCACAACACTTTGATCCTTTAGTAGGCATATACTCTCCAATTTGTGCTTCAATATTGTAAGTTTTATGAAGAACTAACATCATCAATGAACATTATAATAACATTTTGTGAAAATTATCCAATCACTCTTCTACTTTTCTTGATACTTTCTTCTAAAATTGCTTCTTCAATGAGGAGAAAATACATAACAAGCATAATTTCATTGTTTTTTGGATAAAGTACTCTGAAACGATACGTGTAGAGTTATCGTATAATTTGAGGTTAATTTCCGAAACTCATTACGTCAAAATACGATCTATCGCCTGTCAGTCGCAGTTTCGTAGTAGCATTTTTCATTGAATACGTCAAAGAATGAGCTTCGTTTCCGATGACGGATCCGAAGTGTTACATAGTAAGCAATTCGGAAAACGATAATCGTATTGACGGATTTCGTTTTTCGTAGTTGACCTCCTGGCCACGACTCCGCGTTGAACGCACGCCGCTCCGGCTCCCATCCTACTTACGCGCGATCTATTTTTAGAATACTTCCGCTTTGCAAATTATTCATTATTGCTCCTTCTGAGATTAGGGTTTGTCTGGCCGTGGAAATAAAGTTATCTGTACATTTTGAACGCGGGTTTCTATTTCTTCATTCCCGTAGGCTAGGCACCCTAAAGTGGTGACCCGGATAAAGAACGTAAATGGCGGATAAAGAAGATTTTTCGGACGCTATGGGGGCCACCGTCGAGACCGTTGCCGATGATCAGCCCGCAGCTGCAGTGGTGCAAGACGTTCCCGTTGCGGTTAACCGCGTGGCCGCGCGGTTGCCGCCATTTTGGTGTGAAAACCCCGATTTGTGGTTCATGCAGGTCGAGGCGCAGTTTCAGACGGCTGGAATAACGGTCGACAGCACAAAATACTACACAGTTCTACAGCAGCTGGATCACAAAACCATGAGAGAGGTACGTGACATAATTGTTAAACCACCCGAAGACGGGAAATATGAGAAACTGAAGCAAGAATTAATAAAAAGACTGTCAGTTTCCCATCAGCACCGCCTGCGCCAGTTGATGATACACGAGGAGATGGGAGATAGGAAACCCTCCCAGTTTTTACGCCACCTTCGATCGTTAGGCGGTAAAAACGTTAACGACGAGTTTTTGCGCAGTATTTGGATGGACCGGCTACCTACCCACTTGCAACCAATAATTGCGTCGCGACAGTCCGATGCTGACCTGGATGACGTAGCGGATTTAGCTGACCGAATCTTCGATGTTTCACACCCTCCTGCCTTCAGCGTCGCCAGCACATCTTCAACTTCTATGGAAGCTATGTATGCTAACCTAGAAATAGTAGATTGTTATACAAGGGGAGAAAGCGACCCATTTTACTCGAGATGTTTAATAATTCGAGAGTGAAATGGGTGCTTTCACCCGAGTTAAACATACTATTTTTAATTTCGACTGTGAGGAAAACATTAAATTTACAAAAGTGGTTGTAGATGTCTTGGTGAGGTATTATGTAGTTCAGCGAGAAAGGAAAACTCAAGTTTTGAACAAAATATGACAGTTGATTTACAGTACCAACAACACCTAACACGATTAGAAAGAATAACGGCACGAATGCATGAAAACAGAGTACAAAAAAGCAGAAAATATCAAATAATTAAAATCTTTGTAAAGAATATCGATCGACTTTTTTCCACAGATAATAACAGACTCCAAAAATAATTTCTTTTTTTTTATAAAAGTTTTAACGGCTGGACGAATCCTTCCTGAAATGACACTGACAATATAACATAAAAAAAAGACATCTTGGCATTATGGCGGACAGCCAAATATTTTAATGATTCGCTGTGTCGGAGCCTTAGAGTAAGCACGTGTTTTGAAGGTTATCGAGTTATTTGTGTTCTGTTTAGTGATTTTGATCTGTGTGTACTAATTCATTTTGTGTTTAACGTTACCGGCAACAGGTAAGAAGCATGACTCCTTCTCCCCCTGATCCTCCGGACCCCCCAGACATAGATAAATCCCCTCGGGTTACAGACACCATGACGGATGATTCTAATTTGTCTCCTCCCTTATTTTCACAACCCGGCACTAAACGCCGTATGGTTCCTGAGACCGACTCGGAACCAGCCAAGAGAGCTGTCATTGACTCATAATTGAGCAATCCGGATATTTTTACCCATCCATCTTTGGTAATTGCCCCCAAATCATACAGCCCTGAAGACAACGGACCATTTATTATTCATGTCTCCCGAATGGAATCTGAACCTTCATCCGGTACCTACATTCACCCAATGAGGTTTGGTCAACTTCTGTATAAAAACAATGTAGGCGGTATTCTTAAAGACGGAATCAAGAAAATAGGTAGAAACCGGGTGTCAATTGAGTTAAAATCTGCTGCAGATGCGAACAAATTACTTAACAACGATCTGCTAACCTCCCATCAGTACATCCCGTCCATCCCTTCCTTCAATATTACTCGAATGGGCCTAGTCAAAGGTATTCCCGTTGACTGGTCAATGAGCGATCTGGCAGAAACCATTGAGGCACCAGAGGGCTGCGGTATCCTCCTTAAAGCTAGGCGTCTTAACAGGAAAATGATTGTCGATGGCAAAGCATCATGGACCCCAACTCAAGCTGTAGTGTTGACCTTTAAGGGGCAAGTTCTCCCCACACGAATTTACTGCTGTCATACGTCTTTACCAGTGGACACTTACCAACTTCCCACAATTCAATGCCTCAATTGTTGCAGATTTGGACATGTTAAGGCACAGTGTAGGTCCAAACCCCGCTGCTTCCGCTGTACTCAACCCCACCCCGGCTCAAACTGTGATGTCAGTGAGTGCAATGCAACTTGCATTCTTTGTCTTGGACCCCACTCGGCTCTCAGTAAATCCTGCCCTGAACATTCTAGACAAAAATCAATTAAAATTCTTATGGCTCAGGAGAACATCCCCTATTCAGAGGCTTCCACTCAGTTCCCAACAGTGCGTAAATCCTATGCTGATACTGCAAAAACTCCTGTCTCTCAGCCATCGCTTACTCCCCAGTCAACTCCCACAAAGATATCTTCCTCGTCAATATCATACAGAAAAACAATCTCACGCCCCTCTCGAAATCCTATTTCCTTAGGCAAAGGGTATGACAAACAGGCCCACCAGGCCATTATAGGCAACTGTCCATCATCCCTCCCCAACGGTTGTGCTCTGGGGAATAATAACACTCATGATAAGGATGACGAGGAAAATAACACAATGTCAACCTCTACTGAAAACCTTCTGGATTACATTCTGTCTATGTTGCTTTGTTTGCTATCATCTCATGGCAACTCTCTACCGAACAATGTCGCTAAAAAACTTTCCCAAATCGGCAATTTAGCTATCCCTAATGGCTCCTACGGCAGTTCTGCAATGGAACTGTAAAAGTATCCGTAGGAGAAAACATGAAGTGATTCATATAATAAGAAAACACTCTCCATCTATCCTTGCGATCTCAGAGACTTGGTTAGTTCCGGATTCACATTTTCGTGTCCCGGGCTTTTTGTGTCTTCGAGATGACAGGGATGATGGTTATGCAGGATGTGCCTTACTGGTAAGGCGCTCTTCTTCTTTTTCTCAACTTTCTCTTCCTCCTCATAGTCAGAACATAAATGTTGTGGCTATTCGAGCGCATAATATTTCCTTTTTATCCGTATATATTCCCAGACCTAACAATTCAGTCCTTTCTGAACTCCGTTCTATAATTTCCTCCTTGCCTTCACCTGTACTTGTTATGGGTGACCTTAACTGTCACCACACCTCCTGGGGATGCCATCTCACAGATCCTTCAGGCTCATCTCTTCTTGGGCTTTTGGATGATTATAATCTGTGCCTTCTTAATGATGGATCAATAACTAGGAGATGCTCCCCATCACAAAATCCAGCCTCAGCAGTCGATGTTTCATTTTGTTCTCCAACTTTGTCGTCCATGATTTCCTGGAGTGTTCTTAATAGCACCTTCGGCAGCGACCACTTCCCTATTTTAATCTCTTTCTCAAATCCCTCTCCTGCCTCTAACCCCCCTGCTCCCTTACTAAAATATAAATTAAACCAAGCCGATTGGTCGGCCTTTTCTACAACAGTTGATGAGAAATTAGAATCCCTTCCAACCATAAACTCCATCAACTCTTTCTCCTGTTACTCGGAGTTTGTAGAAATTCTGACCTCCGCCGCTAATGCTTCCATACCAGTTAAAAAACCCTGCAGGAAAACTCCATCTCCTCCCTGGTGGGACGCTGAATGCACCGCAGCGATTCGCAAGCGAAAGGAAGCAGAAAAAGCTTACAGCCGTTCGATGACGGTTGACAACTTTTTAATGTATAAGCGAACAGCCGCCCAGACCCAAAAAATTCTATCGCAGAAAAAAAATATAGGGTGGATGAAGTTCTGCGAAAATATGTCTCCCAGAACCCCGTCATCAGTCGTTTGGCAGCAAATTAAACGCTTTAGACAGTCGGTTAATTTTGTGAATATTTCGGCCAATGACCCTTCGATCTGGCTTCCAGATTTCATAAATAAATTAGCCCCCCCTTTCGTCCCATCCATCGATAGTTTCCCGTCTGATTCAAATACTTATTACGCCTCCAATAATTTATTAGACAAACCTTTCTCTATTGACGAACTCCAATGTGCACTAGGTGGCCTTTATGACTCCTCTCCAGGTATAGATGGCGTTCCATACTCATTTCTATGCAGAGCCTCTATTAGGGCAAAGACATATTTTCTCCGTTTAGTTAATTGCTTCTTTGACAGCGGTCTTTTACCAGAAACTTGGAAACAGCAAATCGTCATCCCCATTCTTAAACCTAGTAAGAACCCACTGGACCACAACTCCTACAGACCTATTGCACTCTCTTCTGTATTACTGAAAGTTACCGAGCATTTGATAAGAAACCGTCTGGAATGGTTCGTGGAATCTAACAACATCATTGCTAGTTCCCAGTTTGGTTTCCGAAAAGGTTTTAGCACCTTAGACAGTCTGAGCCTCTTAACCACTGAAATTCGCCTGGCCTTCAAAAATAAAGAGTTCCTTGTGGGTGCCTTCCTAGATGTCACTGCAGCATACGATAACGTTCTCCTTCCTTTACTCAGAGAAAAACTTCTTCAGCTGAGTATCTCGCCGAAGATGGTCCGTTTTATCTGTAACGCTTTGATGTCTAGATCGATTGTTATCAAATTTCAAGATTTCCTATCTCCCTCCAGCCTCGTATGGAAAGGATTACCCCAAGGCTCTGTACTCAGCCCCCTGCTCTACAGCATATACACTTCAGACTTGGAAAAAACCGTCTTGCCCTTTGCTAACATCCTCCAATACGCAGACGACATAGCCCTTTACGTCACGTCTAAATCGATCCCTGAAGCATCTTCTCGCTTGAACTCTGCATTATCCTACTTGAGCAATTGGCTTGAAGACCATGGCCTTAGTCTCTCACCTCCTAAGTGCTCCACGGTAGTTTTCACCAACAAACGTAATTTCCCTGATCCGGATCTCCATCTAAATGGTGAGCTTATCCCACAAAAAAATCAGGTTAAATTTCTGGGTTTGATCCTAGATAGTAAATTATCAGGTTCCTCCCACTTCAATTACGTAGTCGACAAAGCCGAAAAAGGAGTCAACATCCTTCGCTCTCTCTCCTGTGTCCGATGGGGCGCGCACGCTTATTCACAAAAACTTTTATACAACGCTATTATTCGGAGCCACCTTGACTACGCCTCATTTCTTTTGGATCCCTGTAATAAAGCTGCTCTAGATAAACTAAAAAAGGTTCAATCTAAATGTCTTCGCATAATATTAGGATCCATGAAGTCATCTCCTATAAATGGTCTACAGATCGAATGTGTAGAACCTCCTTTATATTTGCGAAGACAATACCTTAGTGATAGATTTCTTTCCAAAATTCTCCAAAATTCGTCTCACCCTCTCTTGTCTAAACTTCAAACCTTATCGGAGGCCTTTAATCCTTCTCATAAACTCCCTTGTATCTTGCACTCATTTCAAAAAATTTCACGTCTTCCTGCCCCAATTGAAAAATTCCCTTTAAATCCACTTTTCTTATCCAACTTCGAATCGTTAATCTTTAAACCCAATATAATCTTGAACCTGGGTATTCATAAACACTCTCCATCGGCTCCCCAAGTCTTCTTAGACCTACTCTCCAAACACTGGCCAGGCTGGAACTATTTTTATACTGATGCCTCCAAACAGTCGGATGGCAGTTGCGTAGGCTCCGCAGTATGGTTCCCTGTGTACAAAATTGCATTACTATTTAAATGTCCCCCTTCTACTTCCATTTTTACTGGGGAATCTTTAGCGATTCTCCAAGCTATCTCATATATAGAATCCCACAATCTCAATAACTCTATTATATTTACCGAGTCGCTAAGTTGTCTTCAAGCTATAATTTCTAACCCTTTCAAATCTAAAATTAAATTCCCTTATATCCTTAAAATTCGAGAATCCCTCTTTTCCTGCAAGCAAAAAAACATAAATGTGGTTTTGGCCTGGATCCCTAGTCATAGTGGCATCCCGGGCAATGAATCAGTTGACTCATTTGCTAAAAACGCAGTTTCCACGGGTAGCTTAGATCACTACAAACATTTCTCTCACGATATTACCAGTTTGGCTCGCACTCACCTCTACATTTCTTGGAACACCGATTGGAGGAACACTAGATTGTTGGCAGGAAAATTCTATTTCCACAATCAACAGGAAATTCCCCATAGACCTTGGTTCTTCCGTCATCCCAATATCCCTAAACCTGTAGTCTCCACGATCTGTAGACTCCGTTTAGGACATGCATGCCAAAATTAGAATCAAGGACAGCTCTCTTTGCGAATGTGGCTTGGACGAAGGCTCCATGGACCATATATTTTTCAACTGCCCCTTAGTTGGTTCTTCTTTGTATGACCTATTACCTAATTATATTCCCCGCCCCTGCAACTTTAAATCTCTTCTCAGCCTAGTCAACTCGCCTTTCATTGAAATTCTTTCAAAATTTATCTCGTGTAACAAAATTAAACTTTAAACTCCTATTAATCGCCTATCTCTCTTGATTTCACCATAATCTTTATATCAATTCGTTCTTTCCCCATATTCCTGATTCCTGTAAATAAACTATATGTTATACGTTTAAAGTGTCCCGTTAATTATTAAATATATTCATTGTGATGTCGTATATATTTTGTCTTTTTTTGTAGATTTACTAACAATACAGTTACCACATTGACTCATTCTTCACAACAGTGCACAAATCTATACTCACGCGACACTGGCGAACGTGGCAACACAGATTAGCCATTAAAAAGAAGAAGAAGAAGAAGAATATTTTAATTGATCATTGAATTAAAATTAGAAATTGTATATTTTTTTATCAACGATTATACATAATACCCACACAATATGATTTTCAATTTATAGCTAAGCAAAAATGTTTGTTATTTTAAGAACATGATGTGACTCAATTATCTTTGGTCCAAGCTTTGACTGCAGGCCTTGACTCTATGCCATGTCAATTAAAACTAAATTACTTTCCACCCTAGGGATGGATAAGCTATTTTCCACCCGGCTATCTACACAGGAAAGTTATATTTTCCGAACAGGAGAGATGAAAAACAAATTTGTTCTCTTATTAAATCGGAGATTTCTCAACAGATCTCTCAATTGAACCGTGGACGTGGCCGCAGTCAAACTCCATCCAAGCAAGGGAAGCCTCGTTCACGAAGTAATAGCCGGCGTCGACCTACGCAGAGTACGACCCCAGGTGTGTGCTGGTACCATGACAATTTCGCTGAAAAAGCACGTAAGTGTGTTGCACCTTGTAAATTTAAATCGGAAAACTCCAAGGGCAGTCAGTAAACGCGGCGAATGACTGTCAATCCTCCGTCAGCCGCCTTTTTGTCACCGATAAAAAATCTAAGATCCAATTTTTAATGGGTAGTATTTAAACGAGCGACTGTAAATTAATGATTTAAGTGTCAAAAATACCTAATTTGGGTTATAGAATTACTAAGTGAGCGACTGAGTGCGAGTGACGAGAAATCAACAGATCAGCAACTTACAAAGAATAATTTGAGTTACTTTTAATACAAAATGAGAAGCTTCATAATATATGAGCGACCCAATTTTTGATTGAGTGTCAACATTACGTCCTGCATTTTTTTCAATATTTAGCAAATGCATTTTACAAACTGAGCGGTATTTAATCTTATATGAAGTGTTTCCAATGCAAAAACTGCTTTGAAAAATACTAATCGAAGTAGCGTATTATGAGGCCACATTTAAATAAAAAATCATCTTACGAAATTACTATTTGAAGATATACTAAATATTCTTATAGGTTATTAAATTAAACAATGTATTACGAAAAAGTAATAATAATCAATTTGCGTTTACATAAATCAAATAATAATAAACCGGCCAAGTGCGAGTCGGATTCGCGAAGGGTTCCGTATATACTATGTATGTAAGCATTTAAATTGTGCAAAAATTTACATGACAATTATTTTGCTTATTTTATGTATGTAAAAATATTTCTCAAAATCTTATTGTACCATTTTGTCGAGGAGTTAAAATTACAGTTTTCTAACACCTAACTCTGCGCTGAACTGCGGACAGACGGACATGGCGAGACTATAAAGGTTCCGTTGGACTACGAAGCCCTAAAAAAAGACGCTTCAGTCAATAAAAAAAGTGTTTTTCTTATCAATACTATATGGAACATTAATTGGTATGAGGGTTAAGGAGCTCTTCTACTCATCGTCACTAGTAGATAAGTGCTAGCCCGGCCTCGTTTTAATTTTTGTCCAATGGGTATCATTTTTGCTACCCGTGGTGGTGTTGTTAATAATAATCATTTTATAGTTTGCATAAAATATAAAACATAAGACCTCAAATAGAATATCAGTAACCAATAATCATTAATACAGCAGCTCACAAACTTTGCTCAGAGTGAACTTTTTTGTAGTTCGTTATGTAAAACCTCAATTGGAAAAATCGAAAATATCTTAATATTAAAGCTGCCCCCTCTGTATTTTTAGTCGCTCAGTTAGTAATTTAGTCGCCCGGATAGTATTTTTATATCTGAAATGGATTTAACGAAGCTCACTTGTTGTAAGCTCGTTCTGGATTTTATTATTAATCAATATTCGTCGTTAGTTTAGTTAATTATTCGCTTACTCAAATTCATACCGCTCAAGTGATTAAAACAGTATGTCATTATCAGTCGCCAAGTTATTTTTTATTCGCTCGTTTTATTATTCCCCATTTTTAATTGATACTGGTTCTGATGTCTGCGTATTGCCACGTAGTTTTCTCCGTGAACGTAGACCTCCAATGAATTATGTACTTACTGCTGCCAACGGGAGTGCTATTCATACATATGGTACATTAAAATACCATCTTGATTTTGGTTTGAGGCGAGATTTTTCCTGGACCTTTCTGGTGGCTGATGTCGATAGACCTATAATTGGTGCTGATTTCATGTCATTTTACGGACTTTTGGTTGATTGCAGACACCGGCGACTGTTAGATGGCGTCACGTCACTACACTCGCCCGCCAGACCGACCGACTGCCACGTGCTTAGCGTAAAGGCCCTATCCGGAAACAGTGAGTACCACCAATTATTAGCAGATTACCCGGTGCTGACGAAACCTTCCGTAATCCACCGTGAGATTAAGCACAATACAGTGCACTATATTCGAACGACACCGGGCCCTCCTGTGTTCTGTCGCCCTCGCAGATTAGCCCCAGACCGTTTCATTATAGCCAAACAGCAGTTTGAGGAGATGCTGCACGACGGTACAGCTCGCCGATCTGACTCTCCCTGGTTATCAGCATTGCACCTGGCTCCAAAAGGTGAAGATAACTGGAGGCCGTGTGGTGACTACCGTGCACTCAATGCACGCACCATCCCGGACCGCTATCCAGTCAGACATATAGAAGACTATGCTCACAAGCTTGCTGGCTGTACAATTTTCTCCAAGCTGGACCTGGTGAAAGCTTACAACCAAATCCCAGTGTTCCCAGCTGATATACCTAAAACAAGCATCACAACACCGTTCGGATTATTCGAATTTCCCTATATGTCGTTTGGACTTCGTAACGCAGCCCAAACTTTTCAGCGGTTTCTTGATGAAGTCCTACGAGGCCTAGATTTTTGCCATTCTTATATTGATGATATTCTCATCAGCTCGAGGGACCGCTCCTCACACATGGAACACCTAAAACAAGACTTAGCCAATATGGAATCCTGCTAAACGAAAGTACCTCTAAGTGCTGTTTTGGTGTCACTGAGGTCATTTTTCTTGGATATAAAATAACAGCTGAAGGTACCTTCCCTATAGAAGACAGGGTCAAGACCATCCAGGAATATCCAGCTCCTAAAACTGCAAAAGGGCTACGTCGTTTTTTAGGAATGATTAATTTTTATAGACGTTTCTTACCTCACGCTTCTGAAGAACAGGCTCCACTTCATCAAATGCTGGCGGGCCCAGCTGTTAAAGGATCAACAATCTTGACCTGGACCCCGCAACATCTGGAATCTTTCGAGAAATGTAAGTCTAGTCTTTCTAGAATGACGCTACTTGCTCATCCAGTGCATAATGCACCTCTGGCCCTAGTATGTGACGCTTCAAACACGGCAGTGGGAGCAGTTCTGCAGCAACAAATTGACGATGACTGGCAGCCACTTGCTTTCTTTTCCAAGAAGATGAACAAGGCGCAGACTCAATATAGTGCATATGACAGAGAGTTATTAGCAATTTATGAAAGTATAAAGCATTTTCGGCACATGATTGAAGGACGACATTTTGTGATTTACACAGACCACAAACCCTTGACGTATGCTTTTCAGAAAAAAGATCGTAACTGCACTCCTCGCCAATTTAATCATCTTGATCTAATTTCCCAGTTCTCGACTGACATCCGGCACATCTCAGGTTTGAAGAACGTGACTGCCGATGCCCTGTCCAGAATAGAAGCAATCTCGAGACTGCCTAACTACAAGGAACCTGGCAGAACAACAAGGTTTGGATGCGGAGCTTAAAGCCGTTTTGTCATCTACATCTTCATCACTTCATCTTCAAGAAGTCCTGATACCAGGTACTGGCATTTCAGTTTATTGTGATATTTCTCTAAAAGGAAAAGCTCGACCATTCATCACGAAGCCACTACGGAAGCAGTATTTCGACGGTGTGCATGGTATGAGTCACCCAGGCGTGAAACCTACGCTAAAGCTTTTGACTGACCGCTTTGTATGGCCATCTATCCGCAAAGATGTTCGAGATTGGGTTAAGACCTGCGAAGCTTGCCAACGCACAAAGATTCATCGCCATACTTCTGCACCGCTTGCGAATTTTACACTACCTGCTTCTAGATTTCTTCATGTGCACATAGACCTCATTGGACCACTTCCATCATCTGCTGATTATAAATATTGCCTAACTGCTATTGATCGATTTTCTAGATGGCCTGAAGTCACGCCTCTGTATGACATCACTGCTGAAAATGTCGCTAAAGCATTTTATGAGTCTTGGGTAACTAGATTTGGTTGTCCCCAGGTCGTGACGACGGATCAAGGTCGCCAGTTTATTTCAAGTCTATTTAAAGAGCTTTCTAAACTTTGTGGCACAGAATTGCGGAATACTACTGCTTACCACCCGGAGGCGAACGGCATGGTGGAGCGTTTCCATCGGACACTGAAGGCTGCACTCATGGCACACGAAAAGGAAAGGTGGACTGATGCTCTTCCCACGGTACTACTCGGCCTACGCACCGCCTGGAAAGCCGACTTGCAGAGCTCCGCGGCAGAACTCGTGTATGGTGAGCCTTTGAGGATACCTGGTGAGTTCTTACACTCAATTAATCCACAACTCGTGAGGCCTGATCATTTTGTCACTCAATTGAGAAGCCATTTTTCAAGGATAAAGCCAGTACGTGCGTCTCGACATGGGACTAAATCTATTTTTGTACATAAAGATGTAATCAGTCAGGGATCAAACGACTCTCGAGAGTCGCATAACAATGGAATTTCTATTGTGTCTCGTTCACACATACTTGACGAGTTAAACACATCTGATTACATATTTCTTCGTAAGGATGCACTTCGAAGATCACTCGAAGCCCCTTACGTAGGTCCATTAAAAGTAATTAAAAGGACTGATAAAATAATCACAGTTGAAACGCCTAGAGGGCCAACTACTGTCTCGATTGACCGAGTCAAACCTGCTTATATTATGAATGAAAGCGAGGAACCGATTTCCGTTTCATCTTCAACTTCGAAGCCTACCGAAGAGCGTCCGATAAAGACCACTCGGTTTGGCCGTTTAATTAAACCTACTCGTTTCTTTTCCCCAGGGGCATAACTCTCCCAGGGGGGTGATGTGGCGTTCTACCACAAATTTCAATCCGGCCCTGCCTCCTGAGCTGGGCCCTGTGTTTCTCCGCCGCCCGCGCCCGCGCACCGCAGCGTCTGTTTCGCCGGCCGCTTCGAGAGAGGGAGCCACCGCCGCGCGCTCCTGAAAACACACCTGGCCACGACTCCGCGTCGAACGCACGCCGCTCCGGCTCCCATCCTACTTACGCGCGATCTATTTTTAGAATACTTCCGCTTTGCAAATTATTCATTATTGCTCCTTCTGAGATAAGGGTTTGTCTGGCCGTGGAAATAAAGTTATCTGTACATTTTGAACGCGGGTTTCTATTTCTTCATTCCCGTAGGCTAGGCACCCTAAAAGTGTAAAAAAGACGGGCCAGTCCACCACAGGCCGGATACGCTGAGCGTATCAGCATTCGCCCCGCGAGAAACCAGGTCTGCTGGGTTCTCTTTAGACAGGACGTAGCTCCACACCTGGCTGTCAGTATTTTCATGTATTTCATTAACCCTATTTCGCACGAAGGTTCTTAATCGACTGGATGGTGCAGATAGCCATCCTAAGACTATCATTGAATCTGTCCAGAAATAAGAGCGATTGAACTTAATAGTCAAGGATTTAGTTATTTTCTTGAACAGCCTATTAAGGCCCCACATAATTCAAGGCGGGGAATGGTACTTGATTTTAAAGGTGCGACTTTATTTTTGGAAGCCATAAGACGCACGCAGACCGTGCCATCGCTTTTTATTGTTTTAATGTAACAGCAAGCGCCGTATGCGCGTTCTGAAGCATCTGTAAAGGTATGAATCTCGACGGTAACCGCTTCATCGCTTAGTACCCATCGAGGTATGTTAAGAGACTTGAGTGATGGAAGAAGTCTAATTAAATTGCTATATTCCATCTCTAAGTCTGTTGGAACCTTATCGTCCCAATCAGACTTGGGTTTCCACAACTTTTGTAAGATGATTTTTGCTTCTACTTTACGTGGACCTACGAGCCCAATAGGGTCGAAAATTTGACTGATTGTTGATAGGATTGTACGTTTTGTAATTTGAGAATCATTATGTGGCTGAAAATCAAAGAAAAGGTTATCGGAATTTGAATTCCAATAGAGACCAAGAGTCTTATTTGGCATGGAATCTGATAAATTTAAAGGTTTGTCATTTTGACCTTTCAAATCAGCGATATTTTTCAAAATTTCAGGATTATTTGACTGCCACTTGCGTAAATTAAATTTTGCTGAATCTAATACCTTTATGACGTTACTGCAGAGCTTAGTTACTGAGGAAATCGAGCTTCCACCTGACAAAAAATCGTCAACGTAGAAATCGTGCGCTATGGCACGTTTTGTTTGTGGATCTAAGCATTGTTCTGCTAGAGCAAGTAAGCATCTAGTGGCCAAATAAGGTGCCGATGATGTACCGTAAGTTAATGTGTTCAGTGTATAAGTGTGCAATGGGTCTGAAGAGGAAAATCTGAATATAATCTGCTGAAGTGATCGTTGTGACGGGTCTAGCAAAATTGCTCTATACATTTTTTCGATGTCACTTGTGACAGCATATTTATGTTGCCTGAAGCGAATGATGATGGAGATAAGATCGTCCTGTACTGTAGGACCGACAAGTTGTATGTCATTAAAGGAAACGCTAGAAGATGTCGTTGCGGATGCGTCGAATACTACCCGAAGCTTAGTAGTTATGCTAGACTCGCGAAAAACGCCATGATGAGGCAAGTAATTATTAACTTGAGATTTATTCTCATTAGAAGAAGGTTGCTCTGAAATCGAAGTAGAGTTCTGTGTCATGTGACCCAAATCTATATATTCCTGCATAAATTGATGATAATCATGGTTGGTTTTTTCATCATTTTGCAGTGTTCTTTCTAAAGACAAAAACCTGCGTTTTGCTGGCATGTATGAATCGCCAAGGGTATTTGGTGATTGTTTAAGGGGAATTTTTACGACAAAACGGCCTTCATGATCTCGCTTTGTGGTATTTTTAAAGATTGACTCGCATTTGTATTCGTCCTTTGACATTGAATGACTAGAGATGGAATCTAACTCCCAAAATTTACTAAGTTGTGATTCTATAGCATTACTAAAGTGACAATGATTTGTGTTATTTAAAGTGGAAATTTGAAGAATGAACGAAAAGAAAAGAATGCTACCAGACATGATCCAGCCGAGCTTTGTTTCACGTAACACAGGCTGATTTTTTCCTAATGTAATGGAATTGGAACCCAGGATATTCCAGAAGACTTGAGCCCCTAATAGTATGTCTACTACTGCAGGTATATTAAAGGAAGGGTCGGCTAATTGAAGATCGGTAGGTATGGGTATGTGTTCCCTATGTATGAAGGTTGAAGGTAAAGATGATGTGATGTGAGGCAAAATGTAACAATCTATGTTCGTCTTATAGCTTCCGTTGCAAGATTGGAAAGTTAATGAGCAAGAATTAGTGCTAAATGAAACCTGACTATTGATGCCGGTGATTGTGGAGCTCGCAGTATGACGCGACAGACCCAGTTTCTCACAGAGTTCCGAAGTCACGAAGTTGGACGTGCTGCCGCTGTCTAGAAGAGCGCGAGCGTCGTGGACTCGCCCGTCCTTGCCCACCACTTTCACCATGGCTGTGGAAAGTAACACATGGCAAGTCTTATGGGTGTTGAAGATAAATGATATGCACTTATTTGGTTCTGAAGTTTACGCGAATACTCATTACAATAAAACACAATTTTACGGATTGATTTCGCGAACGTTTATTTTTATTTTATGCCTGACGTTTCGAATGCTTTAAATCATCCGTGGTCACAGGCAGACTAAGGTGTTATTTGTCATTACATAGTTATGAAAAATTAAATTAAAACTACCGTCACTCATTAATATTAATTGATGTTCCTATCCACGCAGAAAGAGCTTACAGTGTCTTGAGATCTTGCAGTATGAGATGTTGGTTGTGTCTTCAAAAGAATAGGATCCCATGCCGGTGGAGCTTTCCAACCATCTCCTCTACCTCTATTAAAATTAGGGTATTTACTTATTTCCATGGCCTCACGTAGCATGCGAGGAACAAAACGCCGTTCTTTCGCGAGTACCTTAGGTTGGTCAAAACGTATGAAGTGGTTAGGTTTATCCAAGGCATGTTCACATACTGCAGATTTCGTTGACCGTCTATGTTATATATATAGGCGTGCGGATTAAAGAACATATAGCTAATATGAATGGATAATAATTGATATTGACTATTATTGTATTGTACTGAAATATTGTATGTCTGATAAGACAGGTCACAGTGAGACGTCATTTTTATGAAGAACTTATGTACCTGTGTTCCACAATAAATTGATTTGATTTACAAAAATCATCACATTCGGCCATCCTACCTAGTGCACCTCCTGGTGCATTTGTCTCTAGCATACATTCACAATGGGGCATTTATATCAATACTACTACAGTATACTACGTTTTACAAATTATGAGCAATAAAGATTATGTTAAAATTTTACTGTTGAGCTCACCACATCAAAACATTACAGATTGTACTTATTAAAACCATCATCCCATTCGGTATTTATATTAGCACTACAAAATTAATACGACTTTCGAGAAATAAAGATTATGGTACAATTATACTGTTGAGCTCAATTTGTAATACACAGCATATATAAATCAATCACAAAAATACATATAAATAACAATAACCATGTTGCTTGCTAGTACTTTTTATAATTATATTATTTTTGGTTTACTTTGAGTTGCCGCAGCTCTGGCAAATATATGTATATTGATCTATTGAATATAAAGAAGGTTTACTGAAATTTTGACTAACTAGCCAAGGCTAAAGTATTAATTCAGTGCCCTTATACGACTTGCAGCAACAAAAGTTTAAAACATCTTAGCTATAATCTTTGATGAAATCCGAGTACATCACGTCTATGTATCGGTAGTTTAAATGTAATTTTACTGTAGGGGCTAATAAGTTACTTCGGTTACAATTACAATTGTAATAATAATGAGTAATCTACAGCGGATGCTTAGAGGCATTTTTCGAGATTGTAAGAAAACATAATATACCTCTTTAACTAAATTGACTATAAAATCTTGAGTAATATTTTTTTGTAGTTTTAAGAATGTGGCATATAAACGATCATAGCTTTAAAGAAACCTTACTTAACTACAGGAACAAACAGCTCGTTTCAAACGTAATAAAACATCAGTGGAAGACAAATTAATGCCTTATTACCAAAGTGTAATCAATAATCCCGTAGAAAGATTTGACAGATGCTAATGTCACTTTGTAAAATAATGTTGCCACATTTATCTTACTAGTGACGTGAATCGTTCATTTAGTTATTTTGTTCATTCAGTTCACTCAAACAAAGTTTGTACTAACGAACATAAATATATTATTAAAAAAGGACTTATGTATGCGAATTGTAAGAGATGAGATGCACGGGATCAGGGAGTCGGAAACAAATATAGGAATAGTTAAAAATTAATGAAAACAGAAAAATTTTGTGAATATCGGATTAATGGATAGACCAGTTAATAAAGATGTTACGGCATTGATGGCGCAGCGGTTAATGGGTCGCTTTTAAAAGCTACGGCTGTGCCAGAGGTCCCGGGTTCGATCCCCGGGTCGAGCCATAAATATGTTCCTGGATTTTTCTGTTCAGAAATTATCAGGGTGGCCCGGAGTTTGGAAGTTGGCAGTGTTTCACCTCCGTGGTGCCTCGGAAAGCACGTGAAGCTGTTGGTCATTGCGCCTGATCTCTCTCCCGTCGTGTCAGATTGCTGTCCCATCTGGCTAAGAGAGTGAAAGGAATAGAGAGTGCAACTGTGCTTGCGCACACACTTTTGCACTATAATACGTCCCGCGCACTTGGTTTGTCGTTGTGACTCGCCATCATGTAGTCGAAATCGGCTACGGAGACTATTTAGTAACAGAAACCTTAACATTAATATAGCAATAACCAAAACCGGTTTGAAATTGTACCCGGTTTCAGCTACCCACGCGGAAATTTAGATGCGTTTGTTTCTTATTCAGCTTCTTTTTCTTCCAACAATGCTAATTTTTTTATACCGACTTAACGAAACTAGCCTAAAAAATTGCTTAATAGAGTAAATAAAATAATCCCCTTATTCATAATAATTTAAACAGTCTTTTAAACATGTTTTAATTATTAAACTGTTTTGTCTTATTCTTTCTTGGCGCTGTCATCATTTGACAGAAAGTGTCAAAACAGTGTAATGCTAAAATAGGTTTAAAAGACCGTTTGAGTTATTATTAATAAGGGGGTTAGAATGTTATTTAATTTGAGACGTTATAAGAATTTTTGAGTGAATGAATGATGTTGATGGAATTCATTCTTTTAGTCACATCACTATTTATTTTTCATCAAAAAGTAGTAACACTGTAAACGTCAAATCTTTCTACGGGATTATTGATTATACTTTATAAATAACATCATTATATAATACTCCATTACAATATTTTGTTGAGTATTTAAATTTTTATTAACAACAGCATCCATTAAAATTTTTGAATGACTCAAAAGTACGATGTGGAGTGAATATTTCTAACAACAAGTCACCATTTGTATACTGTCATTGGTGCAATAATGCTTCTAAAAAAAATAGATGACTAAAGAAAATACACCCGCATGTTTTTTTGTGTAACGTTTAGGATAAACAAAGTGTCTAAAAGAAATAAAATAATCAAAATTTATCTAACATAAGGCCAATCTAAAAAAAAAACAATATTTGAGCTTCTTTTATTACTTTTTGAAAATTGACAATTTAGTAACTTACATGGCGCAAGTTTCGTCTTCCAGTGCTCATAAATGTTATGAATTATGGAACATAAGGTTTGACTAAACTATACTATGATAACTTGTTGATAACTTGTACTATGATAACTACTATATTATGATAACTTGTTGGTAGTGTTCGAATAACTTGGTGCTTAAGTTGTCTGATCTTAAACTGTTTTATAAGATAGTGGCACAGAAATAATTTAATGGAACATAAAAGACATTTTCTTTTACTGGGAGAATAGAATTTTGAAAAATATTATTTAAAAAAAAACACACATTTGATATATATTACACAATCACAATGAGTATAATTTATTATGTTAACATCTACTGCTACTGTGTACATGTTTACGTACTTAAATAAATAAATCATTTCTTATGGTTTTTAATGATTTACTGAACCAACTCCCCGTAAAGTCAAGATAGGCTGTACAAATTTGACTAAAACAATAGATATTTTGTATACGTTTGAAAAGAAAATATAAAGTAGATCCATTTCAAAAATTTGCAGAAAAATATTAAAGAACATTAAAAAAAAAGTACTTTAAAGCCTTCTATTTACCAATTTATTCGTCATGACCTAAGAGGGCATGGTCCAATTTAGAGGTACAATTAAGCTATTATCACTCAATTGCAGCAAAATAATCCCCCCTATTTAACTTATTAAATATAAAATGTAAATAATGTTTTAGTTCCAAGTTTTCTAAAAAAAAAAACGGTTGTTTTACATTCGTGTCCCAATAACTAACTTTTGTGGCAGATACAATTTCTAAATGAAATATCTACGTTGGTCCCAAGCCAATTTTTATGGATTGAGCTGAATTTGTTATAATAAATTGACGGATACTTTCAGTCAGGTTTTTTTTTTAAATCGTAAAATTTTAAAATACTTTTATTTGCCATGTAGATGACGCAGAGAAAGTGTTACAAAAATAACCCTTAACGTTTGTGATCCTTGTGCCTTTGAATGAATTTACAAAGGGATATTTGATTCTGACGTGATACGTGACTACTTTTCGCTCAAAACAATTTACCATCAGCATAGGATTCTATTCTACCTTTCTGCATGGATAGAAACCACTGAATAGATAAATAAGGTTAGAAACGTTCTGACAGTTCGTTTGTATGAGAACCTGTGTCGCCGGTGGGCGTTGCAGCGTTGTTGCTGCAGTGCCAAAAGCACCAATCAATGAATCAACGCATCAATATCGCAAACCAATCACACTTTCCGCTGGGAGCTCTGTGATTGGTGTGATTAGTACGTAAAACCAACTACCAATCACAGAGCTGCTAGCAATGGAACCATCAATCATCATTCCGCTACGTTCATTCTTTAAATGTCAAAATACTACGTTGTGGTAAAAGTCGATATTTTAGGTCGATCGATATCGATAACTTCAATTACCGGTGTAATGTATTTTTTCAATATGAATTGAAAAAAAACCATAAGATTTTGCGTATTTGTATAATTTTACGGCACATTTGATCGCATCAAAGGGTTGTACAATTACCTTCCGATAGAAAACAATAAGAAAAAAAAATGTATTGCTATACTTTACTTGAAATAGAGAAAATTAATACTTTTACGTAATGCTTAACATTAATAATTTGATTAAAATAATTTAATAAAATATTAACATATTTAATATTTTATTTTTGACAATAATTTGACATGTCTGAAAACGCAATGTTTTGACACATGTTTGTGATTGATGTTGCTCTCAAGAAGAGAGCTTATTAATATATTTTTTGTTTCAACAGAATAGTTATATAGACCCCACAGTTTTCCACAGCGACCGGTCGCAAGCGGTCTACTGTGTCCAATGCAATCCTGCAATCTTCAGAAGGCCATATTGCGTGAACATCCACGCTCTGATGTTGTCGAAGGGTGTTCAATGTGAAACTTTTCTGCAAACTTTTTGTGGGAACGGTCTTTAGGTGTTGTTGATTATGATAGGGAAGATAATATCTACATGGCACAATAGCAATAGCATACTCTTTTTAGCATCCGAAAGAATTACATATAATTGACAATAGGCGTAGAAAGTATTTCCATATTGTTGTTTAATAAAAAGATAATATCCCCGTATAAGTCTGAAAAAAGTATTTAAGCTTTTATGATTGATATCTGTTTTGTGTGCTATGATTAATAAAAAAAAAAAAAAAAAAAAAAACTTTTTTTTATTAATAGTAAACAATAAAAAATAAAACTAAGACATGCAACATAAAAAATAGAAAAAAAACAGACCTGATTAAAGTCAGGTCTACGTGTTGTGTCAAAGGACGTAAAATACATATAACATTTATCTATAATATATAAATATACTAATTAAAAAGCTGAATGTTTTTGTTTGTTTATTTGAACGCGCTTATATCAGAAACTATTCGTCTGGTTATAAAATATGTCAGATACATTTTTAGATAGCATATTTATAGGGGAAGACTATAGAAGTAGTAATGCGTATGGGCTTTTAAAAAAATCTATGATTTATGGAAACGGTAAAACTTAGACGCGCGAACGAAGTCGCGGGAGGGCGCTAGTTTGTTATAAATAAATACTAAACAATATTTATTTTAACTAATTAATCATGTTTTAATCTCCTAAAACATCAGTAGGGAAATTACCATTTATCGATATTTTTACTATGCCGTGACCTACATCCCTATCGTTGTGTACGCAAGCGAACCAAGCAAATTGGATGCGATACATTGCGTGCTAAGGTAGCAATTTTGTTAGTAATGTGCGTGCACAGTCGTCAATGAGTATTTTTTTAAATACTTGGTGCAACAAAATCGCTGTTCTAGCAGAATATTACTGCAACGCTCTTGTCACGCGACTGAAGTACTGCTCATGCTCATATGCTCACAACTAGCTCACCTCTGCTGCACTGACCGGGGCATTTCTAACCTTATTTATCTATTCAGTGATAGAAACGTTAATATTATAGTTAAATGAGTAATGATTACTCTGTTAATGACAAATAGAGAAGCAAACTTTTCAGAATTTACTTTTTATGTTCACTTTTAATATTTATAAATATGAGTGCACTCTGATTCTACAAGTTTAGTAAAATTATGGATTGCCAAAATACATATTTCTAATTTGGAAATATGTGTACTCATCTCCTTTTGTTTTTATATACTTTTTTTTTTTATACTACATCTTTACTGTATTTACCAACTAGACAAAATAGTAAATAAGAAAATTCTCGCGATGCCTACTACCTCAGTACAGGTTAAGTACTAGCTCGATGGTAGACGGCTGATTGTTGTTATGTACTATGAACTACTATTATTGTTATTGAAGTGGTACAATAAACGTTTGTTTCTTTAATTTTATAGTTTGACATCTCAGTCTACTCGCAACCACGAACATCTATAAGTTTTCGAAATGTCGGGATCTAAGGTAAAATTACAAGATTTCAGCGAAAAATATCTATAAATTGTATTTACAAAGACATATTCGGCGAATATACATACACATTATTCACAATCGATGAATATACAGTGAATACCTAATACAGTTAAAATAAATAGGAGTAGACCTTTTTTTTACTTTTTGCGAACGGGGCTAAAGGAGTCAATATAAATTGTGTGAAACGGGACCTTACCGTCTACGACGCATAGGGGTCTTTATTTGTCTTTATTGAAAGATGTCGATGTCCTCAGCCTTGATCTCGAGCTCAGTCTTCTATTTCGACCCGACCGACCTGGTCTGACCTCGTAGTCCTCAGTCTTAATACCTTAGTCCTCTGAGGTCCGGGAGGTTCGCCTGTCATGCCAGCAAAGCACCTCTACGCCGTGGACATCCTAGTCCTCCGACACATAGGCGGGGCGCCGCGGCCTCGCTCCAGTGCTGAGTGTGCAGTGGCGTCCGCCATCTCGACAACTTCGTTTTCATTGCCTCGGAAAAAGTAAATCTGTGTTAGAAGTCTATATAATATACAGGATACGTAAATTAGGATAAATTAATATTGTATTCAATGCTTCTCTTCTGTACGCACAATTTATAATAATGCGCGATATAATTTGTGATAATGAATCTGTTATTACTAGCTTCAAATACAATATTCAACCATCAGAATGAGAGTGTGTATTGCGATGCAGCTTTGATGGTTAATCAGCTCTGATTTGCTGTCAAATCAGTAATTATTATTGTGTTCTCAAATTAAATTGTTTATCATATTATAATAACATAAACATAATTATCAATTCATACTTTGTAGTATTATTTTAATGTTTATTGATAGTATTCGTTTACACTAAGTGGAATTGAACAGCCTGGAATTTGAATGGATTAAGTTGAATCGCAATACGCCCCAAAGAGAGAATTCTCATCTAAACGTTGTACCTACGTTTACTAAAACTAAAAAAAAATATTAAAAAAAAGTAAAAGGAAACACTCTGCCCAAGCGACATACTTTTTTGCAATATTATTACATAGCTACATATATCAGAATCCACCCAACCATAAAATTTGATAAATAACACCGGTCTACAGCATTTTTGCGCACGGGATATACATACCTTATTTTTATTGCTAATGCACCTTGAAATAAGAATAAGAACAAAAAAATGCTTTGAATTTGATTTTATGTGTAAATAATTGAAAAAATCACATTAATGAAAATACGTAAAAAATTGTCATAGAGATAATTTATTAAAGCATACAGAACATTTATTTATGAATAATTCTTACAATATGAGTTTTAAAATGGAGTAAATGGAAAAGAAAAACTGTTCTTTTTTAAATATTTAATTTAAAAATGAACAGATTTACTTTTCCTGGCATGTTCAAAAGAAGTTTCTCTTATTAACCCCCAAATATAGTCGCCCATCATACTTTCAGTATACTGGCCTTGGTAACGGCTCTCAAATTCCATTATATCTTGATGGAAGCGTTCTCCTTGTTCTTCCGAAAAAGCACCCATATTACTTTTAAATTTATCTAAATGAGAATGTAACATGTGCATCTTTAGAGACATTCTACATCCAATGATGGAAAAATTTGTAATCATGTCAGTGATGAGCTCTTCATAATTTTCAGCTCTATGGTTTACAAGAAAACCATGAACTACTGCCTTAAAACTGTTCCAGGCTTTTTTCTCCTCATTGTTAAGTAGCTCTGGGAAAATATCGCAACCCATATTTTTTTTTATTTGGGGGCCTATAAAGATTCCGGCTTTAATTTTCGCCTCTGAAAGCTTTGGAATAAAACTATTCAGATATTTGAAAGCTTCAGATTCATGATTTAGAGCCTTCACGAATTGTTTAATAAGACCCAATTTAATATGCAATGGCGGCATTAATATGGATTTAGGATCGACAATTGCTTCCCATTTAATATTGGATTTTCCAACTTCGTACTCAGCACGTACAGGCCAATGTTTTTGGCGGTAGTGAGCAGCATCATTACGACTATCCCACAGGCAAAGATAACAGGAGAATTTAGTATAACCACCTTGCATTCCAGTCAAAAAACACACCATCTTGAAGTCACCAATAACTTCCCATTTGTATTCCATATATTTGATGGCAGTTAATAGCATTTTAATACTGTCATAATTTTCTTTGAGGTGTACGGAATGTGCCAATGGAATAGATGGAAATTTGTTCCCATTGTGTAGTAAAACAGCTTTTAGGCTTTTTGTTGAGCTGTCAATAAAAAGGCGCCATTCAGTTGCATGACATGGAATACCTATTTCTTCAAATAAACCTTTCACGTCATGACAGAAACAGAGTCCATCTTCCTTACTGAAGAAACAAGAAAATTCTTCGTGACGTTTCCTTTGATGAGATATTCGAACATCAGGAGTAAGTAAATTCCGTTGTTTTAATCGCGATGCTAATAACTCTGCTTTACTTTTTGGTAGATTTAAGTCTCTTATTAAGTCGTTGAAATCTTCAGAGTTGATTAGATGTGGTATTTTTGGTTCAGATTCAAGAACGAATTCGGAATGTACGGATACAGATGAACTCTGTGATTAATGGCTGCCTTGAGAGAGTAGTTGATTTTCCAGCACAGGTGGAGCAGGCACAGGATTGTTTTCTGTATGTGGTATTGGAGCGGATGTCGATGGTAGATTAGGATAAGATGTTTTCCTTGAATTTTTACCTTTAAGTGGATTCACAATGCAAAAATAACAGTCTGTGTGATGATCCCTGGGTTCCCTCCAAATTCTCGGCACTGCAAACTTCATTGCTCTTTTTTCACCTCGGTACCATCCTAAAATAGAACGTAACTAAATAATTAAAAACATATACAACATTAATTATGTTATAATATAACTTCACTTCATTCATGTTAATATAAAATAGTTAATACAATAAAAAAGAGAAAATAAACTCACCGTCCAGAATGTATCTGCACGAGTTACATGACACATGTGGGGCCCATTTCTTGTCTTGATTTTTAACAGGTAGATGGAAGTAAGCTTGATATGCCTCGCAAATCTTTAAATTTGTACTTAAATCGTATTTTTTCTCCCTTACTTTAATAAATTCGCCACAAATATAGCAAAACGAGTCAGCGTCTCGTCTACAAGTTCTCGAAGCCATCGAAAACAAATATGAAACACGGTATTACTCTGTAATATGCAAGCACATACTGTCGTGCACGATGAGCGACGCAAGAAACACTATCCCCCCGCCCTCTTACCTCTCCTTCGACAGCGGTAGCGTGCAAAGACGCGACATTAATTCGGCGCGAAAATCAAAAATGATCAAATCGCTATAACATCTTATAAAGCAAATATTTTCGATTTGTAATCGCTCTTTTTTATATATCTTGGCTTATAAATCAGAATAAATTAAGTAAAAGCCATGCGCAAAAGAATAAAAAAAAATTGTTGACCGGTGTAATTGAAGATATCAAATATAATTCAAGAGTTAAAGGGACATTATTATAATGTGAAGGAATATTTTAATTATGAATTTTAATAGTTTAGTTTTGATGTTACTAACCTCATATTTTTAAAATAGATGATATGATTTAATTTTTAATAATATGTATTCAAATCTCATAATCGTATTATAATTATTTAGCACTATCAAAATAATTACTTTATCGTGACTTTTGGTTCGTCAAAATGCTAATATTGTTATTGATATTTAGGTACATATTAATGATGAATTTATTTAACTGTTATTTAATCATTTTATTTCGTGAATACTTCGCTGATGGCATAATGTAACTAATTAACCTATGCCTATATTGCCTGTTATTGTCTACTGTTACAGATCATGAGTTTTTTTTTAATTAATAATTTCTGAAGTTTACGCGAATATTACACATTTAATAAAACACAATTTACGGATAATTTCGCGATAATTTATTTGATTTTTCATCCCGACGTTTCGAACACTTTACAGCGTTCGTGGTCACGGGGTAGACTAAGATGTTATTTGTCATTTACATAGTTTTGAAAAATATTAAACTACCATCATACTCATAATTAATTTACGTTCCTATCCACGCAGAAAGAGCTAACCGTGTCTTGAGATCTTGCAGTGAGTGGTCTGGCTTGGGTCTTCGATAGAACCGGATCCCATGCTGGCGGAATTTTCCAACCATCTTCTCTGTTGAAATTTGGATGTTTTCTAATTTCTATGGCTTCACGTAACATACGAGGAACGAACCGACGTTCTTTTGAAAGTATTTTGGGTTGGTCAAAACGTATGAAGTGGTTGGGTTTATCTAAAGCATGTTCACACACTGCAGATTTCATGTTCCGTCTATGTTTTACGTCAGCTATATGTTCTTTTATCCGTACGCCTATACTTCGTTTGGTTTGCCCGATGTAGGAAAGGCCACAGTCACATTCCAGTCTATACACCCCTGCATCTTGAAGAGGTATGGTGCACTTGACAGGTGGTAAAAATTGGTTTATCTTCTTTGGCGGCTTGAAATAAGTCTTGATGGAAGCTCGCTTCAAGATATTTCCAATCTTGTCTTTGTCTCTTCAAGATGCAGGGGTGTATAGACTGGAATGTGACTGTGGCCTTTCCTACATCGGGCAAACCAAACGAAGTATAGGCGTACGGATAAAAGAACATATAGCTGACGTAAAACATAGACGGAACATGAAATCTGCAGTGTGTGAACATGCTTTAGATAAACCCAACCACTTCATACGTTTTGACCAACCCAAAATACTTTCAAAAGAACGTCGGTTCGGTCCTCGTATGTTACGTGAAGCCATAGAAATTAGAAAACATCCAAATTTCAACAGAGAAGATGGTTGGAAAATTCCGCCAGCATGGGATCCGGTTCTATCGAAGACCCAAGCCAGACCACTCACTGCAAGATCTCAAGACACGGTTAGCTCTTTCTGCGTGGATAGGAACGTAAATTAATCATGAGTATGATGGTAGTTTAATATTTTTCAAAACTATGTAAATGACAAATAACATCTTAGTCTACCCCGTGACCACGAACGCTGTAAAGTGTTCGAAACGTCGGGATGAAAAATCAAATAAATTATCGCGAAATTATCCGTAAATTGTGTTTTATTTAATTAATCAGTCAGGGATCAAACGACTCTCGAGAGTCGCATAACAATGGAATTTCTATTGTGTCTCGTTCACACATACTTGACGAGTTAATAAAAAAATATTTGATATCTACTTGTAACTGCACTCCCAGGAATGAAACTCCAAATACACTTCACCACATTTATTGTCACTTCAACTGTAAGCTAAACACAGTTCGACTTTTAACATTTATTATTCACATGATCTTCTTCTACGAAAGTTAAACCAAGACTGATTTAATTCTAAGTAATCCAAATAGCGTTCACAAATACAAACTAAAGATGGCGCTGCTGAGCGGACATCCGCTCCAATCATTTTATTTTTAACCAATACAATTTAAAGATGGCGCCACTGAGCAGGTATTCGATGATTTTATAATATTTAATTAATTATTAAGGTTACCGGACTTTCCGCTGGATTTATTTTAACACTTTTCAAAAGTAATGTTACCCGGATATCCTCTTAAAGCTAATATTTTTCAAAACATTAAAGAAATCACTAAGTAAATAATTACTCGATGTCTAAGTGTAACAAATAAAAACACAATATTAATGGTTAATAATCAAACATTTAACAATATTTGTGTGATATTTTAAACAATTATATTAAATAATCTAACAGCTCGTCCATCCTGATAAAAAGTTCACGTCCTCGTGAACAGCTTAATAGTTTTTTTGCTACGTCAAAACGTAGGTATGAGCTCAACAAATACTAAAGAAATTACCACAAACATCAATAAATAAACGAAGGGAATCACAACAACTTAATGATTACAAAATTACACATTTTGAGTATTAGTGAATTATCACTACACCATATAAATTCGGCACACGTTGCTCTTGAAGTACATAACATGTACATACTTATATAATATGTAATTAAAAAATGCATTTCAATACAATACATTGTAAAATATATTGAGCTTTGATAAATCAAGCTTTGAAAATTTTGTGTGCACTCGGTTAGTCAGTTAGTAGACATTTCTTTAATTGCGAATTTTGCAATTCCGTACCCAACAATTTTAAGGTGTATGACCATAAAAGTAAAGATCTTAACATTAATAAATTGACATGGATAAATAATTACTAACAATAGATTTAATGTTAATATTACTAAATCTATAGGTTCTGCCCTAAACACTTGTAATTGCGCACTTTGCGCTTACCTGTGCACATTGCACTCAATTGCGCACGTTGCGCTTAATAACGCACTTTGCGTCAAAATGTGTACGTTGCACTTGATCGCGCACGTTGCGCTAAAACACGCACATTGCGTTAATTTGTGCACGTTGCACTTGATCGCGCACGTTGCGCTAAAGCACGCACCTTGCGTTAATTTGTGCACGTTGCACTTGATCGTGCACGTTGCGCTGCACCGCGCAAGTTGCGCTTAATAATAATTATCACGCATTTTGCATCTGATTGTGCAATATGTACTTAATCGCGCACGTTGCGCTACACATAATACATTTGAAATGCCCATCAACCTCTCGACTATTCGAAATATTATTATAAAACACAAAAGAATCATCGTTTACGCACTTTGCGTTTAAATGCACACTTTGCGCTGCACATAAAATATTAAGACATAAAATGCAATGCACAACATTAAGATTCTGATTATTTGACATAAAATAAAACACTCAAGAATAAGCTATACGCACCTTGTGTTTAAATGCGCACTTAGCGCTACACATGTCGTCACACACACACAGATGTCATTTAGTTTTTCGAAATATAATTACAAAACACATAAAAATAATTATTTGCACACTTTGCGTACATTCAACTATTTATAACATCAATATGAAACATAATTAGAATAATTGCTTACGCATTTTTCGTTTATTGCGCACATTGCGCTACACATAATTATTCAACGTTGCATACACTGCTGTTGGATATAAGATAAGTTCACATTGTGAGATATTTGACCTTTCATAATATTGCTATGAAACATACACAGCAATAATTAATTCGTCAAGGTATACCTTAAAATGTATTACATTAAAATTTGAAGAGTTGTTACCTCTTTGTCACTATAATATCAGTGCTCATAGCCTTAAAATGTCTTTTTATTAAGTTTTTATTTATTTCAGCATTACTCCAGTTAAACTGTCCTAGTTTTTCATAAGTGTGACACTTAGTGGAACCTACATCGTTTTCTACTTTATCATTACCACGGGTTCTCACATAAGACCAGAAAAGTATTTTTATAAATTCCATAATAAACTGCCATGCATATTTCGCCGGCAGACCTTTTGTCACTAGTTTTGATAAATGACTTAAGATTTCGCGTTTAGACCCATCATGTCTAATAGTTATTGCAATGCAACGCGAAAGAAAAAAAAAGAACATAATACCTGATAAAATAAATGTTCATAACAATGTGGATACCCTTAAAATCCAGAAATGTAATATAACATAATCATAATTTTCTCAATTATCTAATTGTTCAAAGCACGCAAAAACCTTCAGCTATCGTGTTTATGATAAAACCATGTGCCATAGGGCTAGAAATTTTAAACTAATATTAAATGGTGCGTTTTAGTGGTTTCAGGATATTGTACCTCACTGTTTCAGTAATCTGGATTTACATTACGTGCATGTACATTAAAGACACATTTTTTTAAAAGCCTTTCCTTCTGGAACTATTTTTAGTTCAAGAAGCGGAATAATGTCAAAAAAACTGCAAAATAAAACTTACTGTACCGATCTCCTTGCCATAAGGTCACTTAATCAGCTGGATGTTGACTCATTTCTTTTTTTTTCAGTTAGAAAATATTTTAATTGAATTAAGAATCACGCAGCCTACGCGTTAAGAAGCGCTTGCAAAATTAAACAGGCCTGTTAATGTGACGGTGGCCGAGTGGTATAGGCATACGCCCGGATTGCGTAAGACACGGGGTTCAATTCCTCGTCTGTCACAGGTTCACAGTTGTCTTTTTACAAGTGCAATTTATATTATTGAATTAAGAAATCAAGAAAACCATATGTTTCCTTTTATAGCTATGTAAAGTTAAATCGTATTCAAACTAATAATTCAATATTTATATGCCTGCATACAAGTTGAATACACGGACTACCCTAAATCTGGGATCCGTCTTGTATATTGTATTCTTTAATAATAAACGCTTGACATAGCTTTTATTTAAATCTTTCAAGCTTTTGTTAGCATTGTCGAACTATCATCACTTAGACCAGCGATAATGACACTTTAAAAAATCTTGTACAGTTAATCTAAACTCTGCTTAAAATATCGTTATTGTTGTAGTTAGGGATAATTGTATAAGTTACTATTACTTATATTCGGCCACGAGTGTTAATATTAACTTTAAACGCAATCAACAAATAAAAATTATCTATACCAAAGGAACGGATCTATAGATACGACTATCATAAGAGTACCTGACCCATAATATTACCACATGACAAAGTTAATTTTGTATAGAACCGCGTAGGTGTTGTTTAAAATGACTATGTTGCACAATGATCTGAGATAAAGACTCTTTTCAAATCATTCAGGAATAGTACGATATTTCAAAACAAAATGTTTACTCAGGCACTTATCAAAATCATAATTGGACACTGTTATGCAAAAGGGTGTCAAGTGACCTAAAATCAGGTATGGAGTTATTGGTACCACTGGATTCGCAAAAATGTCCTCTAACTGGTCGCCCAAAGGTCGAACTTCGGAAAAATTTATATTAAAAGTTATCTCACAAAATAACGTATTGCGAAACAACCCATTGAGTATACTGATATATGCAAAAAGGTTTCATGTGTTCTTAATACCGTTTAGCGATTTATTATTTCTGAATTTATTTTAACAAAAAGGTTTCAAGTCCATGTTTATTAATGGAAATACTAAAATTATTGTGTTTTTTGAATTGTTGATCTGTCAAGTTTAAAAAGCTGTCGTTTTTTCTTGCACAGATCTTTAAATAATGACTAAATAGACCTTAGTTTAAGATTTTTGACCAATGAATAGGACGACAAGTCATCCTAGTCATAATTCCTTTAAAAAGATCATTCAACCTACTAACTCCTAAAAATCTATCCAGTTTGACTTACTTTAAACAAAATCATCTATGTATTCCAAAATCCTTATAATAGAAGAGAATTTCTTTTTGAATTAACTTTTTAAAAAATACAGATTTTTCTAATCATTTTACGAAGGCATCTTATTATTTTTGAATAAAATAATAGTGACCTATGGATGTAAGAGTCTTAAGATTAATATCTGTATTTTTAATAATCAAATCTGGCAAAAAGAAGCAATTTACTGCGGTTTTGGAAGTACGTACATAGTACATACAAATTAAAAACAGAATACATTTTTGAATATAGGTCTTGATTGATCAAACTATCACCTGAAGTTGTATTTTATACTGATTACGCCATGGGCAGACTGTTCATTGATAATCAAGTATTACAAAATGCATAGAAATACGCAGATTAAATTACGAATAGCAAAAATCCAGAAAAAGTGTGTGGATTTACTAGAACGTTAGAATTATTGAAAGTAACGCTTTTTATAAACTTCTACCAAATAAAACAAATGAAATTTTAATGAAGAAATCATAAAAATATAGAGAACTGTGTCGTTGAAACTGTTTGACTATAAAACTAATACTAATAGGATTCTTAAAAGAGTTTTGCAAAAGGGATTTAAAGTACTTTAAAACCTTTTAGCAAATTATTTGCAACGATATCCTATTAAAGCAAAAAGGTTTTAAGTGTTTTAATTGCATTTATCTACTTGTATAAATATAATTCACACAAATGAACATCAAATACATAAAATATACATCTCATTCTGTAGTTATGCCAATTTCCAGGCATGTAAACCGTGTAAATACGAAGTAATAGCAATTTTTAAAAGTGACGACCTTGAAAATCTTTAAACGCGTTTATCTCGAAATGACCAATATGTCACTTGACACCCTTTTGCATAACACTGTCCAATTGTTATTTACATGGCCATTAAGAAAACCTGTAAATAAATAACACCTTCATAGTGCACGAAATGAAATAGTAATGTAAGTTAATAAACTGTTAATCTACTAATTGAGCTCAGATAGCTTGGTCACAGACCTTAGCATGTTTCTTGCAAAAATAACGATAAGACAACATTGAGACTACTTACTCCAACAGTTCAGTTATAAACCAATTATAACTATTTACTGAATATTTAACTAAACGATTATCCATGTAATCACGGGTGGTAAAATGAATTTATTAGAACATCCTGTATCTATTATACTAAACAGTTGTCCTGCGTCTTTGTGCTAATATTGACATTGAAAAAAACTTAATGGTTAACTATATCAAATTAATGTGTCTGGATTTTATTTTATTGAACTTTATACTTCAGACGCCAGGGCACTAACAAGCCAGAGTGACCTTCATGAGTATCAAACTAACATCTGTTTTTATTTTAAATTAAATCTTAAAAGTACAGTTTGCAATCTGTTGTTGATACTTATGGACTTAATTTAACTAGATCTTTTTATGTGAATTTTCAAGAACCTTATAAGGCAAATGCAGCAAAAATACTATTTATCAGTTATCATCGCCACACCAGAGATTAATAAATTACTGATAAATTAAAGACATACTCATTATTTAAACATGTATATACATACACACATTTTTTACTTTTTCTATACTCTTATTCTTATAGCATTGAATATGCGAATACTTTTCAAATATTCAATTGATGTCATAAATAGGAGAGTTAGATATTTTTGCAAACATTTACATGAAAAGCTGTCATTTGAAATAATGTTTCTACTAGCATGTGTCATTTTTCCAGAGTAACAAAGGCTACAATGTTTTGGAAAATTTTGGGTTCAATTAAGCACGTTGCGCTCAATTGCCCACTTCGCGCTTAATTATGCACATTGCATTTAATTATTTACGTGAGAGAAGCCGCGGGGAACTGCTAGTCGTAGCAATGAATAGGTATGCTTAGACGCAAAATAATCAAATATACTGAAGTACAAACGAATAATAATCATGGATTAAATAAAATACCTTAAACTTTCTCTGGTGGTCCGTCTGTGACCACGGATACTGCAAAGTGTTCAAAATAATGTCAGGAATTAAAACAAAATACAATGTTTGTTTACATCATTATATGCCACTTTTTTTTAATGCCGAAACTCAGCAAAATGAGAATTACGTTTTTTTTTGTATACTCATTGCAGATTGCGATCATGAGTAACGTTCCAAAATTCCTCACACGTCTTATTCTGATAAATCCACTGCTTCCTGAGCCATACTACAAATCACATTGCATGAATACATTTGTGCTATTCCCATAAATAAATCTGTAGGCTTTAACTTATAGGTTCCGTGGTTAGAGATGTGAAATAAAAGTATTAAATAATCACTCCTATCATATGCTAGAGAGTGTGCCAGGCCCTGCAAATGCATTATTAGTAAAAACATTTAGATGAACCATTATTGGACAGTGTTATGCAAAAGGGTGTCAAGTGACATATTGGTCATTTCGAGATAAACGCGTTTAAAGATTTTCAAGGTCGTCACTTTTAAAAATTGCTGTAACTTCGTATTTACACGGTTTACATGCCTGAAAATTGGCATAACTACAGAATGAGATGTATATTTTATGTATTTGATGTTCATTTGTGTGAATTATAATTATACAAGTAGATAAATGCAATTAAAACACTTAAAACCTTTTTGCTTTAATAGGATATCGTTGCAAATAATTTGCTAAAAGGTTTTAAAGCACTTTAAATCCCTTTTGCAAAACTCTTTTAAGAATCCTATTAGTATTAGTTTTATAGTCAAACAGTTTCAACGACACAGTTCTCTATATTTTTATGATTTCTTTATTAAAATTTCATTTGTTTTATTTTGTAGAAGTTTATAAAAAGCGTTACTATCAATAATTCTAACGAGTAAATCCACACACTTTTTCTGGATTTTTGCTATTCGTAATTTAATCTGCGTATTTCTATGCATTTTGTAATACTTGATTATCAATGAACAGTCTGCCCATGGCGAAATCAGTATAAAATACAACTTCAGGTGATAGCTTGATCAATCAAGACCTATATTAAAAAATGTACTCCGTTTTTAATTTGTATGTATTATGTACTTCCAAAACCGCAGTAAATTGCTTCTTTTTGTCAGTTTTGATTATTAAAAATACAGATATTAATCTTAAGACTCTTACATCCATAGGTCACTATTATTTTATTCAAAAATAATAAGATGCCTTCGTAAAATCGTTAGAAAAATCTGTATTTTTTAAAAAGTTAATTCAAAAAGAAAT